>CM072515.1:80014534-80039534 GCA_036898135.1 Oncomelania hupensis
GTCGATGTTCAGTGCCTGTCAAAGCCATGTCAATAGCTGTCGATGTTCAGTGCCTGTCAAAGCCATGTCAATAGCTGTCGATGTTCAGTGCCTGTCAAAGCCATGTCAATAGCTGTCGATGTTCAGTGCCTGTCAAAGCCATGTCAATAGCTGTCGATGTTCAGTGCCTGTCAAAGCCATGTCAATGAGCTCGGAGAGAACTGTAAGCTTAGTTGTGCTCTATACAAGTTACGTTATTATTATTATTATTATTATTATTATTATTATTATTATTATTATTATTATTATTATTATTATTATTATTATTATTGTCGTTCTGTTACTGAACCAGTCTGCTATTTCCTAAGAAAGAACAATCCATGTTTATTTATTTATAATATTTCATCAGTCTCAAGGAGCGCTTTTTTATAAAAACAAATTTTGCTGGGGCGCTAGTGAAGGCGCTGACCCATCCATCCAACACTGTGGTTTATGTTTGCATGTTTCCCCTCCACAGCTCCAGCCCTCTCAACCACTCCGCCATGAACGTGTCGTTGGAGCAGCAGGTCCTGGACAGGCTGGGTGCTCAGAGGAAGGACACGGTGTCCGCAGTGGTGCTGACCATCGTCTACTCCCTCGTCTTTCTGTCCGGCAGCATCGGGAATATTTGTACCTGCATCGTCATCGCCCGGAACCACTGTATGCAGACTACCACCAACTATTACCTGTTTTCCCTGGCCGTGTCTGATCTACTGCTGCTCTTCTTTGGTAAGGTTACGGTTTGTCTAGCTTCTTGTTTGCCTGTTTGACTTGGATATCTGTCTGTCTGTCTGTCTGTCTGTATGTGTATACTTGTGTGTGTGTGTGTGTGTGTGTGTGTCTGTGTCTGTTTGTATATTTGCCCCTCTCTTCGTCTTTGTCTCTGCCTTGTCTCTCTTTCTCTCTCTCTCTCTCCTCGTCTGTCTGTCTCTCTCTCTCTCTCTCTCTCTCTCTCTCTCTCTGTCTCTCTCTCTCTCTCCGTCTCTGGCTGTCTCCCTCTCTACCTCCCCATCTAACACTTTATTCATAATACAGTGTCATCGAGTTCTTATCAGAATAACCGAATTCTTCATCGTGTTAACATCGCCTACTGTGAGAAAGAACTTGGATGAACTTCGTGCTTGTGAGACGTGTTTTTAAAAACAAATTCACTTCAGTTTAGTTGATCTAAAAGGGGCACAAAGAGGTTTTAATGAAAGCTTTTAAGGGTTAAATTTGGTCGGACAGGCAGATGACTCGTCTTTTTTTCCCCTAAGTATCCCTACACCATGAAAGAACAAAGAAGCAGTACACTCCAACAGTACTGACTTGTTCTGTCTGCTAACACGAAACAGGAAAGCGTGGAAGGTAACCTTATGGAAACTCAGCTAACAGTCACAGGGCCAGAGCTGCATTGCCTCGTATTTTCTTCTTTGCTCTTTCGGTAAGCTACAGTATCACATTCTACATAGACCTAACAGCAGACTGCTTCTGTATGATGACTAGGTTACTTGGCCTACCTTAAGACCGATTGATGAGCAGAAGACAAAACTAATGGTGGAAGACGGACATATTAAGCGAAACATCCCTTGCTCGTTATTAAACCAGTTGCAAATCTACAACATGTAGGTCCTGTGATAAAAAGTTACAAATAAATTGCCATCAGATCAGACAAGGAAAGGAAAACCATTTTCCTGGAGATGCCGCTCTTTTTTTTTTTTTTTTGAAGACCAAAAGGGAGACGACTTGTTTAACTGTTTCCGCTGTTACTCGAGTTGTTCTTTTGTAGTGGACTATTTCAGGCAAAAGCTTTAAAAAAAAAAAGCAGCCATGTAGGATGTTTTACTATTAGAAACCTGACCTAAACTAAATTCACTTTAGTTTTGTAAGTCGACGACTACGGCGATGATTACTTTCCAACATTTGGTTTTGTTGGTTTTGTTTTCCACCCGGACTTGCTTTTACACCATCCTCCATCTTTCCCCACGCTTTATAGTTCCAGAGCAAAGCCGGGTAATTATTGTTTCTGGTTCTGTCCGTCTGACCGTTCGTCAGTGCGCGGTTTTCTCTGAAACTAATGGACGGATTTGTTTGAAAGTTGTACATGTAGGCTATGTAGTTACAACATAAAGTTGTACATGTAGGCTATGTAGTTACAACATAAAAATGTACATGTAGGCTATGTAGTTACAACATAAAGTACATGTAGGCTATGTAGTTATAACATAAAGTACATGTAGGCTATGTAGTTACAACATAAAATGTACATGTAGGCTATGTAGTTACAACATAATGTACATGTAGGCTATGTAGTTACCACATAAAAATGTACATGTAGGCTATGTATGTACATGTAGGCTATGTAGTTACAACATAAAAATGTTACATGTAGGCTATGTAGTTACAACATACAAATGTACATGTAGGCTGTGTAGTTACAACATACAAATGTACATGTAGGCTGTGTAGTTACAACATAAAAATGTACATGTAGGCTATGTAGTTACAACATAAATATGTACATGTAGGCTATGTAGTTACAACATAAAAATGTACATGTAGGCTATGTAGTTACAACATACAAATGTACATGTAGGCTGTGTAGTTACAACATACAAATGTACATGTAGGCTATGTAGTTACAACATAAAAATGTACATGTAGGCTATGTAGTTACAACATACAAATGTACATGTAGGCTATGTAGTTACAACATACAAATGTACATGTAGGCTATGTAGTTATAACATAAAAATGTACATGTAGGCTATGTAGTTACAACATAAAAATGTACATGTAGGCTATGTAGTTAAAACATAAAAATGTACATGTAGGCTATGAAGTTACAACATAAATATGTACATGTAGGCTATGTAGTTATAACATAAAAATGTACATGTAGGCTATGTAGTTACAACATAAAAATGTACATGTAGGCTATGTAGTTACCACATAAACATGTACATGTAGGCTATGTAGTTACCACATAAAAATGTACATGTAGGCTATGTAGTTACACATAAACATGTACATGTAGGCTATGTAGTTACAACATAAACATGTACATGTAGGCTATGTAGTTACAACATAAAACATGTACATGTAGGCTATGTACATAAACATGTACATGTAGGCTATGTAGTTACAACATAAAAATGTACATGTAGGCTATGTAGTTACAACATAAACATGTACATGTAGGCTATGTAGTTACAACATAAAAATGTACATGTAGGCTATGTAGTTACAACATACATATGTACATGTAGGCTATGTAGTTACAACATAAACATGTACATGTAGGCTATGTAGTTACAACATAAACATGTACATGTAGGCTATGTAGTTACAACATAAACATGTACATGTAGGCTATGTAGTTACAACATAAACATGTACATGTAGGCTATGTAGTTACAACATAAACATGTACATGTAGGCTATGTAGTTACAACATAAACATGTACATGTAGGCTATGTAGTTACAACATAAACATGTACATGTAGGCTATGTAGTTACACATAAAAATGTACATGTAGGCTATGTAGTTACAACATAAACATGTACATGTAGGCTATGTAGTTACCACATAAACATGTACATGTAGGCTATGTAGTTACCACATAAACATGTACATGTAGGCTATGTAGTTACCACATAAAAATGTACATGTAGGCTATGTAGTTACAACATAAAAATGTACATGTAGGCTATGTAGTTACAACATAAACATGTACATGTAGGCTATGTAGTTACAACATAAACATGTACATGTAGGCTATGTAGTTACAACATAAACATGTACATGTAGGCTATGTAGTTACAACATAAAATGTACATGTAGGCTATGTAGTTACAACATAAAATGTACATGTAGGCTATGTAGTTACAACATAAACATGTACATGTAGGCTATGTAGTTACAACATAAAAATGTACATGTAGGCTATGTAGTTACAACATAAAAATGTACATGTAGGCTATGTAGTTACAACATAAACATGTACATGTAGGCTATGTAGTTACCACATAAAAATGTACATGTAGGCTATGTAGTTACCACATAAAAATGTACATGTAGGCTATGTAGTTACAACATAAACATGTACATGTAGGCTATGTAGTTACAACATAAAAATGTACATGTAGGCTATGTAGTTACAACATAAAAATGTACATGTAGGCTATGTAGTTACAACATAAAATGTACATGTAGGCTATGTAGTTACAACATAAAATGTACATGTAGGCTATGTAGTTACAACATAAAAATGTACATGTAGGCTATGTAGTTACAACATAAAAATGCCTACCAGCTGACACAAAATGTAGGCTATGTAGTTATCCTACCATCTGACACAAAATGTACATGTAGGCTATGTAGTTACAACATAATGTACATGTAGGCTATGTAGTTACAACATAAAAATGCCTACCAGCTGACATAAAATGTACATGTAGGCTATGTAGTTACAACATAAAAATGCCTACCAGCTGACACAAAATGTACATGTAGGCTATGTAGTTACAACATAAAAATGCCTACCAGCTGACACAAAATGTACATGTAGGCTATGTAGTTACAACATAAAAATGCCTACCAGCTGACACAAAATGTATGCATATCGGTGATGTCATCATGATCACGTCTTCATTTTTATCTAACCCAATTTTCACCAAACTACGAGAAGGGTTTGGTTCAAACTTGCTTGTTATTGTTGTGATCATGTATCTTCTGTATGTAATATTTCTTCTTCTTCTTCTCCTCACCCTCCTTCTTCTCCTCCTCCTTCTCCTTCTTCTTCTGCTTTTTCTTGTGGAAAGTCAGTGTTAAGGTGTTGAAGACACATTCTGCGATCTATACCAACAACAAAAGAGCAAGAACTGGACACTGTATAGTCCCCATGCAAACTATTAGGCGACACTTGGTTTTAAAATCATACATATCGCGACAATCAGTTAAACTAAAAACGACACTCCTTCCACATCATATATGTCAGTGGTAGCAATACAAAATAATAGTAAGATGGAATACATGTAGGTACAGCACCACACGCATACATACAGACACAAATATATACACATATATATGTATAACCTATCCTATCCTATCTCATAACTCGAAGGTCGTTGGGGCACCACAGAAGATCGTTTAACCAGCGTACTCCATCTTTCTCTGTCCTCAGCAACTCTCATGGCTTCGCACAGTGTCAAACCGGTCCATTCTCGAATGTTGTCCTCCCACCTCTTTTTGTCTCCCTCTTCTTCTGCCTCCTTGTACCGTTCCTTGAAGGATGGTCTTTGCTAGGCCTGATGCTCTGGTGACGTGGCTATACCATCGGAGTTTCCGTTTCTTCACCACTGTGAGCATGTCATCATGTTGTCCAATGGCTTGTGTGATGGTCTGTCGGACTTCGTTGTTGTTGATGTGCTGGGTATAAGAAATGCCCAGAAGAATTCTGTAGAACATTATCTCCATGCTTTGTATTCTTCTTTTGTAGATCGGCTGTGAGAGTCAATGTTTCGCAAGTGTATAGGAAGATGGAGATGACAAGGGAGCTCAGCAGCCTTACTTTGGATTGTAGACTGATGGTCGTGTCTTTCCAAATGGGCTTCAACCTTGTCAGGGCAGCAGTTGTTTGTGCGATCCTGGAGAGAACATCCTGTCGGGACGCGAACTTGTTTTTTCCAACCTAGTTCCAGTCACTTTCCCGAAAAAGGCAATTACCGAAGTCGAACGAAGCTCTCCGAGTCGAGCGAAGCTATCCGATGTTTTACGAACGAATGCTGGCAGGACTACGTGAAACCACAGGCTTAGAAGTCTCGTCTTTCGTAGGCCTCAATATACGTACGTATTTAGGAGTTTACAAAGACAAAAGAAAAGACTTCAGAGCCTGTGGTGAAACATCCGTGCATAAAAATAGCCGCTGTTGCTTCTAGATCTAATTCTATTTCGATCTGCACAGCTTCAAGCTCAAGTCGAGATTTGCATTTTGAAGCAGTTAGTATTATTATTATTATTATTATTATTATTATTATTATTATTATTATTATTATTATTATTATTATTATTATTATTATATGATGAATAATATACTGACACAATTAGTAATAAAGAGTAAAAGTAATACATAACACATAAAGCACACATACAACGATTTCACATCTATATCAACAATAAAACCATGACAAAACTTCCAAGCGCTATGGATACGTTGATGTCCCTTCAGCACAACAAGGCAAAGCAAGTTTATAATGGTCTCAAAAAAACAGTGACATTTTTATTGCAAGCACCAAAGCAATTAGCCTATTTATTTAACTAATATTATTCTTTTTAACTGATACAGTACATTTGTTATATGTATTTCAATGATATGTATTTTAAAGAGAAACACGTATTTAAAAAAATGTTGCGTGGCGGGCGGAAATTTCTATAAATCATCTGAAAACTTTGGTAAATCTATAAGAAAAAATAACCAGTAACACCATCTGAATATTTCGGGTTACACCCAACTTCAGCAAAAACAAACAAAACGTCACTGACCATATTTACACCATTGAGCACGCACAGCAGCACACTATTCTTTTATTTTTTTAAAATTAGGAATAATAATAATAATAATAATAATAATAATAATAATAATAATAATAATAATAATAATAATAAAAATAAACAAATAATAATAATAATAATAATAATAATAATAATAATAATAATAATAATAATAATAATAATAATAATAATAACACACAAACAAAACAAATAATTAAATTAAAGATTTAACAAAATAACTATTCTACTACTACTACTACTACTACTACTACTACTACTACTACTACTACTACTAATTACTACTACTTGCGAAGTTGTGGTCTCGATTTTGTGGTCCTGATTCGGCTCTTTGCAGTCCGCTGGACTCTGTAATCAATGAATAACTAATTAGCTTTTTATTTAACTCTGATCTCGAGTTGTCTTGATTTTGTGGTTCCGATTCGGCTCTTTGCAGTCCGCTGGACCCTGTAAGCAATGAATAACTAACTATTAATGTAACTCTGATCTCGAGTTATAGGCCTAAAAAAAAAAATTCGCTTAGCCTACTCGTCCTTCTCCGGAAATTTCAAGATTCGAATATTATAAAGTATAGGCCTAAATATTATTAATTAGAATAGATATAGTTTATACATTTATTTACGTATAAAACAAACAATACAGGTCTAATTATTATATTCAGCTAGTGGGCTTCTTCGCTGCGCGGAGACTGACATAATATAATAATGCAGATTAAGCCTATGTATACTGTATAACAGTGTCTACTGTCTTGGTTCTAGGCAGGAAATGGGCAATGCTATTAATAGCCTTTACTGCTGAGAACTAACAAAATGCAAATCAAGGAACGCAACTATTAAATATGGTCGATAATAATTATGCTCATATTACCAAAGTATACCGTTGCGAAATGCTAAATCTGTGTAAATCGAACAGAATTAGAAGCAACAGCGATCATTTTTAATGTCAGCTAGTCGTAGTCATGCAAGCATCATTTCGTAACACATCGGAGAGCTTCGTTCGACTTCGGTGATTGCCTTTTTGGGCGAATGACTGGAACTAGGTTGGAAAAAACAAGTTTGCTGTCGGGACCTATTGTCTGATACATTGGTTCCTAAATATTTGAAGCTATGCACTGTGTTGTTGGATTGGCCTTGGACTTTGATGTCTGTGTTGATGCCATTGGTGTTGATGATCATCATTTTGGTAATCTCTGCACTTATTTCCATTCCATAGGTTCTGGAGTGAAGGCCTAGGCGGGGATACACGAAACTGTAGAAAGGTCGGGTGGAGTTTAGGAGTTAGGATGAGACAAAATAGATCAAACACTGCTTGGTTGATTGGTCACTATCGTTTTGTTTCAACTCTCTCTCTCTCTCTCTCTCTCTCTCTCTCTCTCTCTCTCTCTCTCTCTCTCTCTCTCTCTCTGATTGTTGTATGCATTTGGTTTGTTTCAGTGTGTTAAATTGGAAAAATCGGTTTCAGTATTTTAGTTGTTATGGAGTCCTCCATACCAGCGTCATCGGGAACTGGTTCAGAACAACAATTGGTGTGCGTCAAGCATGCCTACTTTCTCCAACACTCTTCAGCATCTTCCTAGAGCGCATCATGTCAGATGCTCTTGCAGATCACGAAGGCACAGTCAGCATAAGGGGTAGTGCAATCTCCAATCTTCGTTTTGCGGATGACATTTATGGATTGGCTGGAGAGGAACAAGAACTTGAACAGCTGGTACAGAAGCTTGACACCACTTCCAGAGCTTATGGAATGAAAATAAGTGTAGAGAAGACCAAAATGATGACCAACAACACCAATGGCATCAACACGGACATCAAAGTCCAAGGCCAGTCCCTCAACACAGTGCATAGCTTCATTTATTTAGGAGCCATTGTATCAGACAATGGGTCCCGACAGGAAGTCTTCTCCAGGATCGCACAAACAACTGCCGCCCTGACAAGGTTGAAGCCCATTTGGAAAGACAGGACCATAAGTCTGCATTCCAAAGTAAGACTGCTGCGCTCCCTTGTCATCTCCATCTTCCTATATGCTTGCGAAGCATGGACCCTCACAGCAGAACGACAACACAACGAAGAATACAAAGCATGGAGATGAGGTGCTACAGAAGACTTCTGGGCATTTCCTATACCCAACACATCACCAACGACGAAGTCCGACAGACCACCTCACAAGCCATTGGACAGCACGATGACCTGTTCACAGTGGTGAAGAAACGGAAATTCCGATGGTATGGCTACGTCACCAGATCATCAGGCCTTGCAAAGACCATTCTGCAAGGCACAGTGCAAGGAGGTAGAAGAAGAGGGAGATCGAAAGATAGGTGGGAGGACAACATTCGAGAATGGATTGGTTTGACACTGAGCGAAGCCATCAGGGCTGCTGATGACAGAGAAAGATGGAGTATGCTGGTTAAACGATCATCTGTGGTGCTCCTACGACCTCCGGGTTACGGGGCAGGATAGGATAGGATTTTAGTTGTGTTCATCGTTCTTGCTTTGTTCAATACATCGATTTCATATAATACAGCATAATCGTTTGATCGCTTCATTTTCCAAGTATGTAATCGGTTGAAGATGTATTCGTTTTAGAGATGGTGATGATGATGAGGAGGAAGTCGAGGAGGAGGACAATACGACGATGAAGGCAATTGCAAGGATGAGGAAATTAGTATTCCTGCATTGATAACCGAGTTGCTAAGTTCTGGTTTGGTTGTTAACATGGTTCAGATTTATATCGTCTTTTCTGTAGTCCTTCGTCTCATAGCAATGTTGTCAATGGTCTCTGTCTCTGTTACGAAGTACCAGTTTCGGTGTGCCAATGAAGTCTCGCGATAACTCGGCGATCGGCGAGAAGTGCCCGAGAGCTTGTTGTCCTTTGCCGAGACGGGCGGAAGTTTGCCTGCGGGTTGTAAACGTTGATAGTGTTGGCAGCCAATTAGATTGCGCCACGTCGTCACATGTATAGCACTTAGATCTAGGTCATGTGGCGATGTACTGTTTGGATATACGTCAGTTTTACCTAAGTATTGGAGTCATTTAAGTGAGCCACGCAGACAGAAACACGTAGGTCTTCCAAAGACCTACACAGACACACATACACAACACACACACGCACAAACACACCTCCCATATAGAATTAGCCTACATTTGCTTGATACTATTAGATCGAATGGCGTTGTGCTGCTGGAGAAAAACTTGGACGTTAAACTACAGTTATACTTATTTGCTAAACCTTATTGAAGGTTAAGATCTGTCTAAAGACCAGATGTTCCCCCTTTCACTTTGCTTCGTTGAACTTTGTTCAAAACTGTGCACGTGTCGTCTGCATGCCTGACATCGGTAAACAGATGGTAAAGCCTTTTACCAACTCTCACCAAGCCACTACGTAAGTGGGTCCTCACTTCCTTCTTCAATTGATAATGATCCCATCAATAGAATACTGTCACGTGGGGTTTATGGGCTCTGCACAATGGAATTATGGTCCCTCACGCTTATTCGGTGGGAACTGCTAGTAAGTTACCCTATGAATTACTTTAATAAATTTATTTGTTTAGCTCGTTCTGTGTTAAGGTTGGGGTACAGAAATAGATAGAAAAATGGTAAAAGAATACTGTCACACTAGCTTTCACACGGCTAGGAATCATATGTAGTCCAGCCACTTGATAACAGTTAAAATCACACATTTATTTCTTCTACTCTATACAGGATTCTCTAAGTACTAATCTATCTTAAAAAGTCTCTTTCAATGCAAATAGTTCGATCGCTGATAGTCTAGGCAGCTGTTATTTCTTCCTCGGGCACTTGCTATTATATCTCATGTAGATTTGGACTACTGTGGTCCGTTTTATAGTTTCTGAAGAGTTGGACTACTGTGGTCCTGCTATGATCAGTTTAAGTGCACTTCTGGGTGTACACTTAACTTTCTTATGGTGCGGTCGAAGTCCTTCTGTGAGGTAGCTTCTGGTACACCTTTGTAGTTGTGTAGTTGGGTTCCCTTGCCACGCTGTGGGGTCTGACAGGGTGTCTTTCAAGGCAGCTCTTTCCGTCTGGTGCGGTAGAGTCTCCTCCACCAACTTGTCGTGTCTGTGGAGTGGGGTGCACAGGATAGCTCGGGATAGCTCGGGATAGCTCGCCTGCTCGTCTGTAATATAAGAGACGAAATTCTGCACAACCCTGAATAATCGGTTTGTGCAGAGCGTCTCACTGAAAGCCAAAGTAGCCCTCAGTGATAGCTCCACATCTCTATACATAAGCGACGAACATTCTGCTACTTCCGGGTTCCACTGGAATCTCACTCTAAATTCCTATACATACACAAATATCAATCGTGTCTAACTATACACATACAGAATTAATAATAATATAAACATTCAGTGGTACAGCCACTGGTCTGCAAACATACATATAAGTTAAACAACAGTGGTTCCGTACGGTATACAACATGGCGGCGCAACCGGTCGTGTTTCGCCTCGTGGTAAGCTCTTCCACGTGGTCACGCAAATTCGGATTAACAATTCACATTTATGCATAGCAAATTCTTCAAACATAATTTCAACAATAATACAAATATAGCACGATGAAACAGAAGGGTGTTCATTTACCTGTTTGACAAGTTCAGGCCCGTGATGACTTGAGAGAATTCTAAGATTCTAAGTCCTGCTTCCTGGTCTAAGTGTGGCGAGATTTCTCTGCCAGCTTTCTAGCTGTTAACACTTCGGTGTATTCCTCCCAACTGACCAAAACTGTGCGTGGTTTGGACCCAGTCAAACTGGCTCCAACCACTTTGCCTAAGCTCTCCCATTGGTTAAAATGTTTACGACTATCGTAATTACGATGATGTCATTGCGTTAGCCAGCGTCAACTATCCCTGTGTGTATGATCGGCAGTATGCTACCGCTACGCTTGATTACTTTCATCGTCTGCTCCTAACTTTGAAAGTCTAATATTATATATACTAACCAAGCTAAATATTAAAATAAGCAGAGTTAAAACTAGCCAGTTCGTGACAGGCTCCCTCAACTGAAAAAAGGCGATGACTACTGGATTCGACCTTTTTCTACTACAGTGCCTAGTTTAACGCTGCACTATCCTAGGGTCCTATTTACAAACTAAGTAAGTTGCTCTACCTGAGCTGCAATGCTGTGCCAGGTAGCTATGGACACTAGTGACAGGGTTTTTATTGGGCGGGGACGAATTCTGGTGCTGTGGCCCTTAGTTGTGTTGGGTGGGCGACAGCTGCTGTGTCCTCCACGAGATGGCGACTGAGGTAGTCGGCGGCTCCGTGGTTTTCCTTGCCGGGGATGTACTCGATTTGGAATGAGTATGCCTGAAGGGTGAGTGCCCATCGCATCAGGCGAGAGTTCAAAGACTTGGAGGCTGCCAGGAACGATAGTGGTTGGTGGTCCACCTGAACTGTGAAGTGGGTCCCATACAGGTAGAGTTGGAATTTCTGTATGGCCCAGACTAGTCCAAGGCATTCCTTCTCCGACGTGGCGTAGTGGGTCTCGGCGGGTCTCAATTTTCTGCTGGCGTAGGCGACAGGGAATAGCGTCTCTGCATTCTTGGGGTCGCGCTGTAGCAGTACTGCTCCGAGGCCTAAGTCGCTTGCGTCGGTGCGAAGAACGAATGGCTGAGTCAAATCGGGTAGGTGGAGTACTGGCGCCGATGTCATTCTGTCCTTGAGTGTTTGGAATGCTGTCTCGCATTCGGCTGTCCATACTACTTTGTCCGGGGCGATTTTCCGGGTTCCATTTGTCAGTGGTACGGCGATGCTGGTTGTAGTTGGGGATGAATTTCTGGTAGAAGCCGCAGAGTCCTAGAAACGACTGCACTTCCTTTTTGGTCTTGGGCCTAGGAGCGTCGAGTAGGCGTTTCACTGTCTTCTCTACCGGTCGCAGGCTTCCTTGACTTATGGTGTGTCCCAGAAATTCTAGTTCTGTGAATCCAATGTGACATTTGGTGGGTCTTGCCGTCAATCCCGTGTCTCTGAGGCGGGCGAGTAGTTGTTGTAGGAGCGTGACATGTTCCTCCCACGTAGGCGTAGCGATGAGGATGTCGTCCATAAACGAGTGTAGGTGCTCGCTGCTCAGGGGTGCCAGGAGTTTTCGCATCATGGCGCTGAAGATGCTGGGTGCGTTGTGGAGTCCGAATGGAAGTACATTGAACTCGAAGTGTCCTTCCATAGTGCTAAACGCTAGGTACTTTCGGACTTGCGGTTGCACTGGTATCTGGTAGTATCCTTTGCTGAGGTCGATGCGTGAGAAGTACTTCGCTCCTGTAGCTTGGCAAATAGGTCTGTCTGGTCCGGGAGTGGCTCTGGCTGGAACTGCGTTACCGCATTCAGGAGTCTGAAGTCGATGCACAGTCGATGCTCTCCGTTGGGTTTTCGCAACAATACCGTGCCTGCGCTGTAGGGTGAAGTAGACTCTGAGATGATTCCGGCTGCCAGTAAGGTGTCTATCTCTTCCTTGATGGCTCGCTGCTGTGACAGTGGCATCGGGTAGAGCTTCTGGCGGACGGGTGTTGGGTCGGTCACCGTTAAGGTTACTTCGACGAGGTCTGTCCTCCCTGGTCGGTCTGTGAGCACAGTCTGATGTTGGCGAATGACCTGTCGTACTTGCTGTTGCTGTTTAGCGGCTAGGTCTCCGTTGAGTATCACGTCTTTGTAGGTTTCTTTGGAGTGCAGGGGATACTCTACTGCATTGGTCTCCATGCTTTCTCCTTCTTCCGCGATGGCGATGGCTAGCAAGTTGTGAGTGCTGGGGGTCGCTGGTCGGTCCGTATACTTCTTAAGGAGATTGATATGGTGGTATCGGGCTCTCCCGTTCACCTCTACTTGGTAGACTGTCTTGGATTTCTTGGCAGTCACCCGGTACGGTCCTCTCCAAGCGATGTCCAGCTTGTTGGTTCCACTTGGAAGTAAGAGTAGCACTTGATCGCCGACTTGCAGTTCTCGGTCCTTAGCGTGGCGGTTGTAGTACTTCGCCTGACGGGCTCTTGCCTTCTTCAGTGCTTTACCAGCTTTCTTCCACGTTGCTTTGAGGGTTTCCTGCAGGTCTGCGACGTACTTGGTGGCACCTCTTGGTGTGTCGTCTATCTTGGCTTCCGTCCAACTTCTGCGTAGGGCTTCTAGCGGTCCTGCTAGAGGTCTGCCGAATAGCAATGTTGACGGGGTGTAGCCTGTGGCTGCATGGGGCGTTTCTCGGTATGCGAACAGTGCCGCATTCACGTAGGTGTCCCACGCTTCTGGATTGTCGTCGGCGACTTTCCTGAGTATGGTGAGAAGGGTTCCATTCAGTCTTTCTACTTGTCCGTTGCTGGCGGGGTGGTATGGTGGTGTGCGAATGTGATGAACTTGTATCAACTCGAACACGTCTTGCATCAGGCGGCCGGTGAACTGAGATCCGTTGTCCGTTCTAATGCTGTCCGGGAATCCGACTCTGGTAAAGATGGCGATGAGTGCATCTGCAATCTTCTTGGTGTCGATCGCTGGCAACGGGACTGCTTCGCACCACATCGTACATGCGTCGACGAGTGTGAGTAGAAATCTGTTCCGCTTCTTGGTCATGGGCAGTGGTCCTACTATGTCTACTGAGACTTGCTGGAATGGCACACCGACTACTACCGATGGTCCTAAGGTAACTGGTACGGTGTGATGTCGCGGGGAATATCGTTGACATTGGTGGCAAGATTTCACGTAGCGCTTGACATCCTCCGTGATTCCTGGCCAATAGTAGTGTGCGCTGATTCTCTGCACTGTGGCTCCAATTCCCATGTGTCCGCTGAGTGGCATGCTGTGGCCTAATTCTAGTACTTGGGCTCGAAGGGTGGCTGGTAGTACTAGTTGGGTGTGATCTCCATCTCCTTGTCGATGTAGAACTCCCTCTTCCATGTAGAAGTCTCCCTTGTGCGGGGGTGTGTGCGCCTTGGGTAGCTTCTGGAAGCACTTCGCTATCGAGGTGTCTTCTTTCTGTGCTGTTTTGATCTCTTCGAGTCCTGGATTCGGAGCGAACTCGGGCTGGGGTGGTTGGGTTTTAGCTTGGGCCCTGGTTTGCACTGCAGCTATCTCTACAGTTTTAGGGGGCGTGCCTAAGAACACATACCTACAACCTAGCACTAGATCATACAGGGGTTTCTGTAAAACAGCTGCTTGGATTCGTCCTGTGACGTACCTACTCTCTACTTCTATCCAAGCTATTGGGCAAGTAGTCGTCGGTTTCGTCAAGTCTGCTCCTTGTAAGTCGACTGTCTTGTCTGTCAAGTCCGCGCGCGATAAAGAGATTCGCTAACTATCGCGTCGTATGATAGACCTGTGTCATACAGACAGTTCGCTTCTTTTCCGTTGACCTTGACCGTGTCTGTCACCGATGGGTGATCTCCGATCGTGTGTGGCTTGTTACCGCTGCTTTGAGTTAGAACTCTGTGCGCTGGCCGGCTTTCGCGCTCTTCCCTACGTTGTGCGGCCAACTTGAAACATTCTGCGGTGGAGTGATTGTTTCTGTTGCAGAACGAACAATACCGTCTCTGTTCTGCAGGACCTCTTTTCCCGAATTCCGTGTTGGGTCCTTTATTCTGCCCAGGTCTGGGGTTATTCGGCTTATTCGCGGTGCGCTCTTCTCGGTTAGGGCTTCGTTTCTGTGCCTCTTTCCCGTTAGGCTTTAGGTCTCGCCTGAAGCTCTTGGCTTCTCCGTGTGCGGCCACGTACCTATCTGCGACCTTGACCAGATCCTCCAGTCTTTCCGCGCCCTGCTCTACTGAGAATGTCCTCAGCTCGGGGGTCATGGTTTCCCGTAGCTGTTCCCATACTAACAGTTCTGTCAGTCCATCATACGTCTTAGCCGTGGCTGACTGGCTAATCCACTTATCCAGCGTTGTGGACAACCGATCCGCGAACTGCGCATAGCTCTCTCCTTTCACTCTCCGATTGGTGCGGAATTTTTGCCGATAGCATTCTCCTGTTAGTTCGAATCCCGTTAGGAGTGCCTCTTTTACTTTGTGATAGTCAGTCACTCGGTCAGTCGGTAGCTTACTGTAGATGTCATAAGCCTTTCCTCTAAGCCCTTGACTAAGCTTAAAAGACCAATGAGTGGGATCTAGTTTATACTCTGTTGCTAGACGCTCGAACCTAGTCAGATAGAGATCTAGACCTTCCTCTCTCTCATTGAATGTCCCCAGTGGAAATGACATTCCTTGTACAGGGTTGGATGCTACCTCTAGCTGATCTGAGTGGGGAGGGGTTGAGGAAGAACTTGAAGCTCCTGATCCCAATCTCCTCAGCTCTAACTCATGCTGTCTTTCTTTTTCCTTTTCTTCCCTCTCTTTTTCTTTTTCTGCCCTCTCATACTCCCATCTCCTAACTTCTGCTTCTCTCTCGGCTGCTACCTTCTTCTGTTCTGCTTCTAGCTCTACCTTCCTCGTTTCTCTCTCTGCCTCTAATTTCTTCTGTTCTAGTTCTAATTTCTTTTGCTCTGCTTCTAGTTCTGCTTTTTTCTGTTCTCTCTCTGCAGCTCTCTCTGCCGCTTCGAGTTTCTTCGCCTCTCTCTCTGCTGCTCTCTCTGCCTTAGCCTCCTGCTTCTCTACCTCTGCATTGATATACGCAATTAGGTCTGCCCCTGCTAAGTGTAAAGCTTCCCCTAATTCCTTGAAGCGCAATCTCAAGGCCACTGGGTCCGACATTGCCAAAAGTGTCTATGAACAACCACTGAATCACGTGGAATACCAAAACACTAGCAATATTGCAATTCAATAAAAACAATGCAAAGACAATCAAATTCGTAATCAATACTAGAATAAAACAAGAGTCAAATGGCATACAACAGTTATTTAAGCAAAACCTGCAAAAGAACAATGCAACATACAGGCACAAAAATATTTGAAGCAAAAAAGTTTTTAACTATAGAATAGTGCACCCAACTGATCAGTGTTATACCCTTACACTATTCTAAGTTATTCTACTACTACTACTGTTATCTAATTTTATTGTACTTAGGTCCGGTTATACCCAATTCCTATTATACACAGATCCTGGCTAGGCTCGCCAATTAAAGTGTCAGGTGGGGTTTATGGGCTCTGCACAATGGAATTATGGTCCCTCACGCTTATTCGGTGGGAACTGCTAGTAAGTTACCCTATGAATTACTTTAATAAATTTATTTGTTTAGCTCGTTCTGTGTTAAGGTTGGGGTACAGAAATAGATAGAAAAATGGTAAAAGAATACTGTCACACTAGCTTTCACACGGCTAGGAATCATATGTAGTCCAGCCACTTGATAACAGTTAAAATCACACATTTATTTCTTCTACTCTATACAGGATTCTCTAAGTACTAATCTATCTTAAAAAGTCTCTTTCAATGCAAATAGTTCGATCGCTGATAGTCTAGGCAGCTGTTATTTCTTCCTCGGGCACTTGCTATTATATCTCATGTAGATTTGGACTACTGTGGTCCGTTTTATAGTTTCTGAAGAGTTGGACTACTGTGGTCCTGCTATGATCAGTTTAAGTGCACTTCTGGGTGTACACTTAACTTTCTTATGGTGCGGTCGAAGTCCTTCTGTGAGGTAGCTTCTGGTACACCTTTATAGTTGTGTAGTTGGGTTCCCTTGCCACGCTGTGGGGTCTGACAGGGTGTCTTTCAAGGCAGCTCTTTCCGTCTGGTGCGGTAGAGTCTCCTCCACCAACTAGTCGTTTCTGTGGAGTGGGGTGCACAGGATAGCTCGGGATAGCTCGGGATAGCTCGCCTGCTCGTCTGTAATATAAGAGACGAAATTCTGCACAACCCTGAATAATCGGTTTGTGCAGAGCGTCTCACTGAAAGCCAAAGTAGCCCTCAGTGATAGCTCCACATCTCTATACATAAGCGACGAACATTCTGCTACTTCCGGGTTCCACTGGAATCTCACTCTAAATTCCTATACATACACAAATATCAATCGTGTCTAACTATACACATACAGAATTAATAATAATATAAACATTCAGTGGTACAGCCACTGGTCTGCAAACATACATATAAGTTAAACAACAGTGGTTCCGTACGGTATACAACATGGCGGCGCAACCGGTCGTGTTTCGCCTCGTGGTAAGCTCTTCCACGTGGTCACGCAAATTCGGATTAACAATTCACATTTATGCATAGCAAATTCTTCAAACATAATTTCAACAATAATACAAATATAGCACGATGAAACAGAAGGGTGTTCATTTACCTGTTTGACAAGTTCAGGCCCGTGATGACTTGAGAGAATTCTAAGATTCTAAGTCTGGATCTGGATCTGGATCTGGATACTGCCGATGATGTTGTTGGCAGAAAACACCACAGGAGCCATAGATGGCTATTAACGTGGTGGTGGTGTGTGCGCGCTAATTAATTTGATTTAAAAAAAAAAAGGAAAGAAAAAAAAAAAAAAAAAAAAAATTATGCTTCATAGTTCTTTTTGTACTAACTTCATATTGCCTATTGTAGTTCTGATTTTATTTAATTATATTCTTAAAAGGGCTCCTCTTGTGGAAGCCTGGTGATATGTGTACAATTAAAAGTTTAAAATCACTGTTCTATTATGTTGACTCTATAAGAACTTGTCAGCATCCCTGTACCTCCCGATTGCAGAGGAGAATGAGCTAGGTGAGGATAGGTTGATGATGTCATCGGGAAGGCTATTCCATTCCACTACTGTCCTTACGAAGAAGGAGTTTCTGTAGAGATCTGATGATGAGGGTGGTAAGATAAAGCATGTGTTGTTGTTGTTTATCTGCCTCTCTATGATGTTCTGTGTGTCATATCCTTTAAAGGTGGTGGGGCGGATTTTCCGTTTGTTCTTTGCAGCAGTAAGGAAGGTGTTGGGAGGGAGAGCAGTAACTAGTCCTCTGGTTATCTTGTAGAGCATGGTCAGCCTGAGTTGTTGGCGACGTTTTGCAAGTAGTGGGAGGTGGAGCTCGTGAAGCATCCTGCCAATGCATCCTGGGTCCCGGGATCTGTAGTCTCTCATAATGAACCGTGCAGCCTGGCGTTGGATGCGTTCCAGCTTGTCGATGTCTTGTTGGAGGTAAGGATCCCACACCACTGCGGCATACTCGAGAGTGGATCTAACAAGTGCGATGTAGGCTAGGCGTCGGCACTCTTGTGGACAGTTCCGGAGATTTCGGCGTAGGAAGCCCAGTGTGGATCCAGCTTTCTTGCAGGCGCTTGTGATGTGGTTAGCCCATTTCAGGTCCGCAGAAATTTGGACGCCTAGGTAGGGGGTAGTATCAGTCTGTTGGAGTATAGTGTTTCCAAGGCTATAGAAGTGTTGTGACTTGTGTCTGGTGGAGAGAACGTAGCACTTTTGCGCATTAAATCGCATTCCCCACTGCTTGGCCCATCTCTCTAGGTCTTTGAGGTCTGATTGGAGTGTGATGTGATCCTGGAAGGAGCGGATCTCTCTGTAGAGTAGGCAATCGTCTGCGAAGAGTCGCACTGTTGATTTTACTGTGTCCGGCAGGTCGTTGATGTGGCAGAGGAAGAGTAAAGGACCCATCACTGTGCCTTGGGGGACTCCGGATTCGACAGCTACTTCCTCTGATGCCTCTCCATCCAGGACCACTCTCATCTGGCGCTTGGTCAGGAAGTTTGTGAGCCAGGTGTGGATGGTGCCTCGTATGCCGTAATGATCCAGCTTGTGTAGTAATTTGTTGTGTGGCACAGTGTCAAATGCCTTGCTGAAATCCAGGATGATGATGTCGGTCTGATGGCCTTTGTCATGTGAGGAGAGAATGTCTTGCATAGTAGTGAGTAGTTGGGTTTCGCAAGAGTGGCCTGTTCTGAATCCGTGGTTTCTACTGGTGAGGATGGTGTGTTTTTCGAAGTGGGTATGTAGATGTCGACAGATGATGTGTTCCAGTAGCTTACATGCAACGGATGTTAAAGATACTGGTCTGTAATTTTCTGCTTTGTTTCTATCGCCTTTCTTGAATATTGAGGAGACGTTTGCTGTTAGCCAGTCTGCGGGGAGCTGTCCAGTCTCTAGTGAGGTGTTGTAGATGGCTGCTAATCCTGGGGCAACAGTTTCGGCGCAGTTTTTGAGAATTTGATTAGGGATGTTGTCTGGTCCTGTAGCTTTGTTGGGCTTCAAGTCTTTGAGTAGTTTAACGACGCCTTCTGTAGTAACCGTTAGTTTCTCTACAGCGGGGAAGGGGGTGCCCTTCATCTCTGGCAATGGTGTGTCCTCTCTTTTTGTAAAGACCGACTGGAATTGTTGAAGCAATATCTTTGCCTTGGAAGAACTATCACTATGGAATGGAGAGATCCTTCATTGAAGAGCGGGGCAACTCCTGTGTTGTCTTGTCGCCTTGTCTTGACATAGCGCCAAAAGGGTTTGCAGTTGTTGTCTCTTAGCCCGTCCTCAATGATGGTGTTAATGTGGCGCCATTCTGCTTGCCTCATTTTCCTCCTGCATTCCTTCTGATGGAATCTAAAGTTGGTCCAGTTGCCGGTCTTCTTGGCTTGGTTGTATAGTCTCTTTTTATGCTTTAACAGTCTCTTAAGTTTGTAGTTGACCCAGGGTAATGTAAAGTTGATTCGTCGAAGGCTGGTAGGTATGAAGCGTTCAGCTGCTGCTAATCAAGTTAAGTTTGAAATGTGTCCACATGTCTTCAACGGGAGTTCCTTCCTTTCTCATTGTCATGATGTTGTCTGATAATTGCAAGATTTCAGAGTTCAGGTGGTTCCAGTCTGCTTTAGAATAGTTGTATCGCTTGCGGGGCTTCTCTTTGATGCGGTTAGGGTAGAGGTCAAAGTCTGTAACCACAATGCTATGATCACTAATGCCTGGGATTGACTTGGAGCTCTTGGTGAGAGAGGGATTGCTGGTAAAAACTAGGTCTAGGATGTTGTGTTCTCTTGTTGGTTCGTCGTGGACTTGTGTGAGGTGTGCTGATGAGGTGATGTCGACTAGCGACTCCTGGATCACCCGATCTGGCGCTCCAGGGGCAACTGTACCATTGTTCCACTCTACATTAGGGCAGTTGAAGTCGCCGGTAAGAATAATCTGTTTTTGTCCTCTATTATTTATTTTTCGTAGTGACTTATCTAGCTCATTCAGGTCTGTCTGGTTTCGGTGGAGCCATGTAAAAACAGCCTATCGTTAGGTCTTTGTTTTGTTGGAGGTGTATTTTTGCCCAGAGTATTTCGCATGCAGAATCTAAGTCCGGCTGTATAGATGAGATGAGATTTTGGTTTACTAAAATGAAGACACCTCCAGCTAGGCTACAGCGGTCTTTCCTATAATAAACAAAGCCATCTGGGAATATCTCTCTCTGCTTGATGTCTGGTTTCAACCATGATTCTGTGCCACAAATGATATCTGGTTTTACATAGTTGACAATGGCAGCAAATTCGGCTTTCTTTTTCTCTATGCTGCGGCAGTTTACGGTCATGATGCGAAGGTTCTTTTTCTTTGATATGTTGGGGTTGTGGCTGGAATCATTGGCAGTGTGGTAGCATTCTGCGTGATGCGACTTGTAGGTGTTGGATGGGTTTTGTCCTGGTGGACTAGGATGGCTGAAACATGTGGAACTGTGGTAGTTGTTTCCTTGGCCTGGTGATTTATAGGATGGGTTACCGGTGGTGCTCTGGTAAGAATTCGAATGGTGAGAGTTTGGGCTGTGCTGGTTAGATTTGGGGCTGCTAGTTCTCAGGGGGCTGAAGCGGTGGGTATGGTTGAAGGAAGTTATGCTACAGTCCGTGTTTTGGAGGGGGGCATAGTAGTTTTCTGATAAAGAAAAGCTCCTGAAGGTGAAGCTATCACAGTTTATACTGTCGCATTTTGGACAAATCCATTGCACGCTTTGTCTCTGTAGTGCTCTGAAATCACTAGACGAGAGTTCGACACATGACCTGTGGTACCAGATGGAGCAATCATCACAAGCAATACAGTCAGCACATTTCACGTCTCTGTCACACAAGCCACATGGGTAGTAGCTCTTCTGGCGTGGGCCCGGGTTGCTATGAATGTCTCCAGCCAGCAAGATCGATAGTAGTGCAAGTGTACTGACCTGTCGTTGCGACGAGTAGGTTCCGATGGGCAGTTTAATTGCCTTCCTAATGTTCCCTTTCACGAGTAGTCCAGGTAATGTGTGGTCAAAGATCGAGTAAGTAGATCGTTGTGTGAAGAAGTGGCACACACACAAAATGAAACACAGTAATCCAAGTGTAAATCTAGCATTCGCCATAATGGCGATTTAAATTATAGAAAATCAAACCAGAATCGTATGTTTAGTGATTTAGGCCTACTGTTATGAAATAACGGCAGTCGGACGCTAGTGTCGTAGTGAGTTCACAGTGCGCGCTCTATGCTCTAACTATTTGGCCATATATCGGCTTCGCTAACACAATCTATACAAAATCAAAGTAATAATAATGTCACAGAAACCTTATTCTAACTGTAAATTAACTTTTTAAAGAATGTCACTATCAATAAATTAGTTTAATCCACATTAAATTGGCGTTGATTCTTAGAGCACTCGAAAAACACGTCTTCCTTCCAGCGCATGCGCACACACATTCCTGCTTCCTGGTCTAAGTGTGGCGAGATTTCTCTGCCAGCTTTCTAGCTGTTAACACTTCGGTGTATTCCTCCCAACTGACCAAAACTGTGCGTGGTTTGGACCCAGTCAAACTGGCTCCAACCACTTTGCCTAAGCTCTCCCATTGGTTAAAATGTTTACGACTATCGTAATTACGATGATGTCATTGCGTTAGCCAGCGTCAACTATCCCTGTGTGTATGATCGGCAGTATGCTACCGCTACGCTTGATTACTTTCATCGTCTGCTCCTAACTTTGAAAGTCTAATATTATATATACTAACCAAGCTAAATATTAAAATAAGCAGAGTTAAAACTAGCCAGTTCGTGACAAATACAACGGACACAGAGAAAAGAAGCTTGTTCGTCCACAGGACTGACAGAAAGAAGAAAGCAGACACCATCTGACAAGCTGTCATGCAAATTATACGATGCAATTCCTGTAACCGGATGAAGGCAGAGTGACGCCCCTTGGATGGATTATTATTACACAAACACACGGCATTTTAAATATCCGTTAGTTTTTGTTCCTCTCTCTGTCTGCCTATCTGTCTGTCTTTCTGTTTGCCTATCTGTCTGCCTATCTGTCTCTCTCTCTGTCTGCCTATCTGTCTGTCTCTCTCTTCTACCATTTCTTCCTAGAGGGCATTCCGGTTGGGTGAGAGCAAGCAAGAAAAAAGGTAAAATAAGAAAGGTTTTTAAGAAAAAGGATATGATGATTATTGATTATGATGATGATGATGAGCATTAAGAAGAAGAAGAAAAAGAAGAAAAAAGAAGAAGAAGAAGAAGCTACTTACACACATTTTGACATCGTAGAATAGACTACCGGATTATACTTTTTAATTTCGGAACCAAGAGAATCCATATGCCCTTTAGAAGAAATCCTGCATGCAAATAATAACTAATTTTGTGTGAAAGATGCTGACTCAGAAAATACATGGAGTTATTCATGTCAACATGGAGGATCATTAGACAGGGCTTTTCTCATGCGCCTGTGGGCCGTAGTCCAGAACTTGGCAAGCACGCAGTGAGATAGCATCCTGTGGCATCCCTTTCTTAGTGCTGATACCAAGGATGTCTGTGTGACCCTGTCTGAATATGTCACCATCACTGTGGTCCTGTGGATTAAACGGAGGGGCAAGTGCTGTGGTAGATGCAAGTCACTGGTCGATTCTTAGGCACCTGGGTTAAAACAGTGAAACACTTAACTAAACATTATATGTTTAGATCATAGAGCCAAGGTATAGTACAGAGGTCATAGTGCAGAGATCTAATGTAGAGTTCATAGTACAGAGGTCATAGTGCAGAAGATATAATGTAGAGTTCATAGTACAGAGGTCATAGTGCAGAGGTATAATGTAGAGTTCATAGTGCAGAGGTCATAGTGCAGAGGTATACAAGAATCCCATTCCTTTATTCTTTTTCATTATTTCATTGACGCAACTTATTCTTTAGTGGTTTGTATTCCTCAGTGGTGTTTGGCGTTAAGCAAAGTACTTGCTTGCAGTAAGCGTGAGTCTTGGGCAACTTGGGTTCGGATCTTGACTTCAACAAACTGTATAGTGCATGCTGGATCTTCGTAGCTAGGATCTACGTAGCCAGGATCTTCAAACGCTTTTGGGATCTTGGTACAGCAATTTTGCCGGCAGCAAATCGAGTCCCAATATATTTTGTTGACTATTTTGCAGCAGGATGGGAAGCATCTTACGGGAGGATGTTTATACAGAGCAACATATTCTGCTTTTCAGCCCCTGCACTTTGGACACCTCTTCCTTGAACTCTGTGCTCTGTGGAATCGTCTTCCTTTCCTGTGGAATCGTCTTCCTTTCCCTCTGGACTGAAAACAAACATTTTTAACAGTGTCTATCCTTTAATCTCGATCCTGAACTTTTCTTCGTCAGATACTTAAAACACAGTCATAGTCGTTGTGTGTGTGTGTATGTGTAGGTGTGTGTGGGTGTGTAGGTGTGTGTGTATGTGTGTGTGTGTAGGTGTGTGTGTGTGTGTATGTGGGTGGGTGGGTGGGTGTGGGAGTGTGTTCTGATTTGGTGTTCTTTTATTTTGCTTTCTCTTTATTTATTTTATACATATTGATTTTCTTTCTGTACAGCGCTATGAGCTCTAGTGCGGAAGGTTGTACAAATGTTAAGAATAATAATAATAATAATAATAATAATAATAATAATAATAATAATAATAATAATAACAATAATAATAATAATAATAATAATAATAATAATAATAAAAATAATAATAATAATAATAATAATAATAATAATAATAATAATAATAATAATAATAATAATAACAATAGTAATAATAATAATAATAATAATAATAATAATAATAATAATAATAATAATAATAATAATAATAATAATAACAATAGTAATAATAATAATAATAGTTATTATTATTATCATGTTGATATTTATACAATCACAGCTTCATTATAAGAATGCGTTCGGCCTTTCATTGACCAGCCTAGAGCAGCTCCTTCACAAGTCCATTTGACAATGACATGACCGTATCGCGCCAGTGTAGGACAGGAAGCTCTGTGGTACAAGTTAGTCAACGCCGTAAGCAGTTCTTTCACCATTTATAATAAAAATCCATTTTCACTGACCTAAAAAGTGTGGCTTCACTGCATGAAATAGTGTGGATTCACTGCATGAAAAGAATGTCTGGTGGAACTTGATCAGCGCCTTTAATACCAACAATCTTTGTCTTATTGTTTGGAGTAAAATGACAGCCTTTAATACCAACAATCTTTGTCTTATTGTTTGGAGTAAAATGACAGCCTTTAATACCAACAATCTTTGTCTTATTGTTTGGAGTAAAATCACAGCATCAGTTACAACTACAGAATGTACAA
>CM072515.1:80044534-80142034 GCA_036898135.1 Oncomelania hupensis
GGCTTGTCGTGTAGTGGGCCGAGAGATGTTGGAAATTCTATTTAACGGTTTTAAAGCTTGCGTGTTGGATGTTGTTTACGTTGAGTTTAACGTTAAAGGGACCACATGACCCCGCCCCCCTCCTCCACAGATCCTTTTAACATTCACAGTGAGTGTTGCCAGTGCAAAATATAAGCTTACCAAAAAAAACTGATTCCAAAGGATAGTTATTTTTGAAGTGCAGAAATTGTGTAGCAAGGACTAGTCAACATTGTGCAACTACATGTAGCATCTACCACAGCCGATAAGGGACACAACCCGTACAAACAAGGGCTGATAAGGTTTTTCCTGTTAGGTTGAGAAAATAGACCCTACCGTACCCTACCCCACACACCACAGACAGGTTGAGAAAATAGACCCTACCGTACCCTACCCCACACACCACAGACGCGTGGTTCACTACTCACAAATAGGGTTCAAGGTCACACGGGTGTACCGTTAAAACAGGGGAAATAACTCAAACTGTAGCGGTTGGTTTAATAATAATAATAATAATAATAATAATAATAATAATAATAATAATAATAATAACAATAACAATAACAATAATAATAATAATAATAATAATAATAATAATAATAATAATGTGACGACACGAGTTTCAGCAGTACAGAGAAAGCTATATTTTGTGCGAAGTTGCACTTCTCTGTTATGTAGGGTACATAGAATAGCCACCCACTTTTTTCCTTATTGCGTACGAAAGAGTGCAGGAGCCGTAAAGTCCGTGCGTATCGTAGAAGGGAGGGGTAGGCCAAATACAGAAACAGGGGTATGCATAATAAGAGATATGGATACTGACGCGAACTCGACTGTTTGCTCTTGGCCTGGGTGCATTTGGTAGGGCAGAGTGATTTGGGTGCTTTTGCGAGAGGTCAACTCTAACCAGGCAGTGACTCTGTGACAGTGTGTCATATACTAGAACTAGGTGTCAGTTTGGAAGGGTGTTGTTAATTGTTGATACAAGCGACCCAAGGTCTTACACCCTCGTCGGGGTAAGAATGCTTAGAGTTGGAGAGAGGAGGAATGTAACTGCCATTTATAAGTAAATGTAGGGTTCATTTCCTAAGGTGTGTGTGGTTCTCTATTGAACACCTACCGAGACTCAAAGTCTGTTACAGATTTGAGGTGTCCTCGTCCTCATTATCAGTGTTATTATTGAGTGAGAATAACCAGCAATAGCCAAACACGAAGTAACTCTCAAAGACTAACCAGTGTATTGCGATGGTGTTGTGTTCTATTGTGTTGGGGGAGAAGGTGTATCACAATCCGAGGCCGAGACGGTGAGTAAACCCTGTAGTTCAATTTCTTAGTGGCAAGCACTCCGAGACTGCGTACGCGAATGAATGTTGGTGAATGAGGGGAAAAGGGATGTATTTTGATGCATAATGATTTTATTGATTTTGTATGATTTTCATATGATTTTCTTAGTATGTATATAAATGGAAAATGTCGTTGCTGCTGTTGTTGTAAAATTGGGTCAACTGCGATGATGGGGAATGCATGTTAGAGAAGGAGAGAGAGAGAGAGAGGGTGGGGGTGTATGTATGGAGAAAGAGATAAAATGAACTATGCTGAAAGAGATGAAGTGATTAATATGAGCAGAGCATGTTTATATTATAGTATGACAAGATAGATGGTTGAAGGGAGATAATCGTGATGTAGTTATAACAGTTGGGGAAGATGATGAGGATGGATGGAGATGGAATGAATCAGGACTGTGTGATGGAAGTGGGGTCGCAATGATGATGTATATTTATATAAATGACTGTGTTTATAAAGATATGAATTATTAGGCATCAAGGGTTGCATTATATTATTGAAGTGTATGCATAGCATCATGTAATATTATCATTGTTATGCATAAACAGGTCAAGATGGCGGACGGAGGACGGCGTGTTATATTATATAGTGTTTATGTTTTGTAGGCAGGCTGTTAAGACTGTGTATCTGCTTACAGGTTTGGGCTGTTGTACCTGTTGTCATCTGTTGTACATGACGTTACCTGTTGTTACCTGTTGTATCAACTACATCATCTGTATCATCTGCATTACGCTGATTAATTCCTTACCAGTATAGCTGTGTCCCTCTACACCATCACCACCTTGCGCGGTCGTGATTCCGTGTTGTGACCTTGCCTCTACGGTGGGGGAGCGTGAAAGTAGACTCCGCCACTGCTGCCTGTTTTGCCTCTGTATCGGGGCATTACCTTTATTACAGGAATTCCACACACCACTCTCACGCACACACAGACTTGCACAGCGCCACACATAAAAACATATTTCATTTAGTTAGTGAAGATCATCCTTTATATTGTGAAAGTGACTATCTAGCTCCTTCTGAGCCAAGTGCACCAGACATTTGAACAGTGCTTAAGTTCTGCAGATTACTTGGACAGTAGTTCGAAGATTCAAGATTCACAGCTCTATTATTTCTTAGTTAGAATTTTATAATATTTTTGAATTGATTTACCGATTGATATTTTGTTGTTCATTTTGAAAAAAAAACTGTTGATGTTTAGTTCTGCTTGGGGTTGAACAAAGGGAGGTAATTGTTCGTTAGTATTGGGACGGGGGTCTTGATAGGGGTGGAGGGGGTTTAGTTTTCCATTGTCCTTTGCTTGTATGTAATTGTTGAATAAAAGAGTGTGACTGTTATTCTGGCACTTTGTGTTAGTTTATTTTGTTTGAGTTTTATTCCTTTCACTCGTTGTATGCGCTGAAGTCGCGGAACCCGCTCGGGTGACGTGACAAATAATAATAATAATAATAATAATAATAATAATAATAATAATAAGAAGAAGAAGAAGAAGAAGAAGAAGAAGAAGAAGAAGAAGAAGAAGAAGAATACTAATAATAATTGTTTATATACCACAACATTACATATAATAAAGCACGCACTGGCTGTGGTTGACAACTTCACACATTACAAATTGTTAGCAAATAATAGATTTAAATACATATCTAACATATACAATTTTTTAAACAGGCTAAATACTAATATAGCGATAAAATCTAATTATAAAAATAAATAACATAATATACAGTCAACAATCAAACAACAGCCCGCAAACAAATCATATCAATTAAAATCAGCATAGAAATCAGCATACAAATAGTACGTCAAACGGCTACTCCGTCGCCAGCGCCAACAATCAACCGTCTAGACGCCAAATTAATTATCACAGCACACACACACACACGCTCCCACACACACACAGCACGCACACACAGACCTATTACCATTTGACAAGTCATATCTCAGCTGACGCAAGAGAATTCTACAGGAATACTTATCGTATTACTTAAACAGGTGTGTTTTTAATGCACGTTTAAAAGTAGGTAGACCGGGTGCGTGTCTAAGAGCATGTGGGAGTGAATTCCATTGTGTTGCAGCCGCGAAAGAAAAAGTGCGTTCTACATAGGTTTTTGTGCATGTGGGAAAGATGTTGAGAAGGCGTTTATCTGAAGAGGATCGGAGTTGCCTGGTTTGAGTAACGAAAGCCAACTGTATCATTGTGTGATGTGATGCCACTTTATCAGTATGTAATATGATAACAATGCCAATTTTTCATTGTGTAACGTGATAACAATGCCACTGTATCATTATGTAACGTGATAACAATGCCGCTGTATCATTATGTAACGTGATAACAATGCCACTTTATCATTATGTAACGTGATAACAATGCCACTTTATCATTATGTAACGTGATAACAATGCCACTGTATCATTGTGTAATGTCATAACAATGTCACTGTTAGGGTAAACCCTTGTTGGCCAACAGTACACAAAGCCTTGGCTTTAGGCCTTGTAAATGTCTGAACTTTGACACTTAAAATTGACCCCCGTCGGGGTGCTGGGGGTTTCTGTATAAATAGTATCCTCACTTTCAGGAAATTAAATGCTTTAAATTCCCACCGTCGCTGTCTTTCTCATTTGTTCTTTTTCTTTCCTACTTTGTTCTACTATACTATCTTTTTCTTCGCTAGAATAACTATCATATACTGTCCTATCCTATCCCGTAACTCGAAGGTCGTAGGGGCACCACAGATGATCGTTTAACCAGCGTACTCCATCTGTCTCTATCCTCAGCAACCCTCATGGCTTCGCTCAGTGTCAAGCCAGTTCATTTTCGAATGTTGTCTTCCCACCTCTTTTTCGGTCTCCCCCTTCTTTTGCCTCCTTGCACCGTGCCTTGCAGGATGGTTTTTGCAAGGCCCGATGCTCTGGTGGTGTGGCCATACCATCGGAATTTCCGTTTCTTCACCATTGTGAGCATGTCATCGTGTTGTTCAATGGCTTGTGTGATGGTCCGTCGGATTTCGTTTTTGGTAATATGTTGGGTACATTACATTACATTACATGATTATTGCTTTAGGTCCAGCGGACTCTTCCTAGCCAAATCAGGACCGGACCACCCCCGATCCGCATAAAAGATCTGCCGAAACAACACTAGTGGTAAAACTGAAAGCTCTCCACCAGCCAGTCACTTTACAATAAAGACATCCTACGCAGGGGACGCTGAGGCTGTACTCTAATTTATCGAACCCCCGTTTACAACATTATAAATTATCAACAAAACTCATACATATAAAATGTCTACATTGCTAAATAATAACATCATAGGAAGCCCTAGTGACCACCTGCCAGAAAGCGTCCAATATTCCCAAGCTGATCCAACAGACATCATACACAAATAAGGAGTCTTGTTCCGGAAGAGTTTTCAAGAAAAAAGGTAGGTGACTGGTCTAGCGAAGAAGAAGATAGTATAGCAGATTGATAGAACAGAGCAGGAATGAGAAAGAGCAAATGAGAAAGACAGCGACAGTGGGAATTTAAAGCACTAAATTTCCAGAAGTGGGGATACTATTTATACTGAAACCCCCGGCACCCCAACGGGGGTAATATGTTAGGTATAGGAAATGCCCAGAAGTCTTCTGTAGCATCCCATCTCCATGCTTTGTATTCTTCGTTGTAGATCTGCTGTGAGGGTCCATGTTTCACAAGTGTATATAAAGATGGAGATGACAAGGGAGCGCAGCAGCCTTACCTTGGAATGTAGACTGATGGTCCTGTCTTTCCAAATGGGCTTCAACTTTGTCAGGGCAGAAGTTGTTTGTGCGATCCTGGAGAGGATTTCCTGTCGGGACCCATTGTTTGATACAATGGCTCCTACGTATTTGAAGCTATAGACTGTGTTCAGTGATTGGCTTGGACTTTGATGTCCCTGTTTATGCCATTGGTGTTGTTGGTAATCATTTTGGTCTTCTCTGTACCAATTTCCATTCCATAGGCTCTGGAGGTGGTGTCAAGCCTCTGTACCAGCTGTTCAAGTTCTTGTTTCTCTTACAGCCAATCCATCAATATCATCCGCAAAACGGAGGTTGGAGATTGCTCTATCCCCAATGCTGACTGTGCCTTCGTGATCTGCAAGGGCATCCGACATGAGGCACTCTAAGATGATGTTAAAGAGTGTTGGAGAGAGTAGGCATCCTTGACGCACACCGATTGTTGTTCTGAACCAGTTTCCGATGGCGCTTTTGTGGAGGACTGTATTGGTAGCCTTGTCATACAGGCTTTTGATGACTTCAATAATTTTAGGGCTGATGTTGTACACTCTCATTGTTGCCCACAGAGACTCGGTCAAACGCTTTCTTGAAGTCTACATACACATGATATAGATGTTGTTGGTGCTGTAGGTATTTCTCGCACATTATTCTGAGATTAAAAATCTGTTCCGTGGTACTTCGCCCTGCCTTGATTCCTGCTTGTTCTTCAGCTATGATTTGTTCAGCTTGGGGTTTCAACCTGTTGAGTATTATTTTTAGGAAGACCTATCTGGAATGGCTGATGAGGTTGATGATGAGGTAATTTTCTCACTCCTGAAGGTTACCTTTTTTAAGAAGAGTGAAGACAAGCGACTCCATGGTATAGGCCACTCCCCTCTGTGCCAGGTCTTGTTACAAATAAATGGTGAGGGCGTCAATTATCGATTCTCCTCCTGCTTGAAGCAATTCTGCGGGTATTTTGTCCACTCCCGCTGACGTCCCTTTCCTCAGCGATTACACCGCTGCCTCAACTTCCTCTATAACTAACAATTACAATTGTGAAGAACATTGTGGACAAGAGTATTCCTCCTCACTCAGTGCCAGTTGCTTTCTGTCATATAAAAACGGAGAAGATGAGAATACGGAAGAGTCGGAATCGGGAGAAAAAGAATAATGACAATGTAACAAAAGACGAAGATCCATAGTAAGAAAGAAAGAAAGCAAGATGAAGAAAAACACGTTGTTGTAGCACCAAGAAGAAGAAGAAGAAGAAGAAGAAGAACAACAACAACAACAACAACAAGAATGATGAGAAGAAGAAGAACAAGAACAAGAAGAGAAAAAAGAAGAAGAAGAAGAAGAAGAAGAAGAAGAAGAAGAAGAAGAAGAAGAAGAAGAAGAAGAAGAAGAAGAAGAACAACAACAACAACAACAACAACAACAACAACAACAACAACAACAACAACAACAAGAAGAGGAAGAAGAAGAAGAAGAAGAAGAAGAAGAAGAAGAAGAAGAAGAAGAAGAAGAAGAAGAAGAAGAAGAAGAAGAAGAAGCAAAAAAAGAAAAACAGAACGGATTTCAAATACCTACCGTATATCAAACAATTTTAAAACGATTTCACGCGGTAGTAAAGTTATTTGATGTCTTACAAATTTCTTTCGCCATCTTATGTTAGATCTGTTCCAACATCAAACGCTAGTAGGCCAGGTGGGAAAGATTGAATTGAAGACTCCTACTGTGTTCTTATCTGTTGCTGAAGTTTGCGGTGTTGCCATGTTGACAGGTGCGAGCAAGCCGGCCCTGATCTCTGAGAAAGAGAGAGAGAAAGAGATAAAGAAGGGGCGGGCGGGGGGAATTGAGAGAGAGAAAAGAAGTGAAGGAAAGAAGGAGAGAGTGTGAAGAAGTAGAAGGAATAAGAAAGAGGGAGCGGGAGTTCGGGGGTGGGGAGGGGAGGAGCAGGGTGAAAGAGATAGATGGAGAGAGGGGATTGGTTGCTTGCTTGCTTAGGTGTGAATGTGGAAGTGACGTCATTGTTGATAGTGATGTTTATTGATAAGTTGGTTTCGTTGAAATCAACTTTAGGAAAGTATTCTTTCTCTAATTAGGAATTAGGAAGAGGAGAGCGACTTTAGGAAGAAGGGCGAGTGGTCTACAAGAGTGAGTGCGTTAGAAAGAGAGAGAGATAGAGAGAGAGAGAGAGAGAGAGAGAGAGAGAGAGAGAGAGAGAGAGAGAGAGAGACAGAGAGAGAGAGAGAGAGAGAGAGACAGAGAGAGAGAGAGAGACAGAGACAGAGAGACAGAGAGACAGAGAGGAACAGAGAGAGAATGTAATGTAATCAAACTGTGGTTTAATGGTAGAGTTTTGGCTTGCGGATCTTAAGGTCCCGGGTTTTAGCCCAGGCCGGGGCATTGTGTTGTGTCCTTGGGAAAGACACTTTACTCCCGTTTCCTACTCCTTCGGATGAGAGTATAAACCGAGGTCTAGTCTGTGTCGCATACATTTCATCATAACGGACTTTAAAGATCCTGACGCTCATGTCCTAGACGGGTGAGTGCCGGTGACAAGAACACACCCAGCATGCACCTAGGTCCTTCTCCCCCATCCCTGGCTGCCCAGGATAGTGCTCAGTTGTCTGGAGCATTATTACGATGCGCCCAAAGGCTGCAAGTGTGCGCCTCGGGCGGCTTGAGTTAGATCCTGTATCTGCCAGCGCCTTGAGCAGCTCTTGAGCCTGGAAAGCGCTATACAAGAACGATTAAAAAATAATAATAATAATAATAATAATACACTGCTAAAAGAAAGTCGCATTTCTGGCCCCGTCCCTCATCCCAACACGATACTTCATCATCATCATCGTCACCATCATCATCATCATCATCATCATCATCATCATCATCATCATCATCATCATCTTCATCATCATCATCATCATCATCATCATTACACAAACACACACAAACAGACCTACACACACACACGCACACACACACACACGCTTACAAAGATCACGCGCGCTTGTGGGTTTAAACTAGGACGAATGAGTTTGATTTTAGCAATTTCTGTCCCCGACTTGCTATCAATCAGAACACTGGTCCAAAACTCACGTTATCGTTTAGCTACTATCGAATCCCTTCTTTGCAGCTGGACAGGAAGTAGTGGAGACGTGTGGGTGTGTGTTGGTGTGTGTGTGTTTGTGTGCAGTAAGAGTACACACACAATCATTACCACGTGTTTTTTGGTGGTAAAAAAACAAAAAAGAAATAAAAACAAAACGCCTGCGCCGCAATGATAGAAAGTGATGTCTTGAAGAAATGTCACGCCGCTCTAACAACAACACACAGCCGGATTATTTTGCGTGCTGCAGGGATTTTACGATTACACACAGTCTAATTGCTTGCAACGAAACCTCGAAACTAGCGAGTGCGTCCGACCTTATCTGTTGTACGCGGTTCACATGACAGCACCACGCGGCCTTATCTGCTGTACGCGGTTCACGTGACAGCACCACGCGACCTTATCTGCTGTACGCGGTTCACGTGACAGCACCACGCCACCTTATCTGCTGTACGCGGTTCACGTGACAGCACGTCGCGACCTTATCTGCTGTACGCGGTTGACGTGACAGCACCACGCGACCTTATCTGCTGTACGCGGTTCACGTGACAGCACCACGCGATTTCAGTGAAATGGGGTCAGTAGACTGCTAAAGGGTACTGAGTTGCAAAGTTCTAAAACAACGTCCACAGTGGAAGGTCCCAGAACGACTCCCCCTCGTCAGTGCTGTGAGCATCCATTATAGCTTGATCATGCCCGCATGAATGACCAGTGAAATCTAAACTAAAAATGTTAAAATCTAAAGAAAGAAATAGATTTTCACTCATTGATCATTTCAGGGGCATCAGACTGTATGTATAGTTTACAAATATAAACTGTGTGAACATTGAGGACGGCTCTCTCTTAGATGCTGCATCTTCCACCTTCTCCTCATTGTCCTACTACTGCTCCTGCTGCTACTACTACTCCTACTACTACTCCTGCTGCTGCTACTACTACTATACTACTACTATACTAAATCATTACTACTACTATGCTATTGCTACTACTCCTACTCCTGCTAGAACTACTACTACTATTAGAGGTAGAGGAGCACAACTGATGATTTGACGTTGCCCGTGTTTAGGCAAGCTCTAACAACACAGGTATTTGGACCCAGCAACACAGAGATAAGGTGAACAATGCATGTCAAAATGTTGGGCAACAGCACTGACACACTTTGGTCCAATCCACAATGTTGTGAGTGCCACTGTCTTAGTAGTGAGCAAAATGATTGTGAAGTTATTAATTGTACTTAGTCCTGCGGGCCATAATGCTGTGCTACTACTGCTGCCGTCACCTCCTCAATCATAATTTCCCATTTGCAACTGTTGAATACTAACCAGAAGCCGTAGCAATTGCCCTCGTTGTGTCATGACAGGATAGGCTGAAATCTGAACCTAAGTCGGTACCTTCCCGCCATCTTTGACCTTTGACGCAGACCAACCGACACACACGCACGCACGCACACATGGCCACACACACACACATACACTCACAAAACAGCATCCGCATGCTAATACATATGTATACAAACGCCTTTTGAAACAAACCAGAACAAAGCGGAAGTTAAGTTATTCAGAGAGAGAGAGAGAGAGAGAGAGAGAGAGAGAGAGATTCAAGGTTTTTATTGAATAAGGTCATAGCCCCATATGAAGGGGTGGGCACATTACAGAAATAATCACCATCGGTTTAACAAAAACGAGATCAATTCTTATTCAGATACTTCTCTCAAACGCGTAAATGCAAAACACAAATAAAGAGCTAGATTTGTTAACACTTTCCTACATTGTGTAGACAGAATAAAGCTTAATTGAAAAGCAAAGGAGTACCTATAATATTTATGTAAGAGTAAATCACTTCTTAAGTCACTCAAGCATGGACAACAAAGAACAAAATGAACGTCATCCTCACAAGCAAGATCGCATAGACGACATAATATATTGTGTCTCTTATACTCTTAAATGTATACATGTATATTACTCCTTCGGATGAGAGTATAAACCGAGGTCTAGTCTGTATCGCATACATTCCATCATAACGGACTTTAAAGATCCTGACGCTCATGTCCTAGACGGGTGAGTGCCGGTGACAAGAACACACTCAGCATGCGCCTTGGTCCTTCTTCCCCGTCCCTGGCTGCCCAGGATTGTGCTCAGTTGTCTGGGGCGTTATTACGGTGCGCCCAAAGGCTGCAAGTGTGCGCCTCGGGCGGCTTGAGTTAGATCCTGTATCGGCCAGCGCCTTGAGCAGCTCTTGAGCTGAAAAAGCGCTATATAAGAACGATTAAATAATAAATAAATAAAATAATGTATGCATGAACAGCAGTACTTGACACACCACATCGAAATGTTGTCAGTGCATTCTTTACATAATTATTGACATCTAGATATATATAAGCTTCTGCGTTTGTTGTCGTCTGAAATGTTCTATAAAAAGACATACTATCACTCTGCTGTAGAGGCGCTTCTCACTCTTGCCACCTGCAATCTGTTAGTCTTTCTTTAAAACATCTCAGGAAAGCATTGATATAACCAACTGCCTGATTTTGCCATACGTATAAGAAACCATAGCTACCCAGAGAAAGAAAGAGAGAGAGAGAGAGAGAGAGAGAGAGAGAAAGAGAGAGAGAGAGAGAGAGAGAGAGAGAGAGAGAGAGAAAACAACAGCAGTGTGGGTAAAAAAAAAGAACATGAAAGACTTTTGCATGGCGAAAGGAAACGTGATTCAGTTAATCTGTGATATTTGGTTTTACTGTTAAGTTCTGAAAAAGAATTCAATGGTGCCTTTCTGAAAATCCAAAATGTTTGCAAATCATCAATTAACCCGATTCAAATAATCTAGGGGTTTTTTGTTTGTTAATAATGCAACTCATAATTAGTATTATCAGTCGGTGGCTTTCTGAAAATCTTTATTTTAATCGATCAAGTCAATGAACGTGAATTAGCTTTATATTTGATACTTTGTGTTATTACCAGTTCCCACAGAATGTGATGTTCGATGTTTTTGTAAGTAGTTGACATTAGAGAAAATGGAGACGTATTCTGGAAATCTAAGACGTCTTGACAGCAAAACAGACAGCAATGATAAAACAGCTAATAATTATAGTCTATAATATGGGATACTGCTACTTTACTGTAAGATTGTATTTTAACAGGAAGCCACATTGAAATTCCAAAGTAATAAAGAGTCCAAAAGCGGTTGGCCGCAGACCAATACTAAGTGTGGTTAGTTAACCCGTTGGCCGCAGACCAATACTAAGTGTGGTCAGTTAACCCGTTGGCCGCAGACCAATACTAAGTGTGGTCAGTTAACCCGTTCAACTTCAATGTTTTGCATTTACTTTGCCTTCCTTGTGAAAGCTGGACATATTTATTTTAGTTCATCGCTGAGGATAAAACTTCGTCTTCTGCTGTGATTTTAAAAACAACTTTGCGTGCGTGTGAGCGTGTGTGTTTGTGTGCATTTGCGAGCGTCTCTCTCTCTTTTATTTCTCTCTCCACCTCTTTTCTTTTGTTCTCTTTCTTTCTATTGCTCCAGCCTTTCTCTCTCTCTCTCTCTCTCTCTCTCTCTCTCTCTCTCTCTCTCTCTCTCTCTCTCTCTCTCTCTCTCTCTCTCTCTCTCTCTCTCTCTCTCTCTCTCCCACTGTAATGTATTTCACCTCTACGGCTGTCATTTAGGAAGTTGAACTTGTGTTTTTAGTGTTAATTACACTACAGTGTTTTTAGTGTTAATTTCACTACAGTGTTTTAGAAAGACAAGTTTTAGGGAAGCTGCAGAAACGTTATAGTTTTCCAGCCGGCATCCCCAGCAGAAGCTATGGTAGATAGGATAGAAAGAAGAAGTAGAAAATGAAAGGAGAAAAAGAAGAGAACAGACGGAGAGAAGGGGTGAACGAGAGAAAGAGAACAAGAGGAAGTGAAGAAAGGAACTCGGGAAACAAACAGAGAAAGGCAAGAAAGAGAAGGAAGAAAGATAAGGAAGAAGACCAAAAAGAACGAAGAAAAACGGGGAAGAGAAATTAAACATTACATTACTTTACATTACATGGTTATTGCTTTAGGTCCAGAGAAATTAAACAAGAAAACTGTTGCACGGTATTTATCAATAGTTGATTCAGCCCCGATGCTTGAATCTTGATATGTGTAACTCGAATTCGTTTATCCACGCAGCCTGTTCACTCAGCAACAAGGCAGGAGTCGTTGTATAAAGTTTTCCAACTTTATTCAGCAAACATCAATAACTGCACACAAGATCGCTTTCAGAAAATCACTACAAAGATCATCTCTACAAGCCGACAAGTGGCTTCTCCGCAATCGAAAATTATTTCGAACATGCCAGCATGACGCAATAACACCCAATCAAACTAAACCTCGTCATTGGAACTATGCACTGACTTACGTCAAATAATGTTTACGAATCTACATGATTCGACCAGCTGTTACCCATACGGTCTAAAAGCTTCGATCGACGAAAATGATCAACGTTAATTATACAAAGCTTTTTCTAGCAACAACGCAAAATCAAATCAAAGGTAAATACACGCCATTATTGCGTGCTTTGCAAAACAAAACGATCATGCGCGTCTCAATCATAGCAAAAACAAAGAAAGAGAAAGACGGCAAAGAAGACAAAGAGAAGGTAGACGAAGGAAGGCAAAGGAAGGCAGGCAGAAGAAAAGGAAGGAAGAGTTTGGAGACACAAAGAATGTAAGAAAGAAGATGGAGAGGACAACAGGAAAGAAAGAGAGGGAGACGATTGTACAACAAAAGAAACAACAGCGAGGGTGATGACTCTTAGAGAAGTGCTGGTGTGGAAGATGACGATAATATTGATGGATGATTGATTGATTGATTGATTGATTGATGATGATGATAATGGATGATGATGATGATGATGATGATGATGATGATGATGATGATGATGATGATGATGATGATGATGATGATGATGATAAAAGCCAGCATAGCAACGTCGAAAACTTAGATTGCTGTTTTCTCAATGCGTCCCAATTAGCACAATCCACTAAACTCCATTGCTGAGCTTTTTAGCCTGGGATAAGTTTAACCAAAACCATTCCCCTCCTTAAGTTAGTGCTAGAGAGAGAGAGAGAGAGAGAGAGAGAGAGAGAGAGAGAGAGAGAGAGAGAGAGAGAGAGAGAGAGAGAGAGAGAGAGAGAGAGAGAGAGAGAGAGAGAGAGAGAGAGAGAGAGAGAGAGAGAGAGAGAGAGAGAAAACACAATGTACAGGTGGATTTGCGTGTATTTTCTCCCCCTTATGCTGTGAATGTTATGGGGTATGTGGACGCCCTTCTTTTCCATTTTCCTGCGCTAACTGACATGTAGTAAGTATGTCACTGGGTCTGCTAAGGGTCCTGTGGTGGTAACACATACACACTCAGGCACAGACGTACAAACACCCACACACCCCCACCCACATTTTTGCAAATTTATTCAGTTTTTGTGATGCACATTATAAATACAATGAGACATCACCCGATTTAAAGAAAATAATTAAAACGACCAGAATCAAGACATTCTGCTGGATAGGCGGGAAGTCATTATTGTAAAGGCTAATCATTGGATACAGGTGTTCCTCACTTCGTACAGTTCCCACTCAGCATGAAACCTATGTAATATAAACATGTTGTACACATTTCCACAGCATTTTTTGTGTTAATAAAAATGTCTTAGCTTGGCTTAACTTGACTAACCAGCTGGACAAATGTGTGGCAACAAGTAACATTATAACAGAAATATATAAATGCAAATGAAAGATATTATTTAATTTTAATTACATACTTTTGTTCCAACACTCTCCCAACACACACACACATACACACACACGCACACACATACATGGGTACAGTACTGTTATACTTGTGTGCACTTGGGAACCCTAAAAGCTTTTTAAAAAGAACTCACTTAGTCTCGACAATTACAGTATTTTTACGTTAGCTTTTCTCTTCCAGTACTCCGACTCTGCATTTTCAAGTTGAGGTGCACTTGCTTGTCCTGAAGGATGTTTGCTGGAAATATTCCATTTGGAGAAGCAAAACCGCTTTAGTGTACTGTTATCAGCTTAGTGCGTTAGGAAGGTCCGTTGGTCTGTTGTTGTTTGTTTGTTGGTGGTGTTGAAAGAGGAATTGAGGTCGGGTTGGCAAAAGGAAGACAGCGGCGGTGTGGAGCTTTCTATGAGCGGTGAATGTTATTAGCGAAGCAGTTTAATGAGAAAGGCTGGGGTAAGAGGCGCGATCAGCGCCTTGAGCAGATCTTCAATTGGAAAAGCGCTATATAAGAAAGATTTAATAAATAAATAAATAAATAAACAAGCAAATACATAAATAAATGGAAGAAGAGGAAGTACGAATGTGTGTTTCGCGGTGGCTCAGTGGTAAAAGCAACAGAGGGATGTCAAGGCGGCAACATTTCAGACAGTGGTTCCAAATGTCAAGGATGACGGCCTGGAATGCCGAAAACAATAACATGACCTTGATCACATGCAAGCGCTCCCTACTCCTTGGGATGAGAATATAAACCGAGGTTTAGTCAGGGCACGAATGCATTCCATTGCATGGACTTTAAAGGTCCTGACGGTCATGTCCTTGACGTGCGGGTGCCGGCAACACAAATACACCCAGCACGCACTAGGTCCCATCCCAGGACGCCCAGAGATTGTTCCCAGTGGTCTGGGCGTCAGACTTCGCGCCTAAGGCAGCAAGAGGCTTGAGTTAGATCCTGTATCGACAAGCGTCTTAAGCAGCTCTTGACCTGGAAGAGCGCTATTATAGAATAAAGAATAAAAATGGGAACGAGAAAATACACCTACTGGCGGCTTTGACCGCATTGGCCAAAGACAACACAACACATGGTACAATGACAACATAACACATGGGACAATAACAACACATCACATGGTACAATGACAACACATCACATGGTACAATGACAACACAACACATGGTACAATGACAACACATCACATGGTACAATTACAACACAAAACATGGTACAATGACAATACATCACATGGTACAATGGCAACACAACACATGGTACAATGACAACACAACACATGGTACAATGACAACACAACACACGGTACAATGACAACACAGCACATGGTACAATGACAACACAACACATGGTACAATGACAACACAACACACGGTACAATGACACCACAACACATGGTACAATGACAACACAACACATGGTACAATGACAACACATGGTACAATGACAACACAACACATGTTCCAAAGACAACACAACGCATGTTCCAAAGACAACACAACACATGGTACAAAGACAATACAACACATGGTTCAATGACAACACAACACATGGTACAAAGACAATACAACACATGTTATAATGACAGCACAACACATGGTACAATGGCAACACAACACATGGTACAGCGACAACACAACGATCAAAGACAACACAACACGTGGTACAATGACAGCACAAGACATGGTACAATGACAGCACAACACATGGCACAATGACAACACAACACATGATACAAAGACAACGCAACACATTGTACAATAACAACACAACACATGGTACAATAACAACACCACACATGATACAATGACAACACAAAACATGGTACAATGACACCACAACACATGGTACAATAACAACACAACACATGGTCCAAAGACACCACAACACATGGTCCAATGACTACACAAAACATGGTACAAAGACAACACAACACATGGTACAAAGACAACACAACGTTCAGAGACAACACAACATATGGTACAATAACAACACAACACATGGTCCAAAGACACCACAACACATGGTACAATGACAACACAAGGCATTGTACAATGACAACACAACACGTGGTACAAAGACAACACTAGACATTGTACAATGACAACACCAGACATTTTACAATGACAACACAACACATGGTACAAAGACAACACAAGACATTGTACAATGACAACACAACACATGGTACAAAGACAACACAACACACGGTACAAAGACAACACAACGCATAGTACAATGACAACACAACACATGGTACAAAGACACAAGACATTTTACAATGACAACACAACACATGGTACAAAGACAACACAAGACATTGTACAAAGACAACACAACACATGGTACAAAGACAACACAACAAACGGTACAAAGACAACACAACACATAGTAGGCCTACAATGACAACACAACACACGGTAAAATGACAACACAACACACGGTAAAATGACAACACAACGCAGGGTACAAATACTGTCACCTGTTTTGGGGGCTTTGTTTTGCTGACTCGTTGGAGGTCTGGTCGTGGGGATGGGGAGTGAGAGAGGAAGTGGTGAGAATAGAGGCAGCTGAAGACTTCAGTCATTGTCACAATATGGGTAAGGCACGAGACACGAGGGGTGGGGGGTGGGAGGAGAGGTACAAAGAGAGAGAGAGAGAGAGAGAGAGAGAGAGAGAGAGAGAGAGAGAGAGAGAGAGAGAGAGAGAGAGAGAGAGAGAGAGAGAGAGAGAGAGAGAGAGAGAGAGAGAGAGAGAGAAGAGGCTGATTCTTGTGCTTGCCTTATTAGTTTAACATAAAAATGTATTGTTTTTTTTACCCCAAACTCGAAAACTCGGCCAACCTCGTCCTCATTTTTATGTGTCGTTTTGGCGTGTAGGTGTGTGCGTGCCGTGTGTGTTTGTGTGAGCGTGCGCGTGCGTGTATGTGTTTGAGAGAGTGAGAGGCAGAGGAGGGGGAGGGATAAGGGGAAAGGAGAGAGTGAGAGAGAGAGAGGGGGGAAGAGGGAAGGAGAGAGATGTCTTTACGCATTAGATTAACGACCATAATTGCGTCACCGTTGCGTGTGTACACGTGGTTTTCTTTGCGTTAGTTCCGCCTGTTTCCAACTTTTCTTTCAATATTATTTGTTGTTTGTTTGTCCGTTTTTCCTTCCAGTGTCAGCCTGTATCTACTTTTACCCTCTTTTATGTTTGTTCTTTCTGTCTTTCCTTCCTTCTTTTTTTTCTTCCTTTCTTTCTCATAATCGGAGTGTTTTTTGGTTTAGTTTTTGTTTACAGGAAATGATAGAAATGTGAAGTAGAAATCCTAGGACACAAGAATGAACTTGTTACGTCAGGATATTGCCAATATCGAAATTCAAATTTACAAACTGAAAAACTAAACTAAAAACACAAAAGAAAAATGATTTTGACATTTGTATTGTGTATTGTACACTACTTGTTACAGCGATAGATGTGTGTTTGTTGTCAGTGTGTAAAACATGTCAGCCTGTATTGTGTACAGATCGCCGCGTTTTTAACCTGATTATTTAAGAAAAATGGCGTATTTGATCTCCGTTATTATTATTACTTTTTTATTTTTTGGGGGGGAGTATAAACCGAGGACTAGTCTGTGCACGCACCTACTCCATCGCACGGACTTTTAAGATCCTAACGCTCATGTCCTAGAGGGGTGAGAGCAGCACGCAGTAGGTTCATTCTCCCTATCCCTGGTCACCCAGGATTGTGATGAGTGGTCTGGGCGTCACACTATGCGCCCAAAGGCTGCAAAGGTGCGCCTGGGGCGGCTTGAGTTAGATCTTGTATTGGCCAGAGCCTTGAGCGGTTCTTGAGCTGGCGCAGCGCTATACAAAAGTGATTTATACAGAATACAGAATCTTTATTGTCCCCACAAACACCTGCAAGGAAATTCTTAGTGCAGTGTCCATCTGCATATATAATCTCAAGCAATAAAACCGTAACAACACTAAACTGAAAATAAATAATAATGATGATGATATCAACAGTGATTAAGATCTATCAACAATGACGCTATAACACACACACACGCACATACACACACACACACACACACTATCACACACTATCACATATTTACATATACATGTATAGACATACATATACACACATGCATACACACACATACACACATACATACATACATACATACATATATATACACACATACACTGATATATACACACATATATGAATAACATGACACTCAAACTGACAATGATTGTGAAAAAGGCAGCACGTCCCGCCGCCACCTCTGTTATCTCACATTTTTCAAGTGGGCGCCTGTACTATGATGGCTGTTGGGGTTCAAGGCCACCGCCACTGCCAGAGTCAAGGCCATTGCTATGATGTCACGGAAGGAGGTACAGCACATGGCACTGAGATTGCTATTGTGACTGAGATTATTATTATTATTATTATTATTATTATTAGTAGTAGTAGTAGTAGTAGTAGTAGTAGTAGTAGTAGTAGTAGTAGTAGTAGTAGTAGTAGTAGTAGTAGTATAGTAGTATAAAGTTGACCAAACTTACAAAATATATTTAACTCCGTTTTGCATTTTGCCGATTTTAGGAAACAAAATAACATGATATTGAAAATACGTTTCGGATACGAAGTTGTTTTGCTTTTTTCTCAGCAGTACAACGATGTCCTGAATAATTAAATACAATAGGTGTAATTTCTATCCTATCCTGTCCCGTAACTCGACGGTCGTAGGGGCACCACAGAGGATCGTTTAACCAGCATACTCCACCTTTTTCTGTCCTCAGCAGCCCTGATGGCTGCGCTCAATGTCAAGCCAGTCCATTCTCGAATGTTGTCCTCCCACCTCAGCTTTTTCGGTCTCCCTCTTCTTCTACCTCCTTGCACTGTGCCTTGCAGGATGATCTTTGCAAGGCCTGATGTTCTGGTGGCGTGGCGACACCATTGGAGTTTCCGTTTTTTCACCACTGTGAGCAGGTCATCGTGTTGTCCAATGGCTTGTGTGATGGTCTGTCGGACTTCGTCGTTAGTGATGTGCTGGGTATAGAAAATAATAATAATAATAATAATAATAATAATAATAATAATAATAATAATAATAATAATAATAACAATAATAATAATAATAATAATAATAATAATAATAATAATAATAATAATAATAATAATAATAATAATAATAATAATAGGAAATGCCCAGAAGTCTTCTGTAGCACCTCATCTACATGCTTCGTATTCTTTGTTGTACTGTGAGGGTCCATGTTTCGCAAGCATATAGGAAGCTGGAGATGACAAGGGAGCGCATGTAATTATGGTTTATAAATTGTAGACAGTTTTAACGTTGACAAATTGATTGTGTTTATTGTCAAAGAAAACTTGAAAATTAACATTTTTCTGACGATGTAGGGAGAGAGAGAGAGAGAGAGGGAGAGAGAGAGAGAGAGAGAGAGAGAGAGAGAGAGAGAGAGAGAGACAGACAGACAGAGAGAGACACACAACGACAGACAGACAGACAGACAGAGAAGAGCGCCTACCTTCGTGTAAAGTGTGAAACCCTCTAGCTCTGCGTGTGTACGTCAGTGTTTGAACTGTGTGTATGTGGGAATGTGTGTGTGTGTGTGATTGTGGGTGTGTGTGTTTGTGTGTGTTGTTGTTGTGTGTGTTCGGGCGCACGTCCGAATGTTAATAATTCCGGCTTGTAAACTAGGCAGCAGGCCAGTCGTGCCTATGCACGGAGTGTACGCATTAGAGACCAATGTTGCAGAGCAACAATCCTATGGAAAGATTTTGATGAGGCGGGATCATCCGGGCATGCATGAACCTGAAGCAAATGCAATACGTAATGTTTTTTGTAGTTTTTTTCAGTGGGCCAAAAATCGATTGTTGTCGTGATAAACAAAATGGGGTACACAAGTACTTGTATGTTGTCGTGATAAACACAATAGAGTACAGAAGTACTTTTAGTGTTAACCTTTGGCTGAGTTTATTTATTTGAGTACTTATTTCACCGCTGTTATATAGCGCGCCTTTACTGCCCAGAAGCTGCTCAAGGCGCTGACCCATACAGCTCAAGCCGCTCGAGGCGCCCACATGCAACCTTTGAGGGCACAGTCTGACGCTCAAGCTTTGAAATGTAAGCCTCGCTTGCTTCCTATGGAAACAAAACACCTGTGCCAACTATACGCTCTTTTGCCTTTTGGGTTGCAGTTCTATTTTCAGACTGAAGCTGGATGCTATTAAAACCTATATAAAAGACTGAATGTATCGATGTATATCAAACCGGCAATTTGGAAAGGGGTTAATAATAATAATAATAACGGATTTTTATATAGCGGGTACTCCAGCCTATGACCAGACTCACCACGCTTTACATAGTCATAACATATAAATACGTGCACTCGATGAAACATTACTTTTGCTACAATACACCAAAAGACGGGACAGTAAAGGTACAGACTATTTACAATTATGTACATAAATTAAAAAAAGACAAAGATATACTATTTACAACTATGTACACAAATGACAAAAAAGACAGAAAATAGAATAGCAAAAACCTATTTACAGCTATTTATATGCCCGGTTAGGCCCAGGAAGGAAAACAGTTAAATATTTACAGCCGTGTATACACTTACGGAACAGACATACTCACATAGACAAGAGATGAGAGAATGGCAGCGGGATACAAATCAATCTGAATAATGCAGTTTGAAGAGGTGGGTTTTGAGGGCCTTTTTGAATGCTTGTGTTGATTGTATGTTGCGGATATGGGAGGGAAGGGAATTCCACTGCTTAGGTGCGGAGTAGGCGAATGCACGTTGGCCGTATGTCTTAGTGCGGGTGACAGGAACCTTGAGTGTGCGAGTGTCAGCAGAAGATCTTAAAGTGCGTGAAGGGGAGTAGACAGACAATAGATCAGCAAGGTAGGAAGGACAAGAATCTGTGAAGAAGTTGTGACAGAGAACAGAGAGTTTGTACTCTATGCGTGCTTGCACAGGAAGCCAGTGAAGGGAATGTAGTAGAGGTGTGATGTGATCACGTTTCTTAGCTCGGAATACTAGTCTAGCTGCTGAGTTCTGAACCTTTTGTAGTTTGTCAATGATGTGTTTTGGGGAGCCAACAAGGATAGAGTTGCAATAGTCAAGACGAGAAAGGACGAGAGCGCAGACAAGGGTTTTGGTGGCCGGGACTGTAAGATAGTGGCGAAAGGAGCTGATTTGGCGTATGGCCGTGTATGCAGAGCGACAGACGTTGGAGATGTGGTTGTTGAGGGACAGGTCATCGGAGAGAATGTAGCCGAGATTTCTTGCTGAGGATGAGAACTGAGTGTTTGTTGTCCCTACTGTAAGCGATGTTGGGAGAGGCGAGAGTGAGGAGGAGGTGTTGTGCTTGTGAATGAGGAGGGCTTCGGTTTTATCGTCATTAAGCTTAAGCTTGTTGAGTGTCATCCATGACTTAATGTCTGTGATGCAGTTCTCCAAGGTCTGAACAGTGGAATTAATGAGAGAGTGGGCGGTGGATTTATACAGTTGTGTGTCGTCTGCAAATGACTGACTCTCAACAGCATGCTTTCTAAGCAGGAGAAGCAGTGGCTTGGTGTACAGAGTGAATAACACCGGCCCTAAAACGGAACCCTGAGGCACGCCGCACACCAAGTCTGCTGTGCTGGAGAAACAGCCATCGACAGTGACTGCTTGTAATCTGTCAGAAAGATATGAGTGGGACCAAGCCAGGACCGAGCCAGAGAATCCAAAATAGTGTTGAAGAGTGTTAAGGAGAATGTGATGGTCAACTGTGTCAAAGGCGGCTGAGAGGTCTAATAAGGTGAGAACGGAGACGTTGCCATTATCTAAGGCAAGCAACAGATCATTGGTTACCTTTAGGAGGGCTGTCTCAGTGCTGTGGAATGGTCGGTAGGCAGACTGGTTGGGGCAAAGTAAAGCGTTATCATATAGGTAGGCAAACAGTTGTTTGAGAACAATTTTTTCTATGACTTTGGACAGGAAGGAGAGGTTTGAAACAGGTCTATAGTTCTTTAGATTATTTTTGTCTAAACTTGGCTTTTTAAGGAGGGGTTTGATGACAGCCGCTTTGAGCACAGACGGAACAACACCAGAGGACAGACTCTCGTTGATAATGTGGGTAATGGTCGGGAGTAGAGGGTCAAGATTCTCTATCAACATGGGGGTAGGAATGGGGTCGAGAGAGCAAGATGTTGGTTTTGAGCTTAAGATGACTTTTTTGACCTCTTGCTCTGTTATTGTTTGAAAAACTTCCATCTTTGCGGTGGTGAGGGAAGGTGAGAATGGGTTAGTGATTGTGATCTCATGGCTATCAAGAGCGGCCCTTATGTCAGCTACTTTCTGTGTGAAATAATTACAAAATATATCTGGGAGCTGACATGCTGGATGTGTGGATGGGAGTGATGTTGCATTGCTCTTACCCCTTAGCTGATTGCAAATGTCAAACAACTGTTTACAAGTTTCACTGCTGCTAATTCTGTCGCTAAAGTACCGGGTTTTGGCAGTCTGGACTATTTTAGTGACCCGTTTTTTTGCAGCGGTGAAAATCTGCTTGCTGACTTCTAAACCCGATTTGAGCCACTTTTTCTCAGCTTTGCGTCGGTGTTTCTTCGCCTCAGAGAGCTCGTCCGTAATAGACTCGTACCAGGGTGCTGAGCGAGTTGCCTTGACCTTTTTCTGGGCCACGGGAGCGTGCCGATCAAGCACCGCCTGAAGTGTACTATTCAGCTGATCCACAGTGGGGCACAGTTCTGGGGTCACTTTAGCGGTAAGGTCTTGCTTGAAAGCATCCCTATCCATGGTGCGCAGGCTGCGAGCCTTCCTGAACATGGGGGGAGGAGGGGGGGCTGCGACGCTTAGTTCGCACATGACACAGAAATGGTCAGATGTTAATTCCTGGGTGACTGAAGTTGATCTAACGACCTTATCCTGAGGCCTATGAATAACCCAATCTATGATGTGACCACGGCTGTGGGTGGGTTCTGTGACTGACTGAGAAAGACTAAACTGATCTAAAAGTTCAATCATCTTTGCGGTGGAAGATTGCTGGGGTTGGTCAAAGTGAAAGTTAATGTCTCCTAAAACTATGTATGTTCCTGACAGTGTGTTGCAGTAATCAAGCAGGACTGGAAATTCTTGGTGGAAAATTGCATCAGTTAATTTATTTTTCTTGCTTGGTGTCGCGTTAGGACTAGTTTTAATTCTGCTTGTTGACTATTTAACATTGTGTAGTCTTTGTAATAGTAGAGAGTCAGTCTATTACACAGCAGCAATTAAATTACAGCACACTGCGAGCCTGAGCCACACACCCAGCGCAGTGACGTCAGCACTTAAGTTTTGAATCGGACCGTTGGAACCAATGGGAGAGCTTAGGCAAAGTGGTTGGAGCCAGTTTGACTGGGTCCAAACCACGCACAGTTTTGGTCAGTTGGGAGGAATACACCGAAGTGTGAACAGCTAGATAGCTAGAGAAATCTCTACACACTTAGACCAGGAAGCAGGACTTAGAAGCATAGAATTCTATCAAGTCACAACGGGCCTGAACTTGTCAAACAGGTAAATGAACACCCTTCTGTTTCATCGTGATATATTTATATTATTGTTGAAATTATGTTTGTGGAATTTGCTATGCATAAATGTGAATTATTAATCCGAATTTGCGTGACCATGTGGAAGAGCCGACCACGAGGCGAAACACGACCGGTTACGCCGCCATGTTGTATCCCGTACGGAACCACTGTTGTTTAACTTATATGTATGTTTGCAGACCAGTGGCTGTACCACGGAATGTTTATAATATTATTAATTCTGTATGTGTATAGTTAGCCACGTTTGATATTTATATATGTATAGGAATTTAGAGTGAGATTCCAGTGGAACCCGGAAGTAGCAGAATGTTCGTCGCTTATGTATAGAGATGTGGAGCTATCACTGAGGGCTACTTTGGCTTTCAGTGAGACGCTCTGCACAAACCGATTATTCAGGGTTGTGCAGAATTTCGTCTCTTATATTACAGACGAGCAGGCGAGCTATCCCGAGCTATCCCGAGCTATCCTGTGCACCCCACTCCACAGAAACGACTAGTTGGTTGAGGAACCTCTACCGCACAAGACGGAACGAGCGACCCGGTAAAACACCCTGTCAGACCCCACAGCGTGGCAAGGGAACCCAACTACACAACGACAAAGGTGTACCAGAAGCTACCTCACAGAAGGACTTCGCACGCACCATCTAGCAGTTAAGTGAACACGCCAAGGTGCACTTAAACTGATCATAGCAGGACCACAGTAGTCCAACTCTCCAGAAACTGTAACACGGACCACAGTAGTCCAAATCTACATGAGATATACTAGCAAGTGCCCGATGAAGATAGAACAGCTGCATAGACTATCAGCGATCGAACTATTAGCATTGAAAGAGACATTTTAAGTTAGATTAGTACTTAGAGAATCTTGTATAGAGTAGAAGAAATAAATGTGTGATTTTAACTGTTATCAAGTGGCTGGACTACATATGATTCATAGCCGTGTGAAAGCTAGTGTGACAGTAATCTTTTACCATTTTTCTATCTATTTCTGTACCCCAACCTTAACACAGAACGAGCTAAACAAATAAATTTATTAAAGTAATTCATAGGGTGACTTACTAGCAGTTCCCACCGAATAAACGTGAGGGTCCATAATTCCATTGTGCAGAGCCCATAAACCCCACGTGACACTTGGAAAGGTGAGATATATGCATATGAAGTGAATGTTCTGCTGTGGAACGGACAGGCTAAGTTGAACAACTTCAAAGGACGAGTGGGTGAAAGCGAAGTCTGTAATGAAGCCAAGGTGACGGGACAGACTGTTTCTGTAAATGATAGCAAGGCCACCTCCGCGATTTGAGCGAGGCAGCGAGCATATAGAGTAGTCAGAAGGGGTTAAATCAGAGCATTTACCCTCGTCGCCAGTCTGCCGAAACCAGGTTTCTTGGATGAACATTATGTCAGTCTGCTTGTGTGAGACGAATTCTTGCAAAGCGGTACGTTTTTCAATGGGACCTAATGATTGAGCATTGAATGATGCAATACGTAGGCCTAGAGGGCTATGGCTATCGAGGTGTGAAGATAGGGGTTGAGGGGAGAGGTTGATGTGAATGAGATTGTCTGTATTACAGCGATGGGTCTCAGGCCTAGTGGTACACTGTTGGAGTGATGCAACATGAAGCGTGGGGTCAGCGTTGGAAAGCGTAGGCGATGATCTGTGTGTAAGGACAACAGGGATAGACGAGATGTTTTGTTTGCGTTTGCCTCCACGACTAGTCCGTTTTCTGGGCAAATGACGGCCGATCGAGAACTCTTTTAATCGGAACACAAGGTCGGGAGCAAGCTTCGTGCGTGTAGACTTCAATGACAGTAGCTTATCGCGTGTGTAGCTTGTGGATGGGATGCCGGAGCAAGATGGCGGACTACGTGAGTGCAAGAAAGCACTGTGAACGAGGCGAAAAAAAGATAGAGTAACCAAACGAACATAAAAAGAGAAGCAAAGCAACGCTACACTTACTTGAGGATCCATGAGACAACAATTACACAATACAAAACTCACAACAAAACACTGTAAACACCACAAAATCACAAAATTCAACAGAGCTCGGATTGGTACAACCTGTCGGCGTCAACCGGAAACTCGTCCTGGTTATTTTTTGGCGCAACCTAGTTTTTCCTGTGGGGCAACACTGACTGTGAATTTGGGAAGGATGTTGAGGGTGAACTGTGTAATGTTGAATATCTGTAATACAAAATGCATGTCAGTAACTCTACCTCTCCAAATAATTATGTCAGCCTTTTGGCAACCTTCAAAAGCTGTCCTTTATGGGGAGTGGGAGGGGGAGGGGTGGGAAAAGGGGGTAAGTGAGAGAAGGGAATGAGGAACTCTGTTATTCACACTCCACAATAGTTTGTTGTTTTTGGGTCACACGTAGGCCTACTCCTAATTGAATTGCAGTGACTTGGAAGTTTGCTTTTTGAATTCCTTAGTTGGTCTATGTAATCACGTGTTTCTTACTGCTAGACGTCCTGTCTATCACGGAGTCTACCTGTCTAGTTAGCGTCTACTTTTCCATTTCAATCCGTCATTGTGTGTGGCTTCAATGTCTCCAACAAATATCATTGGCAACCTACATTTTGGTCCAAGTGCTGTGTGTGTGTACGTGCGTGTGTGGGTGTGCGTGTGCGTGTGTCCGTGTGTGTGCGTGTATGTGTTTGTGTGTGAGAGTACGTGTGTGTGTGTGCGTGTGTGTGTCTAGTTTGTTTCAGTCTCTCACCTCTGTCTCTCTCTGTCTCTCTCTGTTTTTCTCTGTCTTTCTCTGTCTCTCTCTGTCTCCGGTGATAGTTCTGACCCATCAAATTATAGACCCATTTCCATCCTATCAAACCGCTTGAAAAACACATTAACAACCATATTCTAGATCATTCCACAAATCTACCTGTTACGTGAAAATCAATCTGGCTTCAGAGTTTAGCATTTTTGTCACGTGTATATAAATGATCTTCCCCTTCATATTTCTACATCTTGTGAGCTCTATGCGTATGACACCACATAAAACTCCAAAAATACAGAAATGCCTAATTTAGCCTCCTCTTTGCAAAAAGGGGCTAATGAATTACATGAATAAGCTGAATTTAATCAGATGACACTTAATCCAGACAAAACAAAATCCATGCTAATTACAACGAGACAAAAAGGCAAAGTTCCTCTATGAAACTCCCCCTTTAAACTTTGCAACAAAATATTTGAAGAAGTTCAATATTATAAACTTTCTTGGCGTGATTTTAGAAAATAATCGTTCTTGTTTGCAACATATTTTAAATATTAGTAAAACTATTTCTAGAAGGACGTATGAATTATCAAGAATTAAACTTTTTTTTTTTAATTTGCAGTATCGCAAATAATTTTATTCGGGACATATTCAGCCATTTATTGATTATTCTTCAACTATTTGGGATATTGCTAGTGGCAACGCCATGAAGCCTTTAGTTAGAACTCATAAACGTGCAAATAAAACGGTTATTCTTTAAAAAAAAAAAACTTTTTGAATGATTATGAACAGATCAACACATTATTTCTTGCCAACAGATTAAAATTTAATGTAAGAATTTTCGTGTACAAAATCCTTTTTGGTAATGGACACCCTTATCTTTCTTCTTGTGTTTTTTTTTCTAGGAAAACTGCCAGATTTTCTAACAAACTAAATATCCTATTTTCAAGAATGGATCTGTTTAATACCAGTCTATCATATTCAGGTTATACTTTAAGGAATACATTTCCAAAGTGCCCCGAAGTGCAGTCCCTAAATAAACATCTTTTAGAAGACATCTTTTACAAAACATCAAAAATTAATTAATTAGCTACTTAATAAATGTACGATATTAATAACATTCATTAGATTGTTTTAAATATGTTTGTGTGCGTGGGTGTGTGTGTGTGTGTGTTTGTGTGCTTGCGTGTGTGTGTGAGTGTGTGTTTGTGCGTATGTGCATGTGTGCACATATCTTGATTATATTGTTACATTATGATGTTATTGTTATACATTTATTTTGTTATACTAATTATTATTATTGTTGAAGCCCCAAAGGTAAAAACCCCACACCCAGTGCTTACTCTTTTACCCTTGTTAAATTAGCAGCAGAGAGAGAAGCAGAAGTTAGGAAATGGGAGTATGAAAGGGCAGAAAAAGAAAAAGAGAGGGAAGAAAAGGAAAAAGAAAGACAGCATGAGTTAGAGCTAAGAAGATTGGGATCAGGAGCTTCAAGTTCTTCCTCAACCCCTCCCCACTCAGATCAGCTAGAGGTAGCATCCAACCCTGTACAAGGAATGTCATTTCCACTGGGAACATTCAATGAGAGAGAAGAAGGTCTAGATCTCTATCTGACTAGGTTTGAGCGTCTAGCAACAGAGTACAAACTAGATCCCACTCATTGGTCTTTTAAGCTTAGTCAAGGGCTTAGAGGAAAGGCTTATGACATCTACAGTAAGCTACCGACTGACAGAGTGACTGACTATCACAAGGTAAAAGAGGCACTCCTAACGGGATTCGAACTAACAGGAGAATGCTACCGGCAAAAATTCCGCACCAACCGGAGAGTGAAAGGAGAGAGCTATGCGCAGTTCGCGGATCGGTTGTCCACAACGCTGGATAAGTGGATTAGCCAGTCAGCCACGGCTAAAACGTATGATGGACTGACAGAACTGTTAGTATGGGAACAGCTACGGGAAACCATGACCCCCGAGCTGAGAACATTCTCAGTAGAGCAGGGCGCGGAAAGACTGGAAGATCTGGTCAAGGTCGCAGATAGGTACGTGGCCGCCCACGGAGAAGCCAAGAGCTTCAGGCGAGACCTAAAGCCTAACGGAAAGAGGCACAGAAACGAAGCCCTAACCGGGAAGAGCGCACCGCGAATAAGCCGAATAACCCCAGACCTGGGCAAAATAAAGGACCCAACACGGAATTCGGGAAAAGAGGCCCCGCAGAACAGAGACGGTATTGTTCGTTCTGCAACAGAAACAATCACTCCACCGCAGAATGTTTCAAGTTCGCCGCACAACGTAGGGAAGAGCGCGAAAGCCGGCCAGCGCACAGAGTTCTAACTCAAAGCAGCGGTAACAAGCCACACACGATCGGAGATCACCCATCGGTGACAGACACGGTCAAGGTCAACGGAAAAGAAGCGAACTGTCTGTATGACACAGGTCTATCATACGACGCGATAGTTAGCGAATCTCTTGTATCGCGCGCGGACTTGACAGACAAGACAGTCGACTTACAAGGAGCAGACTTGACGAAACCGACAACTACTTGCCCAATAGCATGGATAGAAGTAGAGAGTAGGTACGTCACAGGACGAATCCAAGCAGCTGTTTTACAGAAACCCCTGTATGATCTAGTGCTAGGTTGTAGGTATGTGTTCTTAGGCACGCCCCCCAAAACTGTAGAGATAGCTGCAGTGCAAACCAGGGCCCAAGCTAAAACCCAACCACCCCAGCCCGAGTTCGCTCCGAATCCAGGACTCGAAGAGATCAAAACAGCACAGAAAGAAGACACCTCGATAGCGAAGTGCTTCCAGAAGCTACCCAAGGCGCACACACCCCCGCACAAGGGAGACTTCTACATGGAGGAGGGAGTTCTTCATCGACAAGGAGATGGAGATCACACCCAACTAGTACTGCCAGCCACCCTTCGAGCCCAAGTACTAGAACTAGGCCACAGCATGCCACTCAGCGGACACATGGGAATTGGAGCCACAGTGCAGAGAATCAGCGCACACTACTATTGGCCAGGAATCACGGAGGATGTCAAGCGCTACGTGAAATCTTGCCACCAATGTCAACGATATTCCCCGAGACATCACACCGTACCAGTTACCTTAGGACCATCGGTAGTAGTCGGCGTGCCATTCCAGCAAGTCTCAGTAGACATAGTGGGACCACTGCCCATGACCAAGAAGCGGAACAGATTTCTACTCACACTCGTCGACGCATGTACGATGTGGTGCGAAGCAGTCCCGTTGCCAGCGATCGACACCAAGAAGATTGCAGATGCACGCATCGCCATCTTTACCAGAGTCGGATTCCCGGACAGCATTAGAACGGACAACGGATCTCAGTTCACCGGCCGCCTGATGCAAGACGTGTTCGAGTTGATACAAGTTCATCACATTCGCACACCACCATACCACCCAGCCAGCAACGGACAAGTAGAAAGACTGAATGGAACCCTTCTCACCATACTCAGGAAAGTCGCCGACGACAATCCAGAAGCGTGGGACACCTACGTGAATGCGGCACTGTTCGCGTATCGAGAAACGCCCCATGCAGCCACAGGCTACACCCCGTCAACTTTGCTTTTCGGCAGACCTCTAGCAGGACCGCTAGAAGCCCTACGCAGAAGTTGGACGGAGGCCAAGATAGACGACACACCAAGAGGTGCCACCAAGTACGTCGCAGACCTGCAGGAAACCCTCAAAGCAACGTGGAAGAAAGCTGGTGAAGCACTGAAGAAGGCAAGAGCCCGTCAGGCGAAGTACTACAACCGCCACGCGAAGGACAGAGAACTGCAAGTCGGCGATCAAGTGCTACTCTTACTTCCAAGTGGAACCAACAAGCTGGACATCGCTTGGAGAGGACCGTACCGGGTGACTGCCAAGAAATCCAAGACAGTCTACCAAGTAGAGGTGGACGGGAGAGCCCGATACCACCACATCAATCTCCTCAAGAAATACACGGACCGACCAGCGACCCCCAGCACACACACATGGATGGCCATCGCCCTCGCGGAAGAAGCTCATCCACAACTACAACAGCATCGCCGTACCACTGACAAATGGAACCCGGAAAATCGCCCCGGACAAAGTCGTATGGACAGCGGAATGCGAGACAGCCTTCCAAACACTCAAGGACAGAATGACATCGGCGCCAGTACTCCATCTACCCGATTTGACTCAGCCATTCGTTCTTCGCACCGACGCAAGCGACTTAGGCCTCGGAGCAGTACTGCTACAGCGCGACCCCAAGAATGCGGAGACGCTATTCCCTGTCGCCTACGCCAGCAGAAAATTGAGACCCGCCGAGACCCACTACGCCACGTCGGAGAAGGAATGCCTTGGACTAGTCTGGGCCATACAGAAATTCCAACTCTACCTGTATGGGACCCACTTCACAGTTCAGGTGGACCACCAACCACTATCGTTCCTGGCAGCCTCCAAGTCTTTGAACTCTCGCCTGATGAGATGGGCACTCACCCTTCAGGCATACTCATTCCAAATCGAGTACATCCCCGGCAAGGAAAACCACGGAGCCGACTACCTCAGTCGCCATCTCGTGGAGGACACAGCAGCTGTCGCCCACCCAACACAACTAAGGGCCACAGCACCAGAATTCGTCCCCGCCCAGTAATACCCTGTCACTAGAGTCCATAGCTACCTGGCACAGCATTGCAGCTCAGGTAGAGCAACTTACTTAGCTTGTAAATAGGACCCTAGGATAGTGCAGCGTTAAACTAGGCTCTGTAGTAGAAAAAGGTTGAATCCAGTAGTCATCGCCTTTTTTCAGTTGAGGGAGCCTGTCGCGTTAGGACTAGTTTTAACTCTGCTTGTTGACTATTTAACATTGTGTAGTCTTTGTAATAGTAGAGAGTCAGTCTATTACACAGCAGCAATTAAATTACAGCACACTGCGAGCCTGAGCCACACACCCAGCGCAGTGACGTCAGCACTTAAGTTTTGAATCGGACCGTTGGAACCAATGGGAGAGCTTAGGCAAAGTGGTTGGAGCCAGTTTGACTGGGTCCAAACCACGCACAGTTTTGGTCAGTTGGGAGGAATACACCGAAGTGTGAACAGCTAGATAGCTAGAGAAATCTCTACACACTTAGACCAGGAAGCAGGACTTAGAAGCATAGAATTCTATCAAGTCACAACGGGCCTGAACTTGTCAAACAGGTAAATGAACACCCTTCTGTTTCATCGTGATATATTTATATTATTGTTGAAATTATGTTTGTGGAATTTGCTATGCATAAATGTGAATTATTAATCCGAATTTGCGTGACCATGTGGAAGAGCCGACCACGAGGCGAAACACGACCGGTTACGCCGCCATGTTGTATCCCGTACGGAACCACTGTTGTTTAACTTATATGTATGTTTGCAGACCAGTGGCTGTACCACGGAATGTTTATAATATTATTAATTCTGTATGTGTATAGTTAGCCACGTTTGATATTTATATATGTATAGGAATTTAGAGTGAGATTCCAGTGGAACCCGGAAGTAGCAGAATGTTCGTCGCTTATGTATAGAGATGTGGAGCTATCACTGAGGGCTACTTTGGCTTTCAGTGAGACGCTCTGCACAAACCGATTATTCAGGGTTGTGCAGAATTTCGTCTCTTATATTACAGACGAGCAGGCGAGCTATCCCGAGCTATCCCGAGCTATCCTGTGCACCCCACTCCACAGAAACGACTAGTTGGTTGAGGAACCTCTACCGCACAAGACGGAACGAGCGACCCGGTAAAACACCCTGTCAGACCCCACAGCGTGGCAAGGGAACCCAACTACACAACGACAAAGGTGTACCAGAAGCTACCTCACAGAAGGACTTCGCACGCACCATCTAGCAGTTAAGTGAACACGCCAAGGTGCACTTAAACTGATCATAGCAGGACCACAGTAGTCCAACTCTCCAGAAACTGTAACACGGACCACAGTAGTCCAAATCTACATGAGATATACTAGCAAGTGCCCGATGAAGATAGAACAGCTGCATAGACTATCAGCGATCGAACTATTAGCATTGAAAGAGACATTTTAAGTTAGATTAGTACTTAGAGAATCTTGTATAGAGTAGAAGAAATAAATGTGTGATTTTAACTGTTATCAAGTGGCTGGACTACATATGATTCATAGCCGTGTGAAAGCTAGTGTGACAGTAATCTTTTACCATTTTTCTATCTATTTCTGTACCCCAACCTTAACACAGAACGAGCTAAACAAATAAATTTATTAAAGTAATTCATAGGGTGACTTACTAGCAGTTCCCACCGAATAAACGTGAGGGTCCATAATTCCATTGTGCAGAGCCCATAAACCCCACGTGACACTTGGAAAGGTGCGATATATGCATATGAAGTGAATGTTCTGCTGTGGAACGGACAGGCTAAGTTGAACAACTTCAAAGGACGAGTGGGTGAAAGCGAAGTCTGTAATGAAGCCAAGGTGACGGGACAGACTGTTTCTGTAAATGATAGCAAGGCCACCTCCGCGATTTGAGCGAGGCAGCGAGCATATAGAGTAGTCAGAAGGGGTTAAATCACTGCTTGTGTGAGACGAATTCTTGCAAAGCGGTACGTTTTTCAATGGGACCTAATGATTGAGCATTGAATGATGCAATACGTAGGCCTAGAGGGCTATGGCTATCGAGGTGTGAAGATAGGGGTTGAGGGGAGAGGTTGATGTGAATGAGATTGTCTGTATTACAGCGATGGGTCTCAGGCCTAGTGGTACACTGTTGGAGTGATGCAACATGAAGCGTGGGGTCAGCGTTGGAAAGCGTAGGCGATGATCTGTGTGTAAGGACAACAGGGATAGACGAGATGTTTTGTTTGCGTTTGCCTCCACGACTAGTCCGTTTTCTGGGCAAATGACGGCCGATCGAGAACTCTTTTAATCGGAACACAAGGTCGGGAGCAAGCTTCGTGCGTGTAGACTTCAATGACAGTAGCTTATCGCGTGTGTAGCTTGTGGATGGGATGCCGGAGCAAGATGGCGGACTACGTGAGTGCAAGAAAGCACTGTGAACGAGGCGAAAAAAAGATAGAGTAACCAAACGAACATAAAAAGAGAAGCAAAGCAACGCTACACTTACTTGAGGATCCATGAGACAACAATTACACAATACAAAACTCACAACAAAACACTGTAAACACCACAAAATCACAAAATTCAACAGAGCTCGGATTGGTACAACCTGTCGGCGTCAACCGGAAACTCGTCCTGGTTATTTTTTGGCGCAACCTAGTTTTTCCTGTGGGGCAACACTGACTGTGAATTTGGGAAGGATGTTGAGGGTGAACTGTGTAATGTTGAATATCTGTAATACAAAATGCATGTCAGTAACTCTACCTCTCCAAATAATTATGTCAGCCTTTTGGCAACCTTCAAAAGCTGTCCTTTATGGGGAGTGGGAGGGGGAGGGGTGGGAAAAGGGGGTGAGTGAGAGAAGGGGAATGAGGAACTCTGTTATTCACACTCCACAATAGTTTGTTGTTTTTGGGTCACACGTAGGCCTACTCCTAATTGAATTGCAGTGACTTGGAAGTTTGCTTTTTGAATTCCTTAGTTGGTCTATGTAATCACGTGTTTCTTACTGCTAGACGTCCTGTCTATCACGGAGTCTACCTGTCTAGTTAGCGTCTACTTTTCCATTTCAATCCGTCATTGTGTGTGGCTTCAATGTCTCCAACAAATATCATTGGCAACCTACATTTTGGTCCAAGTGCTGTGTGTGTGTACGTGCGTGTGTGGGTGTGCGTGTGCGTGTGTCCGTGTGTGTGCGTGTATGTGTTTGTGTGTGAGAGTACGTGTGTGTGTGTGCGTGTGTGTGTCTAGTTTGTTTCAGTCTCTCACCTCTGTCTCTCTCTGTCTCTCTCTGTTTTTCTCTGTCTTTCTCTGTCTCTCTCTGTCTCCGGTGATAGTTCTGACCCATCAAATTATAGACCCATTTCCATCCTATCAAACCGCTTGAAAAACACATTAACAACCATATTCTAGATCATTCCACAAATCTACCTGTTACGTGAAAATCAATCTGGCTTCAGAGTTTAGCATTTTTGTCACGTGTATATAAATGATCTTCCCCTTCATATTTCTACATCTTGTGAGCTCTATGCGTATGACACCACATAAAACTCCAAAAATACAGAAATGCCTAATTTAGCCTCCTCTTTGCAAAAAGGGGCTAATGAATTACATGAATAAGCTGAATTTAATCAGATGACACTTAATCCAGACAAAACAAAATCCATGCTAATTACAACGAGACAAAAAGGCAAAGTTCCTCTATGAACAGGGCTCGAAATTAGCGGGGGCCCGGGGCCAAAAACCCGCAAAGTTGATTTCGGGCTCGGAAAGTTGAAAAACGAAGGGCCCGCTTGGCCCGCAAAAAAATTCGTCTGCTACAGCTAGCTCTACTCGGCAGTTTCGTATTTGGGCCAAGGGAAGCAACCCACACCGGTGCCCTAAATTTGGACATTAAAAAAAACAGAGAAAAGAAGCGAAAACCCTTTAATTTTGCACTCAAAAGTTTAATATACACTTCAATATCTTTTTAATATAATAAACAAAAGGCTATGGCACAACATAAGCGCAAAATGTCCATCTTTGCAAGTACGAAAGTATGACTACATATCGTCGCCATACAGTTGCTAAAACAATCGGCGATGGCGTATTTTCCAGTTTTTGGGAAACGAAAGACGCCAGAAGAAAACGTCGACGAAAGGAATGAACAAGAAAAAGATAGAAAAAAGAAGTATGAAGAGGAAAAAAGATCAAGGAACTACTTTTTTGTTGGTAATGTTTGAAATTGAAAGAAAAGGCAAATAAAAATGACATCACTCAGCAAAATTGGAAATTCAATTGTTTTTATTTTAGATTATCAGACAAATTGTACTTTCTACTTATTATATTGTCAATCATTCTTTTGTTTTTTGTTTGCATTATTTTTCAAGTTGGGCCCCGAAAGTTGCTTGTAGGCCCTCAAATTTTTCAATCAAGGGGCCTGGTGGCCCCCAAAGAAAAAAGTTAATTTCTAGCCCTGATGAAACTCCCCCTTTAAACTTTGCAACAAAATATTTGAAGAAGTTCAATATTATAAACTTTCTTGGCGTGATTTTAGAAAATAATCGTTCTTGTTTGCAACATATTTTAAATATTAGTAAAACTATTTCTAGAAGGACGTATGAATTATCAAGAATTAAACTTTTTTTTTTAATTTGCAGTATCGCAAATAATTTTATTCGGGACATATTCAGCCATTTATTGATTATTCTTCAACTATTTGGGATATTGCTAGTGGCAACGCCATGAAGCCTTTAGTTAGAACTCATAAACGTGCAAATAAAACGGTTATTCTTTAAAAAAAAAAAACTTTTTGAATGATTATGAACAGATCAACACATTATTTCTTGCCAACAGATTAAAATTTAATGTAAGAATTTTCGTGTACAAAATCCTTTTTGGTAATGGACACCCTTATCTTTCTTCTTGTGTTTTTTTTTTCTAGGAAAACTGCCAGATTTTCTAACAAACTAAATATCCTATTTTCAAGAATGGATCTGTTTAATACCAGTCTATCATATTCAGGTTATACTTTAAGGAATACATTTCCAAAGTGCCCCGAAGTGCAGTCCCTAAATAAACATCTTTTAGAAGACATCTTTTACAAAACATCAAAAATTAATTAATTAGCTACTTAATAAATGTACGATATTAATAACATTCATTAGATTGTTTTAAATATGTGTGTGTGTTTGTGTGCGTGGGTGTGTGTGTGTGTGTGTTTGTGTGCTTGCGTGTGTGTGTGAGTGTGTGTTTGTGCGTATGTGCATGTGTGCACATATCTTGATTATATTGTTACATTATGATGTTATTGTTATACATTTATTTTGTTATACTAATTATTATTATTGTTGAAGCCCCAAAGGTAAAAACCCCACACCCAGTGCTTACTCCTTTACCCTTGTTAAATTAGCAGCAGAGAGAGAAGCAGAAGTTAGGAAATGGGAGTATGAAAGGGCAGAAAAAGAAAAAGAGAGGGAAGAAAAGGAAAAAGAAAGACAGCATGAGTTAGAGCTAAGAAGATTGGGATCAGGAGCTTCAAGTTCTTCCTCAACCCCTCCCCACTCAGATCAGCTAGAGGTAGCATCCAACCCTGTACAAGGAATGTCATTTCCACTGGGAACATTCAATGAGAGAGAAGAAGGTCTAGATCTCTATCTGACTAGGTTTGAGCGTCTAGCAACAGAGTACAAACTAGATCCCACTCATTGGTCTTTTAAGCTTAGTCAAGGGCTTAGAGGAAAGGCTTATGACATCTACAGTAAGCTACCGACTGACAGAGTGACTGACTATCACAAGGTAAAAGAGGCACTCCTAACGGGATTCGAACTAACAGGAGAATGCTACCGGCAAAAATTCCGCACCAACCGGAGAGTGAAAGGAGAGAGCTATGCGCAGTTCGCGGATCGGTTGTCCACAACGCTGGATAAGTGGATTAGCCAGTCAGCCACGGCTAAAACGTATGATGGACTGACAGAACTGTTAGTATGGGAACAGCTACGGGAAACCATGACCCCCGAGCTGAGAACATTCTCAGTAGAGCAGGGCGCGGAAAGACTGGAAGATCTGGTCAAGGTCGTAGATAGGTACGTGGCCGCCCACGGAGAAGCCAAGAGCTTCAGGCGAGACCTAAAGCCTAACGGGAAAGAGGCACAGAAACGAAGCCCTAACCGGGAAGAGCGCACCGCGAATAAGCCGAATAACCCCAGACCTGGGCAAAATAAAGGACCCAACACGGAATTCGGGAAAAGAGGCCCCGCAGAACAGAGACGGTATTGTTCGTTCTGCAACAGAAACAATCACTCCACCGCAGAATGTTTCAAGTTCGCCGCACAACGTAGGGAAGAGCGCGAAAGCCGGCCAGCGCACAGAGTTCTAACTCAAAGCAGCGGTAACAAGCTACACACGATCGGAGATCACCCATCGGTGACAGACACGGTCAAGGTCAACGGAAAAGAAGCGAACTGTCTGTATGACACAGGTCTATCATACGACGCGATAGTTAGCGAATCTCTTGTATCGCGCGCGGACTTGACAGACAAGACAGTCGACTTACAAGGAGCAGACTTGACGAAACCGACAACTACTTGCCCAATAGCATGGATAGAAGTAGAGAGTAGGTACGTCACAGGACGAATCCAAGCAGCTGTTTTACAGAAACCCCTGTATGATCTAGTGCTAGGTTGTAGGTATGTGTTCTTAGGCACGCCCCCCAAAACTGTAGAGATAGCTGCAGTGCAAACCAGGGCCCAAGCTAAAACCCAACCACCCCAGCCCGAGTTCGCTCCGAATCCAGGACTCGAAGAGATCAAAACAGCACAGAAAGAAGACACCTCGATAGCGAAGTGCTTCCAGAAGCTACCCAAGGCGCACACACCCCCGCACAAGGGAGACTTCTACATGGAGGAGGGAGTTCTTCATCGACAAGGAGATGGAGATCACACCCAACTAGTACTGCCAGCCACCCTTCGAGCCCAAGTACTAGAACTAGGCCACAGCATGCCACTCAGCGGACACATGGGAATTGGAGCCACAGTGCAGAGAATCAGCGCACACTACTATTGGCCAGGAATCACGGAGGATGTCAAGCGCTACGTGAAATCTTGCCACCAATGTCAACGATATTCCCCGAGACATCACACCGTACCAGTTACCTTAGGACCATCGGTAGTAGTCGGCGTGCCATTCCAGCAAGTCTCAGTAGACATAGTGGGACCACTGCCCATGACCAAGAAGCGGAACAGATTTCTACTCACACTCGTCGACGCATGTACGATGTGGTGCGAAGCAGTCCCGTTGCCAGCGATCGACACCAAGAAGATTGCAGATGCACTCATCGCCATCTTTACCAGAGTCGGATTCCCGGACAGCATTAGAACGGACAACGGATCTCAGTTCACCGGCCGCCTGATGCAAGACGTGTTCGAGTTGATACAAGTTCATCACATTCGCACACCACCATACCACCCAGCCAGCAACGGACAAGTAGAAAGACTGAATGGAACCCTTCTCACCATACTCAGGAAAGTCGCCGACGACAATCCAGAAGCGTGGGACACCTACGTGAATGCGGCACTGTTCGCGTATCGAGAAACGCCCCATGCAGCCACAGGCTACACCCCGTCAACTTTGCTTTTCGGCAGACCTCTAGCAGGACCGCTAGAAGCCCTACGCAGAAGTTGGACGGAGGCCAAGATAGACGACACACCAAGAGGTGCCACCAAGTACGTCGCAGACCTGCAGGAAACCCTCAAAGCAACGTGGAAGAAAGCTGGTGAAGCACTGAAGAAGGCAAGAGCCCGTCAGGCGAAGTACTACAACCGCCACGCGAAGGACAGAGAACTGCAAGTCGGCGATCAAGTGCTACTCTTACTTCCAAGTGGAACCAACAAGCTGGACATCGCTTGGAGAGGACCGTACCGGGTGACTGCCAAGAAATCCAAGACAGTCTACCAAGTAGAGGTGGACGGGAGAGCCCGATACCACCACATCAATCTCCTCAAGAAATACACGGACCGACCAGCGACCCCCAGCACACACACATGGATGGCCATCGCCCTCGCGGAAGAAGCTCATCCACAACTACAACAGCATCGCCGTACCACTGACAAATGGAACCCGGAAAATCGCCCCGGACAAAGTCGTATGGACAGCGGAATGCGAGACAGCCTTCCAAACACTCAAGGACAGAATGACATCGGCGCCAGTACTCCATCTACCCGATTTGACTCAGCCATTCGTTCTTCGCACCGACGCAAGCGACTTAGGCCTCGGAGCAGTACTGCTACAGCGCGACCCCAAGAATGCGGAGACGCTATTCCCTGTCGCCTACGCCAGCAGAAAATTGAGACCCGCCGAGACCCACTACGCCACGTCGGAGAAGGAATGCCTTGGACTAGTCTGGGCCATACAGAAATTCCAACTCTACCTGTATGGGACCCACTTCACAGTTCAGGTGGACCACCAACCACTATCGTTCCTGGCAGCCTCCAAGTCTTTGAACTCTCGCCTGATGAGATGGGCACTCACCCTTCAGGCATACTCATTCCAAATCGAGTACATCCCCGGCAAGGAAAACCACGGAGCCGACTACCTCAGTCGCCATCTCGTGGAGGACACAGCAGCTGTCGCCCACCCAACACAACTAAGGGCCACAGCACCAGAATTCGTCCCCGCCCAGTAATACCCCTGTCACTAGAGTCCATAGCTACCTGGCACAGCATTGCAGCTCAGGTAGAGCAACTTACTTAGCTTGTAAATAGGACCCTAGGATAGTGCAGCGTTAAACTAGGCTCTGTAGTAGAAAAAGGTCGAATCCAGTAGTCATCGCCTTTTTTTCAGTTGAGGGAGCCTGTCGCGTTAGGACTAGTTTTAACTCTGCTTGTTGACTATTTAACATTGTGTAGTCTTTGTAATAGTAGAGAGTCAGTCTATTACACAGCAGCAATTAAATTACAGCACACTGCGAGCCTGAGCCACACACCCAGCGCAGTGACGTCAGCACTTAAGTTTTGAATCGGACCGTTGGAACCAATGGGAGAGCTTAGGCAAAGTGGTTGGAGCCAGTTTGACTGGGTCCAAACCACGCACAGTTTTGGTCAGTTGGGAGGAATACACCGAAGTGTGAACAGCTAGATAGCTAGAGAAATCTCTACACACTTAGACCAGGAAGCAGGACTTAGAAGCATAGAATTCTATCAAGTCACAACGGGCCTGAACTTGTCAAACAGGTAAATGAACACCCTTCTGTTTCATCGTGATATATTTATATTATTGTTGAAATTATGTTTGTGGAATTTGCTATGCATAAATGTGAATTATTAATCCGAATTTGCGTGACCATGTGGAAGAGCCGACCACGAGGCGAAACACGACCGGTTACGCCGCCATGTTGTATCCCGTACGGAACCACTGTTGTTTAACTTATATGTATGTTTGCAGACCAGTGGCTGTACCACGGAATGTTTATAATATTATTAATTCTGTATGTGTATAGTTAGCCACGTTTGATATTTATATATGTATAGGAATTTAGAGTGAGATTCCAGTGGAACCCGGAAGTAGCAGAATGTTCGTCGCTTATGTATAGAGATGTGGAGCTATCACTGAGGGCTACTTTGGCTTTCAGTGAGACGCTCTGCACAAACCGATTATTCAGGGTTGTGCAGAATTTCGTCTCTTATATTACAGACGAGCAGGCGAGCTATCCCGAGCTATCCCGAGCTATCCTGTGCACCCCACTCCACAGAAACGACTAGTTGGTTGAGGAACCTCTACCGCACAAGACGGAACGAGCGACCCGGTAAAACACCCTGTCAGACCCCATAGCGTGGCAAGGGAACCCAACTACACAACGACAAAGGTGTACCAGAAGCTACCTCACAGAAGGACTTCGCACGCACCATCTAGCAGTTAAGTGAACACGCCAAGGTGCACTTAAACTGATCATAGCAGGACCACAGTAGTCCAACTCTCCAGAAACTGTAACACGGACCACAGTAGTCCAAATCTACATGAGATATACTAGCAAGTGCCCGATGAAGATAGAACAGCTGCATAGACTATCAGCGATCGAACTATTAGCATTGAAAGAGACATTTTAAGTTAGATTAGTACTTAGAGAATCTTGTATAGAGTAGAAGAAATAAATGTGTGATTTTAACTGTTATCAAGTGGCTGGACTACATATGATTCATAGCCGTGTGAAAGCTAGTGTGACAGTAATCTTTTACCATTTTTCTATCTATTTCTGTACCCCAACCTTAACACAGAACGAGCTAAACAAATAAATTTATTAAAGTAATTCATAGGGTGACTTACTAGCAGTTCCCACCGAATAAACGTGAGGGTCCATAATTCCATTGTGCAGAGCCCATAAACCCCACGTGACACTTGGAAAGGTGCGATATATGCATATGAAGTGAATGTTCTGCTGTGGAACGGACAGGCTAAGTTGAACAACTTCAAAGGACGAGTGGGTGAAAGCGAAGTCTGTAATGAAGCCAAGGTGACGGGACAGACTGTTTCTGTAAATGATAGCAAGGCCACCTCCGCGATTTGAGCGAGGCAGCGAGCATATAGAGTAGTCAGAAGGGGTTAAATCAGAGCATTTACCCTCGTCGCCAGTCTGCCGAAACCAGGTTTCTTGGATGAACATTATGTCAGTCTGCTTGTCCTATCCTATCCTATCCTGTCCCATAACCCGAAGGTCGTAGGGGCACCACAGATGATCGCTTAACCAGCATACTCCATCTTTCTCTGTCCTCAGCAGCCCTCATGGCTTCGCTCAGTGTCCAAACCAGTCCATTCTCGAATGTTGTCCTCCCACCTCTTTTTCGGTCTCCCCCTTCTTCTACCTCCTTGCACTGTGCCTTGCAGAATGGTCTTTGCAAGGCCTGATGATCTGGTGACGTGGCCATACCATCGGAGTTTCCGTTTCTTCACCACTGTGAGCAGGTCATCGTGTTGTCCAATGGCTTGTGTGATGGTCTGTCGGACTTCAACGTTGGTGATGTGTTGGGTATAGGAAATGCACAGAAGTCTTCTGTAGCACCTCATCTCCATGCTTTGTATTCTTCGTTGGAGATCTGCTGTGAGGGTCCATGCTTCGCAAGCATATAGGAAGATGGAGATGACCAGAGATCGCAGCAGTCTTACTTTGGAATGTAGACTGATGGTTCTGTCTTTCCAAATGGGCTTCAACCTTGTCAGGGCAGCAGTTGTTTGTGCGATCCTGGAGAGGACTTCCTGTCGAGACCCATTGTCTGACACAATGGCTCCTAAATATTTGAAGCTGTGCACTGTGTTGAGGGATTGGCCTTGTACTTTGATGTCCGTGTTGATGCCATTGGTGTTGTTGGTCATCATTTTGGTCTTCTCTGCACTTATTTCCATTCCATAAGCTCTGGAGGTGGTGTCAAGCCTCTGTACAAGCTGTTCAAGTTCTTGTTCCTCTCCAGCCAATCCATCAATATCATCCGCAAAACGAAGATTGGAGATTGCTCTGCCCCCTATGCTGACTGTGCCTTCGTGATCTGCAAGAGCATCTGACATGATGCGCTCTAGGAAGATGTTGAAGAGTGTTGGAGAGAGTAGGCATCCTTGACGCACACCGATTGTTGTTCTGAACCAGTTCCCGATGACGCTGTTATGGAGGACTGCACTGGTAGCCTTGTCATACAGGCTTTTGATGACTTCTATGATTTTAGGGCTGATGTTGTACACTTTCATGGTTGCCCATAGAGCTGCATGCCAGACTCGGTCAAATGCCTTCTTGAAGTCTATGAACACATGATATAGATGTTGTTGGTGCTGTAGGTATTTCTCACAGATTATTCTGAGGTTGAAAATCTGTTCAGTGGTACTTCGCCCTGCCATGAATCCTGCTTGTTCTTCAGCTATGATTTGTTCAGCTTGTGGTTTCAACCTGTTGAGTATTATTTTCAGGAGGACCTTGCTGGGATGGCTGATGAGGCTGATGGTGCGGTAATTTTCACACTCCTGAAGGTTACCTTTTTTAGGAAGAGTGATGACAAGCGACTGGGTCCATGGTGTAGGCCATTCCCCACTCTGCCAGATCTTGTTACAGATAGTGGTGAGAGCATCAGTCATCGCTTCTCCTCCTGCTTGTAGCAGTTCCGCTGGTATGTTGTCCACTCCCGCTGACTTCCCTTTCTTCAGCGATTGCACTGCTGCCTCAACTTCTTCCCGGAGAATTGGGAGGATTTCTTCTTCTTCTCTGCTCTCGGGACATGCTAGAACTGATGGGTCTCCATTTGGTGTATGGTTGTAAAGGTCAGAGCAGTACTCTGTCCATCTGTCCAAGACTTCTTGTTCTTCTGTAAGGCAAATGCCAGACTTGCTTTGGATAGTGGAGACTTTGGGCTGTTTAACACTTGTCAGCCGCTTCACAGTCTGGTAGGCCTTCTTGCTGTTGTTCTTGTTCAGATTGTTCTCTATTTCCTGGCATTGATCTTCTATCCAGTTCTCCTTTGCTGTGCGCATGCCTTTTCGGATGTCATTGTTGATTTTTCGGTAGACATCAGCTCCCTGTGAGGTGTTCTTTTTCTTTTTTAACTCTCTTCGTTTATCACACAGATCCAAAAGTTCAGGTGTGATCCACGGCTTCTTCTTTGGTCGGTGCTTGCCAAGGATCTCAGTGGCGGCATCTGTTACAGCTGAGTTGAAGGTATTGGTCATGGTGTTGACATCTACTTCGCCTGCCCCCAAAATAAGCAGTGGTGCAAATTTCCCTCCAATTGTGGCCTGAAATATTTTTGCCACCTCCGGTCTTGCAGTTTGTCCAGGTCGAACTTCAGCCTAGTGCACTTTGCTGTATTTACTCTCTTCAAATGGAGCCGGAAAGACATCATCACGAGATCGTGGTCACTTCCAATGTCTGCTCCTGGAAAAGTGCGTGTCCTGCCAATGTTGATGCTTGATCTGAAGCGTTTCTTGACCATGATGTAGTCGATCTGGTTATGATGTTCCCCGCCGGGACTGTGCCATGTCCATCGTCTGGATTTTTTGTGGAGACCAAGCGTGTTTGCCAGTACCAGATTGTTGTATCTGGCAAACTCCAATAGCCTCAGACCCCTGTCATTTGTCTCGTTGTTGCAGTGGGGTCCGCATGTGTCTCCCCAGTTAGTCTGCTTGTGTGAGACGAATTCTTGCAAAGCGGTACGTTTTTCAATGGGACCTAATGATTGAGCATTGAATGATGCAATACGTAGGCCTAGAGGGCTATGGCTATCGAGGTGTGAAGATAGGGGTTGAGGGGAGAGGTTGATGTGAATGAGATTGTCTGTATTACAGCGATGGGTCTCAGGCCTAGTGGTACACTGTTGGAGTGATGCAGCATGAAGCGTGGGGTCAGCGTTGGAAAGCGTAGGCGATGATCTGTGTGTAAGGACAACAGGGATAGACGAGATGTTTTGTTTGCGTTTGCCTCCACGACTAGTCCGTTTTCTGGGCAAATGACGGCCGATCGAGAACTCTTTTAATCGGAACACAAGGTCGGGAGCAAGCTTCGTGCGTGTAGACTTCAATGACAGTAGCTTATCGCGTGTGTAGCTTGTGGATGGGATGCCGGAGCAAGATGGCGGACTACGTGAGTGCAAGAAAGCACTGTGAACGAGGCGAAAAAAAGATAGAGTAACCAAACGAACATAAAAAGAGAAGCAAAGCAACGCTACACTTACTTGAGGATCCATGAGACAACAATTACACAATACAAAACTCACAACAAAACACTGTAAACACCACAAAATCACAAAATTCAACAGAGCTCGGATTGGTACAACCTGTCGGCGTCAACCGGAAACTCGTCCTGGTTATTTTTTGGCGCAACCTAGTTTTTCCTGTGGGGCAACACTGACTGTGAATTTGGGAAGGATGTTGAGGGTGAACTGTGTAATGTTGAATATCTGTAATACAAAATGCATGTCAGTAACTCTACCTCTCCAAATAATTATGTCAGCCTTTTGGCAACCTTCAAAAGCTGTCCTTTATGGGGAGTGGGAGGGGGAGGGGTGGGAAAAGGGGGTGAGTGAGAGAAGGGGAATGAGGAACTCTGTTATTCACACTCCACAATAGTTTGTTGTTTTTGGGTCACACGTAGGCCTACTCCTAATTGAATTGCAGTGACTTGGAAGTTTGCTTTTTGAATTCCTTAGTTGGTCTATGTAATCACGTGTTTCTTACTGCTAGACGTCCTGTCTATCACGGAGTCTACCTGTCTAGTTAGCGTCTACTTTTCCATTTCAATCCGTCATTGTGTGTGGCTTCAATGTCTCCAACAAATATCATTGGCAACCTACATTTTGGTCCAAGTGCTGTGTGTGTGTACGTGCGTGTGTGGGTGTGCGTGTGCGTGTGTCCGTGTGTGTGCGTGTATGTGTTTGTGTGTGAGAGTACGTGTGTGTGTGTGCGTGTGTGTGTCTAGTTTGTTTCAGTCTCTCACCTCTGTCTCTCTCTGTCTCTCTCTGTTTTTCTCTGTCTTTCTCTGTCTCTCTCTGTCTCCGGTGATAGTTCTGACCCATCAAATTATAGACCCATTTCCATCCTATCAAACCGCTTGAAAAACACATTAACAACCATATTCTAGATCATTCCACAAATCTACCTGTTACGTGAAAATCAATCTGGCTTCAGAGTTTAGCATTTTTGTCACGTGTATATAAATGATCTTCCCCTTCATATTTCTACATCTTGTGAGCTCTATGCGTATGACACCACATAAAACTCCAAAAATACAGAAATGCCTAATTTAGCCTCCTCTTTGCAAAAAGGGGCTAATGAATTACATGAATAAGCTGAATTTAATCAGATGACACTTAATCCAGACAAAACAAAATCCATGCTAATTACAACGAGACAAAAAGGCAAAGTTCCTCTATGAAACTCCCCCTTTAAACTTTGCAACAAAATATTTGAAGAAGTTCAATATTATAAACTTTCTTGGCGTGATTTTAGAAAATAATCGTTCTTGTTTGCAACATATTTTAAATATTAGTAAAACTATTTCTAGAAGGACGTATGAATTATCAAGAATTAAACTTTTTTTTTTTAATTTGCAGTATCGCAAATAATTTTATTCGGGACATATTCAGCCATTTATTGATTATTCTTCAACTATTTGGGATATTGCTAGTGGCAACGCCATGAAGCCTTTAGTTAGAACTCATAAACGTGCAAATAAAACGGTTATTCTTTAAAAAAAAAACTTTTTGAATGATTATGAACAGATCAACACATTATTTCTTGCCAACAGATTAAAATTTAATGTAAGAATTTTCGTGTACAAAATCCTTTTTGGTAATGGACACCCTTATCTTTCTTCTTGTGTTTTTTTTTCTAGGAAAACTGCCAGATTTTCTTCTATCCTTCTATCCTGTCCCGTAACCCGAAGGTCGTAGGGGCACCACAGATGATCGTTTAACCAGCATACTCCATCTTTCTCTGTCCTCAGCAGCCCTGATGGCTTCGCTCAGTGTCAAACCAGTCCATTCTCGAATGTTGTCCTCCCACCTCTTTTTCGGTCTCCCTCTTCTTCTACCTCCTTGCACTGTGCCTTGCAGAATAGTCTTTGCAAGGCCTGATGATCTGGTGACGTGGCCATACCACCGAAGTTTCCGTTTCTTCACCACTGTTAGCAGGTCATCGTGTTGTCCAATGGCTTGTGTGATGGTCTGTCGGACTTCGTCGTTGGTGATGTGTTGGGTATAGGAAATGCCCAGAAGTCTTCTGTAGCACCTCATCTCCATGCTTTGTATTCTTCGTTGGAGATCTGCTGTGAGGGTCCATGCTTCGCAAGCATATAGGAAGATGGAGATGACAAGGGAGCGCAGCAGTCTTACTTTGGAATGTAGACTGATGGTCCTGTCTTTCCAAATGGGCTTCAACCTTGTCAGGGCAGCAGTTGTTTGTGCGATCCTGGAGAGGACTTCCTGTCGGGACCCATTGTCTGATACAATGGCTCCTAAATATTTGAAGCTATGCACTGTGTCGAGGGATTGGCCTTGGACTTTGATGTCCGTATTGATGCCATTGGTGTTGTTGGTCATCATTTTGGTCTTCTCTGCACTTATTTCCATTCCATAGGCTTTGGAGGTGGTGTCAAGCCTCTGTACCAGCTGTTCAAGTTCTTGTTCCTCTCCAGCCAATCCATCAATGTCATCTGCAAAACGAAGATTGGAGATTGCTCTACCCCCTATGCTGACTGTGCCTTCATGGTCTGCAAGAGCATCCGACATGATGCGCTCTAGGAAGATGTTGAAGAGTGTTGGAGAGAGTAGGCATCCTTGACGCACACCGATTGTTGTTCTGAACCAATTCCCGATGGCTCTGTTGTGGAGGACTGCACTGGTAGCCTTGTCATACAGGCTTTTGATGACTTCAATAATTTTAGGGCTGATGTTGTACACTTTCATTGTTGCCCATAGAGCTGCATGCCAGACTCGGTCAAACGCCTTCTTGAAGTCTATGAACACATGATATAGATGTTGTTGGTGCTGTAGGTATTTCTCACAGATTATTCTGAGGTTGAAAATCTGCTCAGTGGTACTTCGCCCTGCCCTGAATCCTGCTTGTTCTTCAGCTATGATTTGTTCAGCTTGGGGTTTCAACCTGTTGAGTATTATTTTCAGGAGGACCTTGCTGGGATGGCTGATGAGGCTGATGGTCCGGTAATTTTCACACTCCTGAAGGTTACCTTTTTTGGGAAGAGTGATGACAAGCGACTGGGTCCATGGTATAGGCCACTCCCCACTCTGCCAGATCTTGTTACAGATAATGGTGAGGGCATCAATCATCGCTTCTCCTCCTGCTTGTAGCAGTTCCGCGGGTATGTTGTCCACTCCCGCTGACTTCCCTTTCTTTAGCGCTTGCACTGCTGCCTCAACTTCTTCCCGGAGAATTGGGAGGATTTCTTCTTCTTCTCTGTTCTCGGGACATGCTAGAACTGATGGGTCTCCATTTGGTGTATGGTTGTAAAGGTCAGAGCAGTACTCTGTCCATCTGTCCAAGACTTCTTGTTCTTCTGTAAGGCATATGCCAGACTTGCTTTGGATAGTGGAGACTTTGGGCTGTTTGACACTTGTCAGCCGCTTCACAGTCTGGTAGGCCTTCTTGCTGTTGTTCTTGTTCAGACTGTTCTCTATTTCCTGGCATTGATCTTCTATCCAGTTCTCCTTTGCTGTGAGCATGCCTTTTCGGATGTCATTGTTGATTTTTCGGTAGACATCAGCTCCCTGTGAGGTGTTCTTTTTCTTTTTCATCTCTCTTCGTTTATCACACAGATCCAAAAGTTCAGGTGTGATCCACAGCTTCTTCTTTGGTCGGTGCTTGCCAAGGATCTCAGTGGCGACATCTGTCACAGCTGAGTTGAAGGTGGTGGTCATGGTGTTGACATCTACTTCACCAGCCCCCAAAATGAGCAGTGGTGCAGATTTTCTAACAAACTAAATATCCTATTTTCAAGAATGGATCTGTTTAATACCAGTCTATCATATTCAGGTTATACTTTAAGGAATACATTTCCAAAGTGCCCCGAAGTGCAGTCCCTAAATAAACATCTTTTAGAAGACATCTTTTACAAAACATCAAAAATTAATTAATTAGCTACTTAATAAATGTACGATATTAATAACATTCATTAGATTGTTTTAAATATGTGTGTGTGTTTGTGTGCGTGGGTGTGTGTGTGTGTGTGTTTGTGTGCTTGCGTGTGTGTGTGAGTGTGTGTTTGTGCGTATGTGCATGTGTGCACATATCTTGATTATATTGTTACATTATGATGTTATTGTTATACATTTATTTTGTTATACTAATTATTATTATTGTTGAAGCCCCAAAGGTAAAAACCCCACACCCAGTGCTTACTCCTTTACCCTTGTTAAATAACATTGCTATCTTCTCTTCTCTTCTCTTCTCTTCTCCTCTCTTCTCTTCTCTTCTCTACTTTTCTCTTCTCTACTCTTCTCTTTTCTTCTCTTCTCTTCTCTTCTCTTCTCTTCTCTTCTCTTCTCTTCTCTTCTCTATCTCTTCTCTTCTCTTCTCTTCTCTTCTCTTCTCTTCTCTACTCTTCTCTTCTCTTCTCTTCTCTTCTCTTCTCTTCTCTTCTCTTCTCTTCTCTTCTCTTCTCTTCTCTTCTCTTCTCTTCTCTTCTCTTCTCTTCTCTTCTCTTCTCTTCTCTACTCTTCTCTTCTCTACTCTTCTCTTATCTTCTCTTCTTTTCTCTACTTTTCTCTTCTCTTCTCTTCTCTTCTCTTCTCTACTTTTCTCTTCTCTTCTCTTCTCTTCTCTTCTCTTCTCTACTCTTCTCTACTTTTCTCTTCTCTTCTCTTATCTACTTTTCTCTTCTCTTCTCTTCTCTTCTCTTCTCTACTCTTCTCTTCTCTTCTCTTCTCTTCTCTTCTCTACTTTTCTCTTCTCTTCTCTTCTCTACTTTTCTCTACTTTTCTCTTCTCTACTCTTCTCTACTCTTCTCTTCTCTTCTCTTCTCTTCTCTTCTCTTCTCTTCTCTACTCTTCTCTTCTCTTCTTTTCTCTACTCTTCTCTTCTCTACTCTTCTCTACTCTTCTCTTCTCTACTCTACTCTTCTCTTCTCTTCTCTTCTCTTCTCTACTCTACTCTTCTCTACTCTTCTCTTCTCTTCTCTACTCTTCTCTCCTCTCCTCTTCTCTTCTCTTCTCTTCTCTTCTCTTTGTCCCTCTGTCTCTCTTTCCTATTCATTTTCTAGTATCAATCTCCTTGTCTTTACACCACATATTAGATTACATGTTTGTTGTAGGCAACATTTGAGAATGTGCGTAACATGTGAGAGTGTGTAACATGTGAGAATGTGTGTAACATGTGAGAGTTTGTAACATGTAAGAATGTGTGTAACATGTGAGAGTTTGTAACATGTGAGAATGTGTGTAACATGCGAGAGTGTGTAACATGTGAGCATGTGTGTAACGTGTGAGAGTTTCTAACATTCGAGAATGTGTGTAACATGTGAGAGTTTGTAACATGTGAGAATGTGTGTAACATGCGAGAGTGTGTAACATGTGAGAATGTGTAACATGTGAGAATGTGCGTAACATGTGAGAATGTGTGTAACATGTGAGAATGTGTGTAACATGTGAGCGTGTGTAGCATGTGAGAGTGTGTAGCATGTGAGAGTGTGTAGCATGTGAGAATGTGTTTCACATGTGGGAGTGTGTAGCATGTGAGAATGTGTGTAACATGCGAGAGTGTGTAACATGTGAGCATGTGTGTAACGTGTGAGAGTTTGTAACATGCGAGAATGTGTGTAACATGTGAGAGTTTGTAACATGTGAGAATGTGTGTAACATGCGAGAGTGTGTAATATGTGAGAATGTGTAACATGTGAGAATGTGCGTAACATGTGAGAATGTGTGTAACATGTGAGAATGTGTGTAACATGTGAGCGTGTGTAGCATGTGAGAGTGTGTAGCATGTGAGAGTGTGTAGCATGTGAGAATGTGTTTCACATGTGGGAGTGTGTAACATGTCAGAGTGTGTGTAACATGTGACCAAGTATTGCCGCTCTTTGAGCCTAAATAGGGATTTAAGTAAAAGCACGAATTACCCTGTGCTTGGGTGGATGAATACATTATTTATGGTCTGTTTAATTGGCGGAAGGAGGGGGTGGAAGGAGAGAGAGAGAGGGAGAGAGAGAGAGGGAGAGAGAGAGAGAAAGATACTAAGAACATAACAGTGTCCTGTATCCCCTCCGCCTTTTTCATGTTATGTTTTCAAAACTATTAGTTGTTAAAGCTGCCTACACAGCAAACATCGCCAGTCTGTGCTAAAGCGTGAACTGCAGACATTTGTGTATAACAACGTAAAGCAGCCTTGTTATCAGCTGTACACACTACAGTGGCGGCAGCAAATAGCACACAGTGTTGTGTAGCTTTGAACCCATTCCTTTTTTTTCTTGGCCAAGATGTTGTGTGTCACAACGGAAATACGTTGTCTTTGTGTGTGTCTGTTGTGTGTTCTTTTGCTGGCCAAGATGTTGTGTATCACAACGGAAATACGTTGTCTTTGTGTGTATCTGTTGTTTGTTCTTTTGCTGGCCAAGACGTTGTGTTTCACAACGGAAATACGTTGTCTTTGTGTGTGTCTGTTGTGTGTTCTTTTGCTGGCCAAGACGTTGTGTATCACAACGGAAATACGTTGTCTTTGTGTGTGTCTGTTGTTTGTTCTTTTGCTGGCCAAGATGTTGTGTATCACAACGGAAATACGTTGTCTTTGTGTGTGTCTGTTGTTTGTTCTTTTGCTGGCCAAGATGTTGTGTATCACAACGGAAATACGTTGTCTTTGTGTGTATCTGTTGTTTGTTCTTATGCTGGCCAAGATGTTGTGTATCACATTGGAAATACGTTGTCTTTGTGTGTGTCTGTTGTTTGTTCTTATGCTGGCCAAGATGGTGTGTATCACATTGGAAATACGTTGTCTTTGTGTGTATCTGTTGTTTGTTCTTATGCTGGCCAAGATGGTGTGTATCACATTGGAAATACGTTGTCTTTGTGTGTGTCTGTTGTTTGTTCTTATGCTGGCCAAGATGTTGTGTATCACAACGGAAATACGTTGTCTTTGTGTGTGTCTGTTGTTTGTTCTTATGCTGGCCAAGATGTTGTGTATCACAACGGAAATACGTTGTCTTTGTGTGTGTCTGTTGTTTGTTCTTTTGCTGGCCAAGATGTTGTGCAGCACAACGGAAATACGTTGTCTGTGTGCGTGTCTGTTGTTTGTTCTTTTAACGTCAGGAGTTTTTGTGTGATCCTGTTTTCCTTCAGAGCCTTCAGCAACCCTCTGTGCCTACAATATGGCTATAAATTCTCTCTGTGCCTACAGTATGGCCATACATTCCCTTTAAGCCTACAGTAAGGCTATACATTCTCTCTGTGCCTACAGTATGGCTATACATTCTCTCTATGCCAACAGTATGGCAATACAATCTCTCTGTGTCTACAGTATGGCTATACAATCTCCCTGTGCCTACAGTATGGCTATACAATCTCTCTGTGCCTACAGTATGGCTATACAATATCTCTGTGCCTATAGTATGGTTATACATTCTGTCTGTGCCTACAGTATGACTATACATTATCTCTGTGCCTACAGTATGGCTATACATTCTCTCTGTGCCTACATTATGGCCATACATTCTCTCTGTGCCTACAGTATGGCTATACATTCTTTCTGCGCCTACAGTATGGCTATACAATCTCTCTGTGCCTACAGTATGGCTATACATTCTCTCTGTGCCTACAGTATGTCTATACATTCTCTCTGTGCCTACAGTATGGCTATACATTCTCTCTGTGCCTACAGTATGGCTATACATTCTTTCTGTGCCTACAGTATGGCTATACAATCTCTCTGTGCCTACAGTATGGCTATACATTCTCTCTGTGCCTACAGTATGACTATACTTTCTCTCTGTGCCTACAGTATGGCTATACATTCTCTCTGTGCCTACGGCTATACATTATCTCTGTGCCTATAGTATGGCTATACAATCTCTATGTCCCTACGGTATTGCTATACATTCTCTCTGTGCCTATAGTATCGCTATACAATCTCTCTGTGTCTACAGTATGGCTATACAATCTCTCTGTGCCTACAGTATGGCTATACAATCTCTCTGTGTCTACAGTATGGCTATACATTCTCTCTGTGCCTACAGTATGGCTATACAATCTCTCTGTGTCTACAGTATGGCTATACATTCTCTCTGTGCCTACAGTATGGCTATACAATCTCTCTGTGTCTACAGTATGGCTATACAATCTCTCTCTGCCTACAGAATGGCTATACAATGTCTCTGTCCCTTCAGTTTCTATGCCGAAGTTCTCTATTTCGAACCCCGCGTGGGACTAACTTACGTGACTGAGATACGAGACTTTTCAGGACACCGAGAGATTTCTCCAGGTACTTAGGTTTCCTCCCTCCCTTCAATAATGTCATTAGGTGCAGTCACTCTAAAATATCCCCCCAAACGGAAAATTGATTTCTATTCCTACTTTTGTAATTGCGATGTCTACAGATCACTTCGCTTTTAGTTCAATTTAAGAAAAATGCATGGAAGCATCTGGTATGATGATGATGATGATGATGATGATGATGATGATGATGATGATGATGATGATGATTATTATTATAATTATTAACAGCAGCAGCAGCAGCAGTAGTAGTGTAGTAGAAGGAGTAGTAGTAAGTAGTAAATAATCGTAGTAGTTGTAAGTAATAGTAGTAGTTATAATAATAATAATAATAATAATAATAATAATAATAATAATAATAATAATAATAATAATAATAATAATAATAAGAATAAGAATAAGAATAGTAATAATAATAATAATAATAATAATAATAATAGTAGTAGTAGTAGTAGTAGTAGTAGTAGTAGTAGTAGTAGTAGTTATAATAATAATAATAATAATAATAATAATAATAATAATAATAATAATAATAATAATAATAATAATAATAATAATAATAATAGTAGTAGTAGTAGTAGTAGTAGTAGTAGTAGTAGTAAAAGTAGTAGTAGCAGTAATAGCAGTAGCATAGTAGTAGGCCAATTATTGGTATGGCTACACAATCTTCAAAGTGCGAAGGAACGAAGAAGAAGAAGAAGACAAAACTAGCCATGTTTAACATTGCATTTCATTTGATGGTTATTTTAGTGGCCTCGTGGCGCAGTGGATAAGTCGCCGGTTTCCTATGCCGAAGGTCGCGGGTTTGATTCCCGCAAGAGGCGAACGTATGTGACTTAGGTACAGACTATTGAAGTCACCGAGGGTTTTCTCCGGGCACTCCGATTTCCTCCATCCATTCAATAATGGTATTGAAAGCAGTCAATATAAAAATTTCAAAAAATAAAAATTGGATTTTCTTAGCTTTCCGTCTTTTAATAGCGATCTCTCTGCCTTTACCCCACATGTTTGAGTGATAGATGTGTGTTTGTTCTGTGTGTGAGTGGGCGATAAATGTGAGCGCGTGTATGTTGGTACAGATCGCCGCGCTTTGAACCTGATTTGTGATTTGAGGAAAAGCGCGTATATAGCATCCAGTATATCATCAATATTAGTACGTGAACCTTTTGCACTGATTACTTATACAACATTGCAGGGGTTAGTTTGCTGGAATGGCATGACGTCTTTGGACAAATTACTCGCCCATGATCTATTCTTGGCGTGTTTCATGGCGTCTTGTGCATGCTGGTGAATTAAACACGATTTGTGTCTAGAGATAAGGCCCAAGGTTCCAGACTTTTGGCATAATAAACGTGAGTGATTTGAGTGATTGGGTGACTTCCCACTGTGTCTTTTCCTTAAGCGCCTACACTTTTGATTTCACCCAAACTAAATAACATGTGTACACTAGATCCGAGCATGATAACTACGGCATGGTTACCCAATAATAATAAAATGAAAAATAATACCCTGACACATAGGACACTAATCAGTCCTGTCCTATCCTAACCTATCCTATCCCGTAGCTCGAAAGTCGTTAGGGCACCACCACAGATTATCGTTTAACCAGCGTACTCCATTTTTGTCTGTCCTCAACAGTCCTCATGACTTCACTCAGTATCAAGCCAGTTCATTCTCGAATGGTGTCTTTCCACCTCTGATTCTGTGTTCCTTCTTCTGCCTCCTTGAACCGTGCCTTGCATGATGGTCTTTGCAAGGCCTAATGCTCTGGTGATGTGGTCATACCATCGGAATTTCCGTTTCTTCACCACTTTGAGCAAATCGTCGTGTTGTCCAATGGCTTGTGTGATGGTCTGTCGGAATTCGTCGTTGATGATGTGCTGGGTATAGGAAGCGCCAAGAAGTCTTCTGTAGCACCTCATCTCCATATGATGTGAAGTATGTGAAGATGGAGATGGAAAGGGATCGCAGCAACCTTACCTTGCCAACAGTCAATGCAGCAACATTGCAAACAGTCAATGCAGCAACCTTACCTTGCAAACAGTCAATGCAGCAACCTTACCTTGCCAACAGTCAATGCAGCAACCTTACCTTGCAAACAGTCAATCAGTCAATAAAACAATTGATCAGACAAAGACAAGAACCGATCTGGCTATAACTCCCTTTCTGTCTACTGCGTACAGAGTGTATTCCAGCTGTGTCTACTCTCAGGCAGCGTGTTTTGAAGTGTTAACTGAAATATGAGTTGTAATTTGTGAACGAATAGCCATGTGAAACTGTTTAGTTGGAGGTCGAGCGGTACTGCCTGCCGAGATCGTTAAGACTGAAGTAGGCATAACGGGATAGATTTCCACGAAATAGGCAGAGTGGTACCAATTCAGAGAGCGTAAGAATAGTGAAGTAGGTTTTGAATGTTATCTGGTCTTCGTGCATTATCGGTAGCTCGCTTCCTAATGTGCACCTGTATGAGTTTGTAATGTTTGGAGTGATTTGTTTTGAACCACGGCGCGGCAGGCTTGGGGGGTTGTTTGTACGGAGGTTGGAGGCAATGCAAAGTAATCTTCGTTATGAAAACGCACATACATGGAATTATCACAGACAGCATGCTAGTTAAGAGAGTGTATATTGGAAACGAATATCCGCTACTTTGTTTACTTCATTTAACGTCCTTTCACAGGTGATTATAGAATATGAATGACAGAAACCCTGAAGTTATGTAACAAATGTAAACCTTGGTCAGTTGGTATAAACGAGTCTTGTTCTTATAATAGCGTAAGTCTTGTTCTTATAATAGCGTAAGTCTTGTTCTTATAATAGCGTAAGTCTTGTTCTTATAATAGCGTAAGTCTTGTTCTTATAATAGCGTACGTACGGCTCACAGAGTTACTCAAGGCGCTAGTCAGTGGGAAATCAAGCCGACTAAAAATGTGGAAGCCAGGATTGAACCCTCGTTGCCCAAGACACACATGCGCAAGGTTCGCTCCTTGAAAGGACTGAATCCTCCCTCCCCTCTCTCTCTTACGTCACCCTCCCTGTCCAGCCTTCCCCATCCCCTTCCCCTGCCCTCCCCAATCCCTTCCCCTGCCCTCCCCAGCTTAGGTGGGAAAGTAAGAAATAGGGGAACTGTTACTACCATGTATTCCTTCTAGGGTGAAGTGTGCATTAAAAACACTTAGTCAGCATTGCACGATAATAGCAATGCACAGTACAGAGTGACATGGACCACGTTACAAGCCAAAAGGCCCTCCTACTTCTATCACCGTCTGTGCGAGGATCAACGTTGAAAACCCTCTTCAACTTATTTGCGTATCTTGTTGTTTTCAAATACAGGAGTAGCTTATGCGGAACGTTGGAACTGCTGAAGATGCTGATCATCGCGGTATTACATTTGATACTAAATGAAAGTTCCTCAAGGCTCTATCGCTGAAGCCTTAACCTTTTTCTATTAGGCTGCGTGCTAAATCTCTTCTTCTTCTTCTTCCTGTTGACAGCGGTGTGAGTGGGAGCGAGAATACAATTCTAGATGTAGTGAATTGTCCATGCATTTCTGCCTTTCACTGCAAGGACCATTCTACCGAATAAGAACAATTTTTTTTGTCTTCTTCTTCTTCCCCACGTTCTTTTTTTTGCTTTGTTGCTTTCTTTCTTTCTTTCTTTCTTTCTTTCTTTTTCTTCTTCTTCTTCTTCTTCTTCTTCTTCTTCTTCTTCTTCTTCTTCTTCTTCTTCTTCTTCTTCTTCTTCTTCTTCTTTTTTCTTTATTATTTACTTACTAACTTTCTTTCTTCTTTTGAATCTTCTTCTCATTTTCAGTGGTCTTCTTCTTCGTCGTCGTCGTTGTCAAACTGTATTATCTTTTTTTCTACTTTTTACCAAAACCCTCCTCTAAACCCCTCCATACTCCTGACAGCCCATATCTCCATACTCCTGACAGCACATATCTCCATTCTCCTGACAGCCCATATCTCCATACTCCTGACAGCACATATCTCCATACTCCTGACAGCACATATCTCCATACTCCTGACAGCACATATCTCCATACTCCTGACAGCACATATCTCCATTCTCCTGACAGCCCATATCTCCATACTCCTGATAGCACATATCTCCATAATCCTGATAGCCCATATCTCCATACTCCTGACAGCACATATCTCCATACTCCTGACAGCACATATCTCCATACTCCTGACAGCCCATATCTCCATACTCCTGACAGCCCATATCTCCATACTCCTGACAGCCCATATCTCCATTCTCCTGACAGCCCATATCTCCATACTCCTGACAGCACATATCTCCATACTCCTGACAGCACATATCTCCATACTCCTGACAGCACATATCTCCATACTCCTGACAGCACATATCTCCATACTCCTGACAGCACATATCTCCATTCTCCTGACAGCCCATATCTCCATACTCCTGACAGCACATATCTCCATTCCTCTCGCTCGCTGTCTGTCACTGTCCATCACTTCCCTCATCTCTAGCCCTCACACGTCTTTCACTTTGAAACAGGCCTCATCACACGTAATGACCAGTGCGTTTGGCGCCTTCCTGCTGTTTTCTCCTTCTCTCCCCCCCCCCTCCTCACTCTCTGTCTCTCTGGCATTGCCTCCCCTTTGCCTCATATTACAACTGACGATTGCATGCGTTTGGCGCCAGTCTGGTTTTGTCCATTTTCGATTTCTAGATCTGCATTCTAGGCTCGAAAGCGAGTGAAAAGAATCTGAATCGACTTGATAGCAGACAATGTTCTGGACGTCGTCAATTGCCTGTCCATCAAGCACACTGCACACTCTGCCAGGAAACTACAAGCTTGTAAGGCACGGAGCTAGACTAGGGTGGTTGAAAAAGTAACTCCATATTGGAAATTGCTGGTAGCTTTGTTAAGAGACTTGCAGTTGCACCAAGTATTGTGATCCTTGCTGTAGTGGATAATTTTTGATTTCGTCTCATCACAGTGACCATAGCAGTCCATGATGGTTCGTCTTCTCAAGCTTGGCCCTTTGATTACTGACCTCTTAAGTCGTATATCAGCAATGCAGAGAGAGGAAGAGACAGAGACAGAGACACACACAGAGGGAGAGAGAGAGAGAGAGAGAGAGAGAGAGAGAGAGAGAGAGAGAGGTGGAAAAGGGACGGTTGGGGGGAGGGGGGAAGAAAAAAGAATTATTTCACACTTTTTCACCCTACCACATCTCAAATCCCATCTTAGGATCACGTGGGTTGGAAATCCCAAAGAGGAAAGCAGCAATCTGCTAGCGTGTTCACAGTTTGCAGCCGTTGCCTTAGCAAGGTACTCGCCAACAAACTGTTAGGTGTAATTGTTGCCTAATCTCCCTGTACTATTTTAACGAGGTAGACGTCACACTTCTTAGCTATGTAGTGGAACTATTGAACACAATGCGTCGTTACTACAGTTGCTGTTTTGCCATCTCGCAGGAGAAGGTATTCGGGACCAGCTCTCGAGACCAACTGATGGAGGTATCGTGCCTCACTTGGCTTGGAACGGCTGGGGTAGCTTTCACTGAGGTACACGTACATAGATTATTATCTTTATCTGCTGTTTCTCCGTCCGCCCTTTCTTTGAAATCGTGACTTGGTAATTTGTTGACTGACTTTTATGGTCGCTTGGTGAGTTTTATGTTGACATTGTACGCCAAGTAGTCTTCCACAAGAATTTATTGTGATCTACAACGACAGGTTTTTCTTGGTCTTTGTAGAACGTCTTTCCATGACTACCTTACACTATCGGTGACGTAGCGTACGGGCAACGCGTGACGTGTTTGTGGTCCGTGTGTTGGCGTCAGGGGTGACGGATGGTTACACGCTCTGTCGCAGCTCCAGCAGCTCCCCTTGCAGCCTAGATAACGTACTGCATCAGGCAGCTTAACCAAAGACCGGCACTAGCAGCTATGTGATGTGCCACCCAGGAAAAGAGAGACTGTATCATTCTAGACTCCTTTTCTACTCGCCCTGTTGCCCTGTTTGTTATTTCTTCGAGCAAAAATATCGTCACACGATGGACAACACGAACACGAAAAAAAGAAGAACTTTTTGGGAAGGGAAAGGAGCAAAATTGACTACCCCGGCTCTCGTATGTTGCCGGTTAAAATGACTACCCCGGCTCTCGTGTGTTGCCGGTTAAAATGACTACCCCGGCTCTCGTATGTTGCCGGTTAAAATGACTACCCCGGCTCTCGTGTGTTGCCGGTTAAAATGTTGTGATTGATGAAGCACCACAAACATTTCAATGAACACTCTATACAACAAAAACTGTATTTACTCGAAACACCAGATGTTCTGAAATAGCTCGTAACACCAAACACCAGATGTTCTGAAATAGCTCGTAGCTCGAAACACCAGATGTTCTGAACTAGCTCAAAACCCTCCGTGGAGGTGCCGGAGGTTTCTGTATAAATAGTATTCCCACTTTGTGGAAATTTCATGCTTTAAATTACCATTGTTTCTGTTATTCTCATTTGTTCTTTTTCGTTCCTAATCTGTTCTACCAATCTAATATACATGTACTAGACCAGTCACCTTCCTTTTTTTGTAAAAAAAAATCTCTAAAAACTGCTCATCTGTGTATGGGTTTGTTGGGTCAGCTTGTATTGGACGCTTTCTGCCAAATGGTCACTAAGGCATTCTATTATATTATTATTTAGCAATGTAGACATTTTATATGTATGTGTTTGGTTAATATTTTATAATGATGTTTATATTCTATTTTGTTTCTGTAAATGGGGCTTCGATAAATTAGAGTACAGCCTCAGCGTCCCCTGCCGTGGGATGCCTTTATTGTAAAGTGACCGCAGGTGGAGTGCCTTCAGTGTTACCACTGGGGTTGTTTCAGCAGACCTTTTATACGGATCAGGGTTGAGTCTTCAACAAAGTTGTGGTCATGATTGTATTATCCTCATTCGGCTCTTTGCAGTCCGCTGGACCCTATAAACATTGAATAACTAACTCGTAACTGAAAACACCAGATGTACTGAAATAGCTCGTGTGTGATCAATACAACACTAATCGCATTCAGTCAGACGATCAATCGATTGGTCCACCAACCTCGCCTAAAACCTGTCTACATTTAATTGGTTACGCTATAGCTTCTGAAACAATGACCACGCTGATTGAGGTAGTACGATGACCAGTGTTGTCAGACACTTCAATGGAGGTAATGGGATAGGTTGTTGGGAGAATGGGGGTGATTGTGTGTCGTTGCGTCAGGTTCTCATCTGTCATTGGAGCAAAATAGGCGTCAGTCCTAGTCCCTTCCCAGCCTGCATCTCTGCATTTCCTGAACCAATCACAGCGCGAGCGTGCCCGGCCCAAACTGTCACTTCGCTCCCAATATGAACTGATGCCAGCTTTTCTTCTTCTTCTTCTTCTTCTTCTTCTTCTTCTTCTTCTTCTTCTTCTTCTTCTTCTTCTTCTTCTTCTTCTTCTTCTTCGTCGTCGTCGTCGTCGTCATCGTCTCGTCTATACGGTCGTCCTCATCAATTCTGTTCCCATTTTCCTCCGTTGCTCTTGCTCCGTGATCATTATTTATTCCTCCTTGTTTCTGTTGATGTTAAACCTTGGTTGTACACGGATTATGCCTTGTTAAACCTTGGTTGTACACGGATTATACCATGTTAAACCTTGGTTGTACACGCATTGTACCATGTTAAACCTTGGTTGTACACGCATTGTACCATGTTAAACCTTGGTTGTACACGAATTATACCATGTTAAACCTTGGTTGTACACGGATTATACCATGTTAAACCTTGTTTGTACACGGATTATACCATGTTAAACCTTGGTTGTACTCGGATTATACCATGTTAAACCTTGGTTGTACACAAAATATACCATGTTAAACCTTGTTTGTACACGGATTATACCATGTTAAATCTTGGTTGTACACGGATTATATCGTGTTAAACCTTGGTTGTACACGGATTATATCAAGTTAAACCTTGGTTGTAAACGCATTGTACCATGTTAAACCTTGGTTGTACACCGATTGCGCCATGTTAAACCTTGGTTGTACACGGATTGTACCAAGTTTAAACCTTGATTGTACACGGATTATGCCATGTTAAACTTTGGTTGTACACGTATTATATAATGTTAAACCTTGGTTGTACACGGCTTGTAGGCTACAATGTTAAACCTTGGTGATACACGGATTGTACCATGTTAAACCTTGGTTGTACACGGATTATACCATGTTAAACCTTGGTTGTACACGGATTATACCATGTTAAACCTTGGTTGTACACGGATTATACAATGTTAAACCTTGGTTGTACACGGATTGTACCATGTTAAACCTTGGTTGTACACGGATTATACCATGTTAAACCTTGGTTGTACACCGATTGTACCATGTTAAACCTTGGTTGTACACCGATTGTACCATGTTAAACCTTGGTTGTACACGGATTGTACCATGTTAAACCTTGGTTGTACACGGATTATACCATGCTAAACCTTGGTTGTACACCGATTGTACCATGTTAAACCTTGGTTGTACACCGATTGTACCATGTTAAACCTTGGTTGTACACCGATTGTACCATGTTAAACCTTGGTTGTACACGGATTGTACCATGTTAAACCTTGGTTGTACACCGATTGTACCATGTTAAACCTTGGTTGTACACGGATTATACCATGTTAAACCTTGGTTGTACACCGATTGTACCATGTTAATCCTTGGTTGTACACCGATTGTACCATGTTAAACCTTGGTTGTACACCGATTGTACCATGTTAAACCTTGGTTGTACACCGATTGTACCATGTTAAACCTTGGTTGTACACCGATTGTACCATGTTAAACCTTGGTTGTACACCGATTGTACCATGTTAAACCTTGGTTGTACACCGATTGTACCATGTTAAACCTTGGTTGTACACCGATTGTACCATGTTAAACCTTGGTTGTACACGGATTGTACAACCTTCCTTCTTCTCTTCCTCCTCCTCCATCCCCTTTTAAAGTGTGTCTCCTTTTGTTGATAAGGCGGATGCAGACCAAACATTGTGGCCAATCATACGAACGTGCTTCAGCAAACATATTCTTCACTTGTGATACCACTGTGATACAAGTTGTTTTTTTTTCCAACATGTAAATATCATGTAAAGGCGTTTCTTCTTTTCTTTAGAAGACGTTCGCATTTTCCGTGCGTAAAAGCGCTGTCTGCATGCTTTAAAAACGAAACTGAATGTTTGCAGTATATTGATGCATCCGCCGGGAGCCAGTGGAAATCAATATTTTTAACGATAGAAGCATGCTCAGCTTTATTTTAAACTGTTTGGTGAAAGAGCGAGTTAAGTTCTTTAAAAGGTTTGGTAAATAAACACAGTGGTCAGTTATTGTTCACAAAACAACATATTTCAGTTGAACATACATGGGCTAACGTAAAGTTGACGCACACATCATGAGGGCTGAGTTGCTTTGGGCCTGTGCATGAGGTGGTGGTGATGGAAACAAGGTGATGGTGAACAACAAGATAAACATGAAATGAACATTGATCCCTAGCACAGTGGTAGAGCGTTTGCTTGGTACACCGATCAACCAGGTTCCAAACCCGAGGTGGGCAACATAAAAAGTGGCCATTCTGTCTGTCCATCTTAACAGTATGATTGTTCTTATGGTTCAGTGTTGATTTAAGTCCCTATCCCTTGTTCCCTGGGATGGTTATCCCCGTCTGCCATGTCGCCAATGGTGGGTGTAGACGTTAAACCTCAATGTTGATTACTTCACATTGCAAGCATCTACAGGAGTTGATGCTTTTGTTTGCATTTATTTCCCCCAAAAATGAAATGTGTGCAAGATGGTGACTGAATTAGCGAACGAAGATAGAGCAGTATTAGTAGCAGGAGAGAGAGAGAGAGAGAGAGAGAGAGAGAGAGAGAGAGAGAGAGAGAGAGAGAGATTGATTGATTGATTGATTGTTGCTTTAGGTCCAGCGGACTCTTCCGAGCCAAATCAGGACCGGACAACCCCCAATCCGCATAAAAGATCTGCCGAAACAACCCTAGTGGGAAAATTGAATGCCCTCCACCGGCCAGTCACTTTACAATAAAGACATCCCACGCAGGGGACGGCTGAGGCTTTACCCCAACTACTCGAACCCCCGGTTACAAAAAAAAATAGAATGCAAACATCATTATAAATTATCAACAAAACATATACATATAAAATGCCTACATTGCTAAATAATAACATCATAGGAAACCCTAGTGACCACCCGGCAGAAAGCGTCCAACACTCCCAAGCTGATCCAACAGACCTCATACACAAACAAGGAGTCTTGTCCAGGAAGAGTTTTCAAGAAAAAAGGTAGGTCATTGATCTAGCGAAGAAGAAGATAGTATAGCAGAGTGATAGGACAGATCAGGAATGGGAAAGAGCAAATGAGGAAGACAGCGACAGTGGGAATTTAAAGCACTAAATTTCCATAAAGTGGGGATACTATTTATACTGAAACCCCCGGCACTCCAACGGGGGGGGGGGGGGGGGGGGGGGGGGGACTGTTGCCGCATTGAATCAGTCATGCCTACAAAGGCAAGACAGGTTTTCAACTGGGGTTTTCACTTTTCCCTTTATAGCTTAGAACAATCTACAGTGGCAAGATTGCTCATGACCCCAAGGGGTGAGAGAGAGAGAGAGAGAGAGAGAGAGAGAGAGAGAGAGAGAGAGAGAGAGAGAGAGAGAGAGAGACACACACACAGAGAGACAGACAAAGAGACAGGCAGACAGATAGAAAAACCTCTTCCTGTTGAACAGTGTTTGTGACTGTAATGTCTGACCTCACTTACCTACAATTGTTACTCCACTGTCACACGGACACGTCACGAAAGGATGTAAAGCATGCGCAGTCACTTCTGGACGCCCTGGTTTCCGGTTGATCGGGCAAACTGTCACAGCTCAGACCGAGGCTAGCGATGCGTAAGTAAATGGTAGTACATGTAGTGCCATCTGTACTAAGGACTGATGATAAAAGATGGTAAAGCTAATCTTTGCACTGAATCAAAAAGGACAACCCCATCCTTTCCTCCCCAACCTATTAATGTAGGAGACGAGCGTTAGGGATCTCTCTTTTCATGGCCAGCATTGGGAGTGCGGTGCTCTTGTCTTCCTCTCACTGTTTTAAAAACCAGTAGGAGTTAGACAGCGATGGTTTGTTTAGACAGCGATGGTTTGTTAGACAGCGATGGTTTGTTTCTCTGCACTTGTCGCCGACAACACGTCCACACCGAACCCAAGCCCCGTTCATCGGTCCACAATTAATCTTGCGCATTTGTCTCGAGGACAGTAGTGTGCCTCAAGTACTATGAGCTCGTTCCTCTTTGCAATGATGGGAGTACAAACCGAAGAGTTTTGTGTGCACGCACGCATTCCATCGCTGACACTCTCCTGTCATTGGCGATAAAAAGTCGGGCTACACCAATGTCCCCAGCAATCATTCCATCGCTGGGACTCTCCTGTCATTGACGATCAAATGTCGGGCTACACAAATGTCCCCAGCAAGCATTCCATCGCTGGGACTCTCCTGTCATTGGCGATCAAATGTCGGGCTACTCCTGTCATTGGCGATCAAATGTCGGACTACTCCTGTCATTGGCGATCAAATGTAGGGCTATTCTTGTCTTTGGCGATCAAATGTCGGACTACTCCTGTCATTGGCGATCAAATGTCGGCTACACAAATGTACCCAGCAAACGCTATATTCCTTCTTCCCAGTCTGCAAGTAGCACAGGATTGTGCTCAGTTTTCTGGGCGTCAGATGACCCGCCTAGGGTAGCATGTAGGCGCCCCGGGAGTCTTGATCCTTCCTCGGGCAGCGCCTTGAGAAGCTCATGAGCTTGAAAAGAGTTATTTAGGAACGATTAAATATAATAACTAAACGATATCACGCGGAATAAAGAGTGGATTATCCTCATTCCCGTTGACAGTAGTTCCATTGCTTGCTGACGACGTAGAGCAAGTGAGGAATGATAATTATTATTTCATTATTATCGAGGATTTGTATAGCGCACATATTTCGCCGTACTTGGCGACTCAAGGCGCTGGCCGATACAGGATCTAACTCAAGCTGCCCGAGGCGCCCGAATGAGGTGCGTGTAGTACTGTAGCTTGTCACACAGGCAAACCACAAAGCTGTGATTGAGTTAAGCAAATTGCAGCTCTGAGGTAATAACAAGGATATTCATTTAGCGGCTTTTCATAAATGGGTTCAAAGCAAGGCAAGGCAAGGCAAGGCAAGGCAAGGCAAATTTTATTCCAGAAAAACCCATTAAGGGCACATGGACATGGTTAAAATAATATACACAAAAATGCAAAATAATTAATTAACATTTTAGATTTAAAAATAAAATAAAAATTTTAAACTATTTATTTATACAGCGGGATAGCGTGGAGTGGGGGGAGGTGGCAAGGGGAGGTATGGAGTGGGGGAAAGAAAAAAAAAGAACTTGATTGGGGACAACAACTATGAATCATAACTAACAATACAATTCAACCTAAACACATCAATGACAAACTATTGAAATAATTTTTATTACACATAACCTGTCAACATCAGAACTATATTAATTTTTGACATGGGATAAAAACGTTACATTTGTTTAATTATTAATTTCATTAGACTTACAAGCTTTAATAATTCTGACTTTTTGTTAGATGACAATAATTCTTGAAATTTGATGGCATTGGGATATCTATAATAATATGATTTTAATAAATCTTTTTTCGAGTTACAAAAATGTGAACACAAAAATAAATAATGAAACTCATCACCAAGATCGCCACTATTACATTTTTGACATACACGTTCGTGTATAGGAATGTTAAAATATCGGCCTCTCTGCACTGGCATTCTGTGGTTAAGTGTCCTAAACTTTAGAACAGATATTGCAAGATTTGTTGGTAGAACATGCAAATATTTTTCAAATTCGAAATGTAGCTTAAACATTCGATAATTATAGTAAAATTCAGTTTTGTTTATTTCCTCGAACCAGCCTTGAATAAACTGATCATGTAGGCGTTGTTTAATTGCACACTTAAAAACTGAAGCAGAAGGCATAACATTGGTTAGCCCCTGATTTAACCAAAAATTACCAAGTCCTAGATTATTTAACTCTTTCCGCACTGAATCGAGGAATGAAGATGTATAACCTTTATGCAAATCAATGTGAAACAAAAAAGTGTACATAACGCTGGACAATTTATTACTGTTATCAGGGTGAACAAGCTTATACCAAAAATTTAACATTCTTTGCTTTGCCTGTAACTCCAGAGGAACTTGCCCTAATTCACCAAAAATCATTTGAGAAGGAGTAGACTTGCCCAGCTTTAAAATTAGTTTATAAAAGCGCACCAACAGCTGCCTGCCATAAACAGTGCGTACTGAAGATCCTTTACGCCACCATAGGTCCCTACTTTTATCAACAACTGATCACTCCGAGAAGTGGGTGTTTGTAGGAGTGGGTGCGAGAGAGAGGGAGTGTGTGTATATATGTTTGTCCGTGAGCGCGTGTGGGTGTGTGTGTGGGGGGGGTGTGTGTGGGTGTGTGTGTGTGTGTGTGTGTGTGTGTGTGTGTGTGGGTGGGTGTATGTGTGTGGGTGTGAACGTGTGAAACAGCACGAATGGGGAAGGAAATTTGCCTTTCTTAGTACCAAATGGGGTAATTTTGTCTTTACCCATTTGTCTCCCGTTCCCCATTTGTTTCTAAGTGCGCCGGAGTGCTCTTTTAGTGCGTGGGAGTGCAGTTGTAGTGCATAAGAGTGTTTTAAGTACACAGGAGTGCACTATCCGGGACGGAGAAAATACAGTGAATTTTCGGAAAAGTTTGGAGCAAAATTCGACCTATTTCGTCGCCTATAGGAGACGGACTAGGTCAACTTTTTAGAGAAGGGTTCGGGTAAGGGTTAGTTGCAAATCTATCCCTAACCCTTGCCCTAACCATTTTCTATCAAAAAATGACTTTCCGACTCCTACATTCTAAAATTACCCCATTTGTGACCTATACAAGAATGTGTGTGGCTGTGTGTGTGTGTGGGTGGGTGTGTGTGTGTGGGTGTGTAAGCCCCTTCTCCCTATCACCTTTCTCATTCCTGGCTTGACACTGAGCGAAGCCATCAGGGTAGCTGAGGACAGAGAAAAATTGGAGTACGCTGGTCAAACGATCATCTGTGCTGCCCCAACTACCTCAGAATTACGGGATAGGATAGGATAGGATAGGATATGATAGGATAGGATAGGTTTTCTTCTCATCTTTCTTTTAAATTCTTCTTCTCTTCCCCCTCCACTCGCTTCTCCTCCTCCTCCTTCTTCTCCTCTTTCCTCTTCCTCTTTGCAGATCAGACTGAAAGCTAGACACTTTATACTTCATGTTGTTCAGTACAGGAAGAGCCACAACACCATTTTCTTTGTACCAATACTGCTCTCAGACTCATTGTCCTTTTACCCATACTGCTCTCAGACTCATTGTCTTGTTACCAATACTGCTCTCAGACTCATTGTCTTGTTACCAATACTGCTCTCAGACTCATTGTCTTTTTACCAATACTGCTCTCAGACTCATTGTCCTTTTACCCATACTGCTCTCAGACTCATTGTCTTTTTACCAATACTGCTCTCAGACTCATTGTCTTTTTACCAATACTGCTCTCAGACTCATTGTCTTTTTACCAATACTGCTCTCAGACTCATTGTCTTTTTACCAATACTGCTCTCAGACTCATTGTCTTGTTACCAATACTGCTCTCAGACACATTGTCTTGTTACCCATACTGCTCTCAGACTCATTGTCTTTTTACCAATACTGCTCTCAGACACATTGTCTTTTTATGGGAACGAGGACACGTAACCATAACGTTTTTATCTTCATAACCAAATGGCGCAACAGCTCGTGTCTTCATGCATAAGTTCCAAACCTATTTTTGGACAACACAATTTTGTTGGTCACTTTATGCCTGTCGGTGCTGCTAGGGCGTAGTAGCGAAAATAATCGTACAAAAATTATACAGCATGCTATCCCGTTGATGTTTCCAACACCTTTGTTGGCTTGGCTTGATTTTGGGAAAGTTTCGCCTACCACTTGGCTGAGTTGCTCCTGTTCACAAGGCCTACCGTCAACAACAGAATTTGAACCTTGGCTGCTAGCACAACATTCCATGAAATACGTGACCTTTGTGCCCTTCTTGCGTAGAAATATTACTCAGACTACAACCTATAACCTGTAGCCTACAACTATCACATATAACAAAAAAAAAACTATAACCTATTATTATGACCTATAACATAAAAATAACTTATAGCCTATAACTATCACCTATAACATAAAAAATAACCTTTAACTATCACGTGCACCACATAAAAAATAACCTTTAACCTATAACTATCACATATAACATAAAAAATAACCTTTAGCCTATAATTATCACCTATAACATAAAAATAACCTATAGCCTATAACTATCACCTATAACATAAAAATAACCTATAGCCAATAACTATCACCTATAACATAAAAATAACCTATAGCCTATAACTAGTACTTATAACTATATCCAATAATCTATAACTTATAGCTTAGGTAGGTGCTCTGTTTTTAGTTCTGTCATGATGGCAGTTTATTGGTTAACTTGCCAGAAAATGAGCACGCGACCTTTGTGTCTCACAGACCCAGACAGCAGACGACACGACATGACTGATGTCTTTTCTATATCGCCATTCATCTTGTTCCCGCCGGCACAGGCTTATTGGCTTATTCATTTGTCAGCCTGCTAGTCTTGCTATGCCTAGTTAGTCATCTTCATCTATACATTCTTATTGATTGCATTTATTAATTTCCATATGTGCTACAATTGTATTAATATTATTATTATTATTACATGTCCTGTTGTGGTGTCGATGTAGACAAATGTATTGCTTTTGTTATTAAATAATAACAGAAACTAATGATATTGGATGCAGCCAATAAACAACTGCGAAATAAAATTCAATTTCCAGTCCGTCTGCTAATACATCCATACTTTTACACCATGTGTTTGAGTGAAAGATGTGTGTGTGTGTGTGTGTGTGTGTGTGTGTGTGTGTGTGTGTGTGTGTGTGTAGGTGTGGGTGTGTGTGTACGTGTGTGTGTGTGTGTGTGTGAGAGAGAGAGAGAGAGAGAGAGAGATGAGTGTATTAAAGCGTTTATGTTGGTACACCAAACTATGGTCATCGCACCTCCGAACAATTGTTTTACTCTTTTCATTTTCTCTAACACTCTTCGGGAACAACAACAACAATAATAATAATAATAATAATAATAATAATAATAATAATAATAATAATAATAATAATAATAATAATAATAATAATAAAGGCGCTTTTCCTAGTAAAGAACAGTTCAAAGTGCTTTGTCACGCATTGACACACTCATTAAACATGAGTACAATACATAGACTCGCTACCTCGGTACGTCCGTCACAGTCCTTCACTAGCGTCTTTTAAAATGAACTTGAAGACGCATATTTTTAGAGAGGCCTTGTCTTAGGCGTCATGGGTGAGTGTTGTTTGTTATTTTTGGTGTTGGGATGTGTGTGTGTAGTTACGTGTTATTGACCAATGTACGCATGTTGTGTTTACATTTGTTTGTGTAAAGCGCTTTGTGATTTTTGAAAGCGCTGTATAAATTACCTGTTATTATTATTATTATTATTATTATTATTATTATTATTATTATTATTATTATTATTATTATTATTATTATTATTATTATTATTATTATATACATAGCAGGGAGCAGGCCAGATCAAAGCGGACTGGGGCAGAGGCAATAATAAACAAAATGATTCCCCATGCATACACACACAAACATGCATACACACACAAACATGCACACACACACACGCATGCATACACACACAAACATGCATATACACACACACGCTCACACACACACACACGCACGCTCAAAAAGGACGAAGCAATATGGAAGAACAGCAGACTGAAGACAGAACAGATCAGGAGAAGACTTTAGAGAACAAATGAGCTTTGAGGTTTGCTTTGAAGGTTTTGATATTCAGTATGATATTCGAATTTATTAAATACAAAATAAAAGAAGAGGAGGCGGAAAAAAAGTAACTTAACAAAGAAAGAGTGAATTATTGAAGAATAATGAAAGAAGGAGAAGAAAACGAAGAAGAAGAAGAAGAAGAAGAAGAAGAAGAAGAAGAAGAAGAAGAAGAAGAGGAATAAGAATGAATGAATGAATGAATTCTTTAGATTGTGATTTTCTGCCTCGTATTGAACGTACACAATGGATTTCTCAATCCTCTGCACAACTGTTTACAAACTGTGGATACTGCATACTTTACCCTTAGACCAATGAATTTAGTTCTTTTTGTTGCATTTTGAATAAACTGAAATGTTCCCGTCATGTTTATAACGTTTTATTTGATTTCTTTCCTTTAGTATCATGAAGGGAAGAACAGGTTTGGCGAGTAAAGAAATAGAAGACAATGTGAAGAAGGCATATTGAAAGATGTGTTACACTAGCTGTAGTATGGTGTGTGTGTGTGTGTGTGAGAGAGAGAGAGTGAATGAGAGAGAGCACGGGCATGTGTGTGTGTACATGTATGTATGGTTGTGTGATGTGTGTATGTGGTTTTGTGATGTGTGTGAGTGTGTATTCATTATATTTGTGTTTTTTTTAATCTGCCAACACTCTTGTAAAATGGGGCCCCCACAAAAAAGTGGGGTGCCATTTTTATCAGATTGTGTTATCTTGCAAACTCCAAGAGTCTCAGATCTTTGTCATTAGTCTCGTTGTTGCAATGGGGTCCACATCTGTCTCCTCAGTAGTGGTACACATCTAGGCCAACCTTGGCATTTCAATCGCCTTGCACTATGACTATGTCCTTCTTCGGCACTTGGTCAAGGACAACCTACAGATGTTCATAGAAATCCTCGACCTCGCTGTCGTCTAATAGTCTGATGTTGGAGCATAGGCCCGGATACTGGTGGTGTTACGCATTCATTTCAGACTTGACCTATCAAATCAATTGTTAATGACAAGAAAATACCGCTGTTTTAGAACACTGTGTTTCTCCTACCGTATCTGCACTGTTGATGTTGCTACGCCTTCGGCAGCCTTTCTGTTTGTTTGTTTGTTTGTTTGTTTATCTCTCTCTCTCTCTCTCCTCTCTCTCTCTCTCTCTCTCTCTCAACACACGAACACACTTAAACTCATTCACACACAACCACTCACCTTGAGCAGTACTTGATCAGGAATCGCGCTATATAAGAACGATTAAGTTATTTTTCAAAACACACCCCATCCCACATACCCACGCACCCCCCACCCCCATCCCAACCCCGCTCCCAACCCCCCCTAGCACTTGAAATATTATGCACTCAATGTATCGTCCTTAGAGAGGATCCTATCTGCACCTGAAAATGTCAAGCTTTAGCTGAAGCATTTTTCTATTATCAATAAAATCCATTGCATGTCCTGTGCAATGCGCTTCCGCTTTTTTTCCGAGAATGTGGGGGAGGGAAGTGGATGGAGGTTCAGATGAAGTTAACAACTAGAGAGAGAGAGAGAGAGAGAGAGAGAGAGAGAGAGAGAGAGAGAGAGAGAGAGAGAGAGAGAGAGAGAGAGAGAGAGAGAGAGAGAGAGAGAGAGAGAGAATATCGCGCATGTTTTTGCTGAGACGGTGAGAAACAAAGTGAGAGGTTGATGTGTATAAGCTTTTAGATCACGTGTTGCGACATTACGGCATAACATTTGCGGTCACGACGAAATCTCTGTCTGTCTCTCCCCACCCTCTCTCTCTTTTTCTCCCCCCCCCTCCTCTCGCTCCGTCAAAGACCATCATTTCTGCTGCATAGGCTTCATGTTTAATTTTGTGCCAAAGGGTTTCATTTACCATACCTGGTTTCAAGCCAGTAAAGCACAAAATGGTCTGAACTGATTCAGACACAGAACAAATGGAATGAACCGATTCAGACACAGAACAAATGGAATGAACCGATTCAGACACAGGAGAAATGGAATGAACCGATTCAGACACATGAGAAATGGAATGAACCGATTCAGACGCAGGACAAATGGAATGACTGTGGACCCTGGGTCTCACGAGGCTACAGTCAAAGAGAACAACAATTGTATATAGTCAAATATAGTCACTGAGAACCTTGGCCACAGTGACAGCGCTTCATCGATAATTTTGTCGCACACAATAATGCGTCCGCGCCTGTGGTAAGAACAATACAATACAGAAAGTTGTTTGCCTTTATGGGCAAATACAACAGTGTGCAACAGCTTTAGGTTTACACCAAAACAATATACACAGTAACGTGACATCTTATGAAATAATGTTTTGGACAATTTTGTTACGCGGCTTTTTAAGATTAGCCCATACAATCCTTTTTTCTGTAAAATGTATTGACGTTAAATTTGCTTGTAAAAATCAATAGTATTTCTGCTACACAAATCCATACGACGTATAGTCTCTGAGTAGCAATTTCATGTGAAATAGTTTGTTCGTGAACTTGATTTTTCGTGGGTAAGTCAAAATTTGTATGTGGGCATCTGTAGCTAGAAAAGGTGTGCACAGCTTACACTAAAAAAGTGTAAAAATCAAAAACCAATTCCCGTAAAATTCCAGAAGATATTTTCCAAGCAAAAGTTCACGACAGCAGCTGAAGTTACAGTACTTTGTTAAAAACGTCAATGTAAAATATTGTCACTGTGAGAGGCTTCATATCATTACGCAACAAAGCAATGACGACACCACACTGTGCGCCAAGCAGCAAGAGGGGACCTTGTGCGGCTAAAGTTAGGCCACACCTTCAGCAGCACTTTGATAAAGAACTGTATAAGTACGATTCAATTAAAGTTTTAATGGTCGGTACCAAATTCCTCAATAGATGCTATCGCTGTGACCCTATTTTACACGCTAGTCTCTATGACATCACAGCGGTTTAGCGTTTGTGGCTGCGAGAATTGCAGCAATCCACAAAGGTGGGTGGTGGTTGATTATCAAAGCTCGTGCCAGACATTTGATACACAGATTAAGCCCTACACAAGCTGTAGCTTACGGTTATCGTTATCGTTTCCACACATATTGAGCCAATGATATTACGCCACAGAGTGCAGACAGTTTCCACACATATTGAGCCAATGATATTACGCCACAGAGTGCAGACAGTTTCCACACATATTGAGCCAGTGATATTACGCCACCGAGTGCAGACAGTTTCCACACATATTGAGCCAATGATATTACGCCACAGAGTGCAGACAGTTTCCACACATATTGAGCCAATGATATTACGCCACAGAGTGCAGACAGTTTCCACACATATTGAGCCAGTGATATTACGCTACAGAGTGCAGACAGTTTCCACACATATTGAGCCAATGATATTACGCCACAGAGTGCAGACAGATCGTCTGTCCATTTCTTGCAGTGTTGCCTTGTGTTCGGTAGCAAGCCATTGCGGCCCTGTATGCTCTACTTTTTATGACGCAAACACTCCATCTTTTTAATTGTACATCATTATTTGCAATACTGTATTACTCCTTTGCTCACAATCACATCACCAACAACACAACAATGTCACCAACAACACAACATCATCACCAACACAATATCATCACCAACAACACAACAACAACAGCAACAGCAGCCTGTGCTCCACCTCTTACCCCACGCCCTTGACTCCACTACCTATTCCATCCCCATGCCCTTGACTGTACTACCTACCCCATCCCCATGCCCTTGACTGTACTACCTACCCCATCCCCACGCCCTTGACTGTACTACCTACCCCATCCCCATGCCCTTGACTGTACTACCTACCCCATCCCCACGCCCTTGACTGTACTACCTACCCCATCCCCATGCCCACCATTTAAAAATACTCCTAATACTGGATGCTAACTTTTCCCTAAATCACCAATCAACTTCAAAGCGCGGAGATCTGTAGCAACCTACGCGCTTACATGTAACAACCACTGTACGACACACAACAAACACACTTCTATCACTCAAACATGTGATTGATGTACAAACAGGGAGATCTACTACTAGGAGACGGAATGGAACTCGATGTTATTTTCAAATTTGTGATTGCATCCAATACAATTATAGATGATCGTATAACTAGCGTACTCCATCTTTCTCTGTCCTCAGCAACGTTGATTCAGTGTCAAACTAGTCCATTCTGGAATGTTGTCCTCCCACTTCTTTTTCGGTCTCCCTCTTCTTCTACCTCCTTGCACTGTGCCTTGCAGGATGGTCTTTGCAAGACCTGATGATCTGGTGACGTGGCCATACCATCGGAGTTTCCGTTTATTCACCACTGTGAGCAGGTCATCGTGTTGTCCAATGGCTTGTGTGATGGTCTGTCGGACTTCGTCGTTGGTGATGTGCTGGGTATAGCATAGTTGCAAAACTAGTGCAGATAGAGTTATCCGTCCCTGCCTTCACCTATGCCAAGGACACCCGCTAGTTCCGGTTGAGTATTAAGCATGGCCGAACGTAGACGGAAGACTTGTGGCGGAGGAAAACAGTTTTGCGTTTGCTGCCCTAATTTCGCAGGAAAAGTAATTGAAGGGCGCATTGTCAAGTTACACACATTACCAGCTAACAAAACACTGAAACGACTGTGGGAACAACGTTTGCGACTGATTTGGAAAGATTACAACAATGTAAAATAATAAGACATAATTGCAGTGTGTGACAGGGCAGTCTGTGATGAAACCGGCTGGACTGTGTGTGTGGAGAGTTAATGAGTTAGGGGTAGTAACTGCGTGTTGTCGTATGCGTGGTTATGCGTGCAAATCGTGATAAACAGCATAAGGTCGGATAGCCAGTGGAGAAGTTTACTCACTGTAAGTCAGAACAGGTTGTGACAGAGCTACGGTGTAGACGTGGTTGTCTTGTGCTCTGGTTTTTGTGGTGTGTGTTCTGTGAATATAGGGTAGGACGGTTGATGACGGATGATATTAACTGGTCCAGGCATACTAGTTGGAATAATGCTTTTTCTACAGTTTACGCTCAGTACGGAGTGTAGAAAGAATAGAAAAGTGGTGTTAGTGTGTTTAGCTTAGCATTGAGGAAGTGTCTGCTAAAGGAAGCTACGCACTACAAGGATTACCCTATGGGAGTACTTTCGTAGGAAGCAGTTGGAGAAGGGCTACGGAGTACGTGTACAATCGAACCGTGTGGGTGAGTGCAAGGGTGTTATTTTCCTCACTGTGCCCAGTAACCGAGGGCCGGCTGTTTGGGGTGTTGTACGATAGTTGTGTGTGAGGCAGAAGGAAGGAAGAGTGCGACTGAGGAAGGAGAGAATGAGGGAGGAGGATGATGGTAGGGTGGAAGAGTTTGCTGTTGTTGTTGTTGTGGTTGCTTGGGATGAATAATGTGTTGATGTTTACATGTATTCATTTGCAGCATTGCCCATTTCATGCATTCATAATTTCATTGAGTTTCATGAATTATGTGTTTGTTTACCAGTGACAATAACAGTAGCTAAAGAGGATAAGTGAGTGAATCAAGGAAGGGAAGCGGACAGCAGTGGTGTCCCTTCAGGCATCTAAGCTAGATGAGTGTAAGAGGGGGGGAGAGTGTGATTGGAGGGGAGGGGGACAGAATCAGGTGGACATGTTGCAGGTTCGAAAGTTCGAATTCGTCAGTTCGTCAGTTCCACTGGTTAACGTGGATCAACGTTGACCAACGTCGTGCGACGACGACGACGACGGCACTTGGTCGGTGGACTGAACATCATCATCACCATCCGTAACGTCTTCGTCCGCATCATTGTCTGCACGTCCTCACCATTGACTTCATCATCATCATTCCACAACCCCCACCCTTCCTGTGGTGGTTGTGACGTGGGAGGACGGGACCTGGCCTCGACGTCGCAGTTTAGCTGACCGGAGGAGTCCAGCTGTGAGACGTCGACGGTGGCAGGGCTGCCGCGACTACTGCGTCACTATCATCATTTCATCACCATCGTCAGCGGCGAGTGGGGGCGGCGACGCCACCACGTTTGGACATCATCAGCACCGGTCCGATAACAGCTACGAGAGGGGAGTGGATACCTTTACGGGGACTTCGACAGGGTCTTCATTCCGCCAGGTTGGCTCTTTCCTGTTGTCCCTCTCCTAACACTTAAACCCCCTCGTGTTCGTTTATGTGCAACGGACATTTGCTATGCACAGTTCGATACAAAGACGTGGTTGAATAGCAACCCCCGATCATCGTGACATTCCATTCCATTGTTCAGTGAACCATTGAGTGTTTCATCACCATTTTTTTCGTTTCATGTGTAAATGTTGCATGTGTGTGAGTGTGTGGCTTGAATGAATAAATAGTTTGAAAGTTGTATATATATTTGTTGTGTTTTCATCACTTCCGTCTGCGGGAAATCGCCATTCTGTCTGGGTTGTCTGCGTGTGGAAGTTGTTTGTTTGTGGCGTCTGCCCGGAGGGAGTCGTGGTGGTGACACAGTTGCTTCACTGAATTAAAAACAAAAATTATTCTACTGTATAATAATGTTATCTTCTAGATAAACTGCAACATTAACATTTCTCAATTAAAAAATTAAAGCAAAGAAAAAGAAAGAGACTTCGAATTTCTCGTGAATGTAGGTCACTGACAAACGAATTAGGCCTACTGAACAAACAAATCAGCAATCAATGTTTAGGCAGTTATTGTCAAATTTACTTTTACAATTTTAATAAATGATTTATCATGATTTTGGCTGAAGACAGCTAGTTATTTGGTTGAGATTACTTATGACAGTGTTCCTTGGGCTTGGAGCTGACAAGACACGCTTACACAGTAACACACGAGGAGGCACTGTGGTCTATTGGTAGTGCTTCGGCTTGTGGATCTGAAGGTCCCGGGTTCGAGCCCTGGCCGGGCCATTGTGTTGTGTCCCTGGGAAAGACACTTTACTCCTGTTTTCCTACTATAGATGAGAGTATAAACCGAGGTCTAGTCTGTGTCGCATACATTCCATCATAACGGACTTTAAAGATCCTGACGCTCATGTCCTAGACGGGTGAGTGCCGGTAACAAGAAAACACCCAGCATGCACCTTGGTAAAAAGTGCCATAATAATCAAAATTGATTGTGGGCATTTACGGAAGAAGAAGACACACTACACAGCACAGTACATCGATTCGATTAATCAACGCAAAATTACTATTATATTTACTTGTGAAAAGTTACGCCTCGTTTTCTATCACGTTGAGGTCTGTTCGTACATCCATATGCACAGCAAGCAGCCATCCTGAGTAAAATTTGAACGATTGTACAAGAGAAATATAATTTATATAACCCTCCATCTTTCTTGCTTCAACCGGAACTAGCCGCAACCGATCCGCCACTTTCGCTTTCATTATGAAACAGCGCTATAGGAAATGCCCAGAAGTCTTCTGTAACACCTCATCTCCATGCTTTGTATTCTTCGTTGTATCTTATTTTGCAAAGCATGCAATAACAGAGTGTATTTACCTTTGATTTGATTTTCCGTTGTTGCTAGAAGAAGCTTTGTATAATATTTATAATTTTCGTCGATCGATATTGTTGAGAATTTTCTGGAGCTACTTGTTTACTATTGACCGAAGCTTAGCAGTAAATATAGTGATGGCCAGGCGATTCTTTTATCCTAAATAAGGTTATATGACGTTAGACAATGCATAGGTCCGGTGACGAATTAGATTGGGTGTTAATGCGTCATGCTGGAATGTTCGAACTTTTTCTCGATTGCAGAGAGGCTATATTAGTGATGCACGGTGTCTGTTTGAGTAGTCAAACAGGTGAAAGAGTGATTGATTTATAGAGATTTTTGATGATGATCTTTGAAGTAATTTTCGGAAAGCGATCTTGTATGCAGTTGTTGATGTATGCTGAATAAAGTTGGAAAACTTCATACGACGACTCCTGCCTTGTTGCTGAGTGAACAGGTTGCGGGGATAAACGAATCGGAGTTACACTTATCAAGATTCAAGCATCGGGGCCGAATCAACCATTGATAAAAATAACAATTGTGTAACTGTATCGTGAGTTCGTCCCTTGCGGGATTCGACCCCGCGACCTTCGGCATAGGAAACCGGTGACTAATCCACTGCGCCAGGAGGCCAGCCCTATCATTCACTCTTTACATGAAAGTTGACATCGCTGGTATCTACGGCAGTGAAATGGTTAATGCACGTGCATAAAGTGTCAAACCTTTGTTGGAGGTACTGGGTAGGCGTTACGTACGACCATTTGCCGTGGACTCCCAACTCACAAATGACAGCAACTCTCGTCAAATAGCTGCACACACCCTTTAAAATTCATCGCAAACCTCAGTGTAATATTTGTTTTACGTGGCACCATTAAATATTATATTTATATCCCTTTGTGTGTTAATGTGAAATTCATGTATGTTTCACTGTTTAATGTGTATTTTAACTGTTTGTGTTTTAAGGTGTAATTCTTTCTTTGTGTCACTATAAATGTGGATAGGTGACCTGATTGGTCAAAATCACACACAAGTCGGCAGTTAATTTTGATATACTTAGGTAGTGGCCAGTTCATTGTTGGACGTGGTCAACAGTTGGAATTTGACCTCTTGGTTCAGTTTCATACTTGTGCAATAATAATAATAATAATAATAATAATAATAATAATAATAATAATAATAATAATAATAATAATAATAATAATAATAATTAGTAGTAGTAGTAGTAGTTGTAGGAGTAGTAATAGTAGTAGTAGTAGTAGTAGTAGTAGTAGTAGTAGTAGTAGTAGTAGTAGTAGTAGTAGTTTAAAAAAATACATTTATTTATTTTTGGTTTTGTTTTGTTTTGTTTTGTTATTGTCGTTGTTGCTGTTGTTGTCGATGTTGCTGTTGTTGTCGTTGTTGCTGTTGTTTATGCGTTTTGTCTGTGTGTATGTTGCAGGTCTACCTCCAGAGTTGTTGACGATCTGGATGGCCTACCCATGGCACTTCGGGGAGGCGTTCTGCTACGTGCGCTCCTCCATCCTGGAACTCACGTCCTACGCCAGCGTTCTGACCATCACCGCCTTCACCGTGGAGAGATACATTGCCGTGTCCAGGTCAGTCTGTGTTGCCGCCCTCATCCAATTTAAAATTGATTATGATGATGAAAAGGATGATGACGTTGATGTTATCGTCGTCGTCGTCGTCGTTGTTGTTGGTGGTGGTGGTGGTGGGGGTGGAGGTGGTGGCGCTGGTGGTGATATTAGAATCATCGTTGTCATCCTCATCAATATCATCATCAACATCATCATCATTAACATCAACTTCATCATTAACATCATTTTGATAATCAACATCATCATCATTAGAGAGAAGCTTTATAATCCCGTAAGGACTAATGAACTCGTGAAACAGGATGATCTTCTCCCTCCCCTTCAGCGACCTAATTCCTTTGTATCTGAGACAAAGGTGTAGCCCAGACAACAAAGGTTCGCAGCCCATTGATTAAAATGCCATTAGCCGCCCACACCGCCCAAAATAACCAAGAAACAGTACGTTGATTGATGATTTCAAAAGACACAAGAAAGGTCAAAGCACGAAGAAGTAAAAAAACATGGATCAAGCAAACAAAGAACAAAAAACATTGTTGATAAACAGACAAAGAAATAAAGAACAAAAGACATTATTGATAAACAGACTAAGATGTGTAAAGAACGAAAGACATTGTTGATAAACAGACTAAGATGTGTAAAGAACGAAAGACATTGTTGATAAACAGACTAAGATGTGTAAAGAACGAAAGACATTATTGATAAACAGACTAAGATGTGTAAAGAACGAAAGACATTGTTGATAAACAGACACAAAATTAAGAACGAAACACATTATTAGTTAGTTAGTTATTCATTGCTTACAGCGTCCAGCGGACATTAACAGACAAATAAATAAAAAACGAAAGAAATTATTGATTAACAGACAAAGAAATAAAGAATGAAATACATTATTGATAAACCGACAAAGAAATAACGAACAAAAGACATTATTAGTTAGTTATTCATTGCTTACAGGATCCAGCGGACTGCAAAAAGCCGAATCAGGACCACAAAATCAAGATCACAACTTCCCTGAAAGAGGACTCACTCCTGATCCGCATAAAAGATCTGCCGAAACAACCCTAGTGGTAACACTCCACCAGCCGGTTACTTTACAATAAAGACATCCCACGCAGGGGATGCTGAAGCTATACTCTAATTTATCGAACCCCCATTTACAAAAAACAAAATAGAATACAAACATCATTATAAATTATCAACAAAACACACATATAAAATGCCTACATTGCCAAATAATAACATAGGAAGCCCCAGTGACCATTTGGCAGAAAGCTTCCAATAGTCCCAAGCTGATCCAACAGACCTCACACACAACTGAGGAGTTTTGTCCCGGAAGGGTTTTCAGGAAAAGGGGTAGGTGATTGGCCTAACAAAGAAGAAGATAGTATAGTAGATTGATAGAACAGAGTCAGAATGAGAAAGAACAAAGGAGAAAGACAGCGACAGTGGGAATGGGGACACTATTTATACTGAAACATCCGGCATCTCCACGGGGGAGGGAGAGAAGATATTATTAATAAACAAAGAAACAAAGAACGAAAGACATTATTGAATAACAGACATAAAAATAAAGGTGGACAGACATTGTTTAAAAAACAGACAAAAGAAATAAAGAATGAGAGACATTATTGATAAAGAAACAAAGAAAGAATGAAAACCCTTATTGATAAACAGACAAAGAAATAAAGAACAAAAGACATTATTGATAAACAGACAGGTACAGACAAAGAAACGAGGAAACAATACAATTATTGATAATACAAAGTACAATGAAACTTGGAGGAATGTCTCATAACAGGTGAAAGAAAGGAATAATAAAAATACTAGTGTACAGCAGCCAATATTATTATTATTATTATTATTATTATTATTATTATTATTATTATTATTATTATTATTATTATTATTATTATTATTATTATCATTATTATCATTATTATCATTATCATCATTATCATCATCATCATCTTCATTATCATCATCATCGTCGTCGTCGTCGTCATCAGTCCGAGCTTCTCTTCGATTATCTTCCATCTTTATCTTTCATTCTATGTAATTGTCACGTTCATTTTCACCATCTTCTTTCTCGTCATCCTCTCTCCTCCGCTTTTTCATCCTCCTCGTCTTCATCCACTTCTTAACTGTGATCAGACAGCAGTCCCAACTAGCGACGCCCACTTCCTAACTGTGTTCAGACAGCAGTCCCAACTAGCGACGCCCAAAGGTAAACTGACAAGCTTTAAGGGTACGTCATCAGACATGAAACTGACGTGCTGGCACCAGGGGGCCCTCGTGCTGCTTGTCACACCCGTCACTCCGCTCATTGTTTCTGTCAATGTGATTGGCTAATTGGCCGCTAACTACTCATTTACTTGGGAGAAATATAAATAATGTGATTACATAATTGATTATAAATAGCTTATTAGCACTACTTGTTTGGTTAATCGCCTAAAATAGCTCATTAGCTGAGTGGAAATAAACAGGAAAGGCAAACCGTCGATGCCAGCTAATTTGGGATCTGAAAGAACACACCTTGTCCCATCCTCCCCAATGGTCAAGAAGTTCTACTTTCACTAGTCATACTTCAAGAAGTTTTACGTTCACTAGTCTTACTGCAAGAAGTTCTATGTTTACTAGTCATAATTCAAGAAGTTGTACGTTCACTATTCATAATTCAAAAAGTTCTATGTTCACTAGTCATAATTCAAGAAGTTCTACGTTCACTAGTCATAATTCAAGAAGTTCTACGTGCACTTCTCATAATTCAAGAAGTTCTACGTTCACTAGTCATAATTCAACAACAAATGTATCTGCTGCAGAACCAAATATATATAATGTTTTTAAAACAGCGTTTCGTTAAAGAAGAACCATAAATTAAAAATGGGAATGTTGTTTCAGAATAAATAAATTTTGATTTTGTTTTGTGTTTCCATATTACCTCAATTAATGTAAAAACTCTGTATCTTGAGTAAAGTTCATTGGTTGGGGTGGCCTCGTGGCGCAGTGGATAAGTCGCCGGTTTCCTATGCCGAAGGTCGCGGGTTCGATTCCCGCAAGGGGCGAACGTATGTGACTTAGGTACGAGACTATTGAGGTCACCGAGGGTTTTCTCCGGGCACTCCGGTTTCCTCCCTCCCTTCAAAATAATATTGGATGCAGTCAAATTAATCTTTAAAAAATACAAAACTATTTAACTTTCAGTTTCCTAATAGCGATTTCCCTGCCTTTACACCACGTGTTTGCCTTGTACACTGTTGTCCTTGTTGTGTGTCTGTAATATATTTGTTGCACGTGAGCGTGTATGTTGGTATAGGTCGCCGCGCTTTGAGTTTGAAATCATTCGAAGTAAAGCGCGTATTAGCATCCGGTATTATTATTATTATTATTAACGATTTTGGAAATGAGATGGTACCCGACGGGTTTTGTCTTCTGCAACACTTTTCTTTTGCAGCCATAGTCCAAGCACGGCTAAATGCTAGATTTGCTGGACCTGACTCAACCCCTATGCGTAGTCCGTTAGTTTGTTATTTTGTCGGTCGCGATTCTAGGTAAACGAAGTACGCTTGACGTGAAGATTTTCTTCTAATTGTTGACCTGCCCTTTGCACTTGTTTGAGTTAGGACCTTATCATTACTGTCACACCCTTTTGCTGGTTTTGAATTTGACCACGTGCTCTGATTGGTTCAAACCCCAAGCTGAACAAATCATAGCTGAAGAACAAGCAGGATTCAGGGCAGGGCGAAGTACCACTTAACAGATTTTCAACCTCAGAATAATCTGTGAGAAATACCTACAGCATTAATTAACAACATCTATATCATGTGTTCATAGACTTCAAGAAGGCGTTTGACAAAGTCTGGCATGCAGCTCTATGGGCAACAATGAAAGTGTACAACATCAGCCCTAAAATTATTGAAGTCATCAAAAGCCTGTATGACAAGGCTACCAGTGCAGTCCTCCATAACAGCGCCATCGGCAACTGGTTCAGAACAACAATCGGTGTGCGTCAAGTATGCTTACTCTCTCCAACACTCTTCAACATCTTCCTAGAGCGCATCATGTCAGATGCCTTTGCAGATCACGAAGGCACAGTCAGGATAGGGGCTAGAGCAATCTCCAATCTTTGTTTTGCGGATGACATTGATGGATTGGCTGGAGAGGAACAAAAACGTGAGCAGCTGGTACAGAGGCTTGACACCACCTCCAGAGCTTATGGAATGGAAATAAGTGCAGAGAAGACCAAAATGATGACCAACAACACCAATGGCATCAGCACGGACATCAAAGTCCAAGGCCAATCCCTCAACACAGTGCATAGCTTCAAATATTTAGGAGCCATTGTATCAGACAATGGGTCCCGACAGGAAGTCCTCTCCAGGATCGCACAAACAACTGCTGCCTTGACAAGGTTGAAGCCCATTTGGAAAGACAGGACCATCAGTCTACATTCCAAAGTAAGACTGCTGCGCTCCCTTGTCATCTCCATCTTCCTATATGCTTGCGAAGCATGGACCCTCAAGGCAGATCTACAACGAAGAATACAAAGCATGGAGATGAGGTGCTACAGAAGGCTTCTGGGCATTTCCTATACCCAACACATCACCAACGACGAAGTCCGACAGAACATCACACAAGCCATTGGACAACACGATGACCTTCTCACAGTGGTGAAGAAACGGAAACTTCGATGGTATGGCCACGTCACCAGATCATCAGGCCTTGAACATTGAGGTTTACCGTCTACACCCACCATTGGCGATATGGCAGACTGGGATAACCATCCAAGGGAAAGAGGGGTAGGGACCTTAATCAACACTGAACCACGAAAGCAATCATACTGCTAAAATGGACAGTGAAAATGGCCACATTTTATATCGCCCACCACCGCATTCAAACCTGGGTCATCGGTGTGCCAGGCGAACGCCCTACCAATTGAGCTACGGCGGTGGGACAAATCAGGACTTTCAAATACCATTCTGCAAGGCACATTGCAAGGAGGTAGAAGAAGGGGGAGATCGAAAAAGAGGTGGGAGGACAACATTCGAGTATGGACTGGTTTGACGCTGAGCGAAGCCATCAGGGTTGCTGAGGACAGAGAAAGATGGAGTATGCTGGTTAAACGATCATCTGTGGTGCTCCTACGACCTCCGATTTACGGAACAGGATAGGACAGGATAGGCTCTGGTTGGACCAAGGCGTGCGTAGTTAGCTGTAGAACATGGCCGTCACCTCAGCCATCAGCCTGTCGGGGCATGTTGGTGAGACATGAGGAGTAGTAACGTGACGAGTTTTGGCCATGTCAGTGTGTCTGTTGCTGTTGTCCAGAGGCGGGACATGTCAAGCGCTGTCCGTGTTTTGACATCATCTGTTCAGCTCTTCTTTGTCGTCCTATGCGCCTACATCGTCCACCCTTCTTTGCTAAACCTTTTGTTGACGGATGAATGAATAATAATAATAATAATAATAATAATAATAATAATAATAATAATAATAATAATAATAATAATAATAATAATAATAATAATAACGGTTTTTATATAGCGCCTTTTCCTAATGACATCAGTCCTCCCTCTTCTTCTGCCTCCTTGTACCGTGCCTTGCAGGATGGTCTTTGCAAGGTCTGATGCTCTGGTGACGTGACGTACCATCGGAGTTTCCGTTTCTTCACCAATGTGAGAAGGTCATCGTGTTGTCCAATGGCTTGTGTGATGGTCTGTCGGACTTCGTCGTTGATGATGTGCTGGGTATAGGAAATGTCCAGAAATCTTCTGTAGCACCTCATCTCCATACTTGTATTCTTCGTTGTAGATCTACTGTGAGGGTCCATGTTTCGCAAGTGTATAGGAAGATGGAAATAACAAGGGAGCGCAGCAGCCTTTCTTTGAAATGTAGGCTGATGGTCCTATCTTTCCAAATGAGCTTCAACTTTGCCAAGGCAGCAGGTTTTTGTGCGATCCTGGAGAAGATTTCCTGTCGGGGCCCATTGTCTGATACAATGTGTTACACTGTTGTTGTTTTTAATTAGTAGTTGATTCAGACCCTATGCTTTGAATCCTGATAAGTGTAACTCAGATTTGTTTATCCACGCAACCTGTTCAATCAGCAACAAGGCAAGAGTCGTCGTATGAAGTTTTCCAACTTTAATCAGCGTACACCAACAACTGCATACATGATTACTTTTCACTTTTTCAACTTATCAACTTTTAGTTAGTTAGTTAGTTAAAATAGATTAACGTCCCCGGACACATAAGCGTATAGGGGACGTTTACTATCATCAACTTTTAAACAGTGCGGCACTTATATAGTCTTTCTATACTCTAGAGAAAATTCGAACATTCCAGCGTGACGCAATTACAGCAATCAAAATAACATTCGTCACTTTATTTAGGTTAGAAGAATTTCTCAGCTACTAGTAGATTTATCTAGATGCTTCGATCGATAGTAAACAAGCAACCATAGAAAAGTCTCCAATAATATCGACCAACAAAAATTATCAACATTATACAAAGCTTCTTCTAACAACAACGCAAAATCAAATCAAAGGTAAATACACTCTATTATTGCATGCTTTGCAAAATAAAACGATGGGATCTATCGTGCGCCTACCAAACGTTACACAATGGCTCTTAAATAGTTGAAGCTATGCACTGTGTTGAGGGGCTAACCTTGAACTTTGATGCCCATGTTGATGCCATTGGTGTTGTTGGTCATTATTGTGGTCTTCTCTGCACTTATTTCCATTCCATAGGCTATGGAGGTGGTGTCAAACCTCTGTACCAGCTGTTCAAGTTCTTGTTTCTCTCCAGCCATTCCATCAATGTCATCCGCAAAACGGAGGTTGGAGATTGCTCAATCCCTTTTGCTGACTGTGCCTTCGTGATCTGCAAGGGCATCTGACATGATGCGCTCTAGGAAGATGTTGAAGAATGTTGGAGAGAGTAGGCATCCTTGACGCACACCGATTGTTGTTCTAAACCAGTTCCCGAAGGCGCTGTTATGGAGGACTGCACTGGTAGCCTTGTCATACAGACTTTTGTTGACTTCAATAATTTTAGAAGTGATGTTGTACACTGTCATGGTTGCCAACAGAGCTGCATGCCAGACTCGGTCAAAGGTTTTTTGAAGTCTATAAACGCATGACTTAGACGTTGTTGGTGCTGTAGAATTTTTTTTTAATATTCTGAGGTTGAAAATCTGTTCATTGGTACCGTGCCCTGAATCCCGCTTGTTCTTCAGCTTTAATCATACAAGGGAAGATTTTAGGTTGACCTCTAAACTCCTAACGTCCCACTGTCGCTTCTGATTGGTCTTCGTATTTATTTTTCCAGTAGAAATCAAACATGCACTATCCTTGTGCAATTTTACGTTAGCCAGTACGCAAGGAAATACTTCAGGAATTCATAAGTGTAACACAAGTGTGGGCGGGTGCTACAGGCCAATGTGGCCGAACCTTTAACCTTAATCACGAGATTCGGGGAGAGAGAAAGAGAGAGAGAGAGAGGGGTGGTGGGGGGGGGGAATAGAGACAGAGAAGTCATTTCACGATTAACACATCCGCTACCTCCTTCACCATCATCATCACCATCAACAGTAACAAAGTCAATAAAGTCATCCAAATATCTTCTTTACCAAGGAAGATTGTGATATAATATTCTCAGCATAAGATATCTATTGCATGGCGACTGTTCTGTTTCGCGCACGTGGAAACCTTTTTTCAAATTCCCAACACGTTGGACATTGCTCTTTTGGTGCGCTCACATATTTGGTTTGATATGGAGACATCTTTGACATGAAGACACATTTGACATGGAGACACCTTTGACATGGGGACTCATTTAAAATGGAGACACATTTGACACGGAGAAACCTTTGATTTGGAGAAACATTTGATACGATTTGCAGTAGACGTGGACCCAGGTATAACCTCCGCTCGCCAAATTATTTCAAGGAGACGTGTTGACGGGTCATTATGAGCGTAGCACAGTCGTGTGCTTTGTACCAATGACAGTGTGTAATGGCGGAATGGCGTGCACGGACCAATAGAGAACGCTGACAACGGCTTGTTCTTTATCGTCGCTTCCGATACTTTACTCCCCTCCAGTTGCAGAGGGCGGTCGTCCATCATTTTTATAGTGCATCGATCTCAGTTTAATATATCGCTTTGCTCTTTTACGAGGTATGCTAGTGCTGAAAGATTCAAACTGATGCAGTGTTTTGTCAAACCCAGGTAAAACACTCATGGGCTTAGCTTTTTACCTCTCTCTCTCTCTCTTTCTTTCTCTCTCTCTCTCTCCCTCTCTCTCTCTCTCTCTCTCTCTCCCTCTCTCTCCCCCCCCCCTCTCAATAACTGATTGATAACAGCTGCTATGAATTTGGATGAGCGAGAGAGTCGTAGAAAAGTATGAAACAGCTGTGATAAATTGAAGTAAAACATTTTATTGGGAGTTGATAGACTGACTAGTTGATAGACTAATGAATGAGCGTCTATATTAAAACGATTATCGATGAAAAAAAAAAGAAATGGATTCTCCCACCTTGGGACACCTTTCTCCGTCATTATTTGTATCCACTCGCCATTCATTCAAACAAAAACATTTGTGTTAGACATGATTGATTAGCGCCAGCATTATCACCAGTCCACCAGTGTTAGACATGATTGATTAGCGCCAGCATTATCACCAGTCCACCTGTGTTAGACATGATTGATTAGCGCCAGCATTATCACCAGTCCACCTGTGTTAGACATGATTGATTAGCGCCAGCATTATCACCAGTCCACCTGTGTTAGACATGATTGATTAGCGCCAGCATTATCACCAGACCACCTGTGTTAGACATGATTGATTAGCGCCAGCATTATCACCAGTCCACCTGTGTTAGACATGATTGATTAGCGCCAGCGTTATCACCAGTCCACCTGTGTTAGACATGATTGATTAGCGCCAGCATTATCACCAGTCCACCAGTGTTAGACATGATTGATTAGCGCCAGCGTTATCACCAGTCCACCAGTGGCAGTAGACTGAGAAACGTCACCATCACAATGACGTCACCTTTGTAGGAAGCATAACGTAGTTGCAGTTGCACTTCCTTTCCTCATAATCATCATCATCGTCGTCGTCTTAGTCATTGTCATCAGCATCACCACTACATCCATCATCTTCCTTTTCAACCGCCTCCCCTTTGCCCTTCTCCTCCTCCTCTTCTTCTTCTTCTTCTTCTTCTTCTTCTTCTTCTTCTTCTTCTTCTTCTTCTTCTTCTTCTTCTTCTTCTTCTTCAACATCATTATGATGCTCATTGCCATGCACTGTGCTAAAATAATCGGAGCCAAATACCATATGTTAAATGTATGTGGAATAATCTACCAAGTAATTTGATGAATGGTTTGAATAATTTACTGATAGGTGATTTGTTAGATGTGTTTAATGCTTTGTTTCATTGATTGATTGTCTGTTTGTTTAGACCTCTGCAGTCTCACAAGGTCGTGATTGTCTATTTGTTCAGACCATTGCTGTTTCTCAAGGTCGTAATTGTCGATTTGTTCAGACCCCTGCTGTCTCACAAGATCGTGATTGTCTATTTGTTCAGACCTCTGCAGTCTCACAAGATCGTAATTGTCTATTTGTTCAGACTTCTGCTGTCTCACAAGATCGTGATTGTCTATTTGTTCAGACCTCTGCTGTCTCACAAGATCGTGATTGTCTATTTGTTCAGACCTCTGCTGTCTCACAAGATCGCCTTGCTGTCGCGCACAGTGAAGATTATCGTGGGGATCTGGATCGTCGCCTTCCTAGCTGCCTTGCCTTACGCGGCTCACACGCGGCTGTTCCACGCGGTGGTTTCCAAGGAGACGGGTCAGCCGGTGGCGGAGTCCTTGGTCTGCTCCATCCCCGAAAAATTCCTGGAGGGCAGGATGTTCTACATGTTCCAGGTCAGTGAGGTCAAGGACAATGTAATGTCAAGGGTAAGGTCATGGTCAATAAAAATCTGTATGGACACTACATAAAACGCATTGCGTTTAAATAGGACAGTATTAGATATTCCATCTTTCATTATTGATTAAGTCATTTATTGCTTTTAAAAATTGTCACTCAGCGCAAGCACACTGAAAAGCCCAGAGTATCAATGATTGGGCAACATACAATTCTAGTAAACCTTTATTTTAGGGGTTAAACGTTAACCTATATCTATTGTATGTAATAATTTGGTGGTTCTTTGTGCAGGTTTCAACTTTCCTGTTCTTTCTGGCGCCTGTGATAGTGATCATTTGGCTGTACATCCTGATTGGTATCACCGTGCGTCGGTCCCCCCTGTCCCGGGGCTCGTCTGACGAACAGAGCAGCACTCACATCAAGCACGCGCCTCTTCCACAGCAACCACGTCGCGTTGTTATTAGGATGTTAGGTAAGTCATTATGGTAATAATGCTGGTCGTCATCGTGGTTGTCATCACCATCGTCATCATCATTATCATCATCCTCATCATCATCCACCCATTGCACATAGCTACGATCGAAAGAAAGTATACTCCAGGCACACGCTGAGCAGCAGGCCAAAGTATGTCCCTTGTCCCTTGAAGGGATACTTTGGCGAGGTTAGCAGCCTGCTCAGTTTACAGTGTCGGTGAAAGACTAGAAACGAAGTAAGTTTCGTCTCCTCTAGGCGACGAATTAGGTCACGCTGTATTTGTTTCTAGGTCAACTGTCATTTACGAACCGTTTGAGAATCTTTTCGAACCGTTTATTGACGCAGGACAGTGTCCTCACTTGGTTTCATACAATTTAAGAATCCAATAAGGCAAAAGGGTTTTTGGGACGTAAAAAGAGCATTTCTGTAGAGAAAAGGGTTAGCGCAAGGGTTAGGGATAGATCTACAACTAACCATTACCCGAACCCTTGTAGCAATATTCCGCTCTTTCCATCACTTTTAAACAGTAAGCTGCGGTTCGCATCCTCTGCTGGCAACGAGCCCAAAGTATACTTTGAAGGGATGGAGGGAATACTTTCACCTGCTGCTAGCGGGAGATTTGGCGATACTTTCTACCGATCGCAGCAATGTGTATTACCTCCATCATCACTATTATCATCATCATCATCATCATCATCACCATCACCATCATCACCATCATCATCACCATATCATCATCATCATCATCATCATCATCATCATCATCATCATCGTTGATGTTGTCGTCTTCGTCATTAGTAATCATGTTATGAGAATAATTGTTAAATGTCGTATTCTTTTCTGATTATCGTTGTCGCCATAGTTAGGGTCATCAACTTATCAACAAGCATCAGTGTGGTTTGGGTCATTATCATTGTTGGCCTCGTTTTCGTTGTCGTGAAAGTCATCAACTCTGCCATTATTGTTTTTCAAGACGTGGTCGTCATCTTCTAACCTCTCTACTTCATCATCGTCATAGTTTTGTTTATCACGGTTGTCGTACTTTATATCGTCAGCGTCATCGTCATACTGGCCTTACCTGATTGGATCAACGACTACAGCTGTATTAGTGGATCCCGCTTCAAACGGGAAGGTTCTTCAGCTTGTGAAGATCTTAATTTTATTTTTCACCCCTGCTGTATTTGGTTTACGTTGCTGTCATTGTGACCGACACCTGGCCACCAAAGTTTCCTTTAATAGTAATACAGCTGTCTGCATGTGTGTGTGTGTGTGTGCGCAGGTGTGCTTGTCTGTTTTGCGTGTGTATGAGTGCGCGCGCGAGTGTTTGTAGTTGTGTGCGAGTGTGATTGTTTATAATTGTCTGCTTTGTGTTATGTTTCTCTATTCAGTGCACGTGGCCCACGTGAACTGAGATTATAATAATGAGTAAACTGGTACATCGCCGTAACTCATCGAAAGACATGGCGTTTGGATTGAGCACAGATTGAAACACACACACTCATACACGAAGAGAGAGAGAGGGGGGGAGAGAAAGAGAGAGAGAAAAGAGGAAGAAGAAGGAGGAGAGGAAGAAGAAGAAGAAAAGAAAAAGAAGAAGAGGGAGCAGAAGAAGAAGAAGAAGTGGGGTTATGGAGAATAAAGACGGGAGGTGTGGTGGCAACAACGAGGGTTGTGCATGATTAAATACAAAACTCTATAAACTATTTACACATGACTTGTTAGCACATGCCCATATCACCTGACAATCCCACAAAACAAAATGTAAACAAAAATCAACTCCGTTTCCTCTTTTTCTGTCCAGATATAAATAACACCAGATCCTCAACTTGTGTTTTCCACAAGCAGTGCTTCATTACTAAGTTCAGTTTTGGTTAATCACTGTCTTCTGTATTTCCGTCTGAAGTATGACCCTAACGTCAGGCACAGGCATGCCGTCAGCTTTGTTAGGTCTACCCAGACTATGATGCTGGACTTTAAGGGAAGTTCAAATGACAAAACTAAAGACACAAGATGGGATCCTCGATCACGAACCTGACTGTCCCGTACTATTCTATATCCGATGTCTGAAGCAGGAACCTGACTGTCCCGTACTGTACTTTGTCCGATGTCTGAAGCAGGAACCTGACTGTCACGTACTGTACTATGTCCGATGTCTGAAGCAGGAACCTGACTCTCCCGTACTGTACTATGTCCGATGTCTGAAGCAGGAACCTGACTCTCCCGTACTGTACTATGTCCGATGTCTGAAGCAGGAACCTGACTCTCCCGTACTGTACTATGTCCGATGTCTGAAGCAGGAACCTGACTCTCCCGTACTGTACTATGTCCGATGTCTGAAGCAGGAACCTGACTCTCCCGTACTGTACTATGTCCGCTGTCTGAAGCAGGAACCTGACTCTCCCGTACTGTACTATGTCCGATGTCTGAAGCAAGAGAAAAATGGCTGCGGCGGAGTTAAAAAAAAAAGTTTTTCTGTTTTGGGTTGGCGCAGAAATTGAGTTATTGCCTCATTTGCATAACTGTGCAGTTATTGGAGGAGATTGCTGATTTATGTCCTCAGACGCTGAAAGAAGCGCAAAAGCAGGCACAGCGAGGAATATGGGGTGAGAAATAGTATTGGCAGTAAGAACAAGGGGGAGCAGTAGGAGGAGGCAGTGGAGGAGGGAGGAGGAGGAGGAGGAAGAGGAGGAGAGAAAAGAGGAAATGAAAGAAGGAGAAGATGAATGGTAATGAGACAGCGTAATTCTGTGGTTTAAATGGTTGCTGTGGCTTGTTGGGTCATGTTGTTTTGTAAACACGGACAGTGATTCTAGTCCTCTGTTTATTGAACCAGTAAGTGCAGGCAATACATACGCAGTCGGTTTATCAATTAACAGTTGACACTTAACAAATTAACAATTCCTCTGTGCTTATGGATTACGGTCTTTTTTTTAAAATGTCGTTTGCCAAATCAATGTCACCGCTGTTCACTTTGCAGCTCAACATTAAAAAGGATTGTTGGAAAGGGGTTAAAGCAGATGAGCTTATGACCACCCAACAGTTTACGAGAGTCGACGAAGTTGTTGTTGTAAACAAGATCAATAATGAACAACTCATTTACATGAATTAGTATACTGGTGATGGGTTTAGACGCGGGCCGCTGAACACATGACTTTATGGTTTTGGATGATCACAGTTGTAAGTTGTAACTGACGGTATAAATGATACATTGTAGCCACAGATTCTTAAAATTTTGTTTGACATCTCTGTTGTAGCCTAAACAATCACTTGTGTGACGAATCAGTCACTTGGGTGACGAATCAATCCGTTGAGTGACGTCAAACTTGACCCGCGATCTTTGTTTATACTGAATGTTCCCAGTTGTAAATGACGATTAGCGGTGGCGGGTGGCCTGTAAACACGGATTTGTAACATTTAAAACTCCAGTGTTTAAAGTAAATTAATGTAATAAATCGCTTGGCTGACGCAGCGAATAGTTTCTACAACGCTAAATCTCCATGTTGTGGTAGTTTGAAGTGAACACGGGCATTTCCTCTTCAACCAAGAACAACATGCAAAACGTACTAATAACATGTACACAACAGTCGTTTGAATGTAAAAGTGGCAATCGGTAAAAAAAAGAAAAGATAAGTTTAGTTTTATAAACAGCTAATATCCACGTTAATAAAGCATATTTAGTGTGGTGTTTAAACAGCTAATATCCACGTTAATAAAGCATGTTTAGTGTGGTGTATAAACAGCTAATATCCACGTTAATAAAGCATATTTAGTGTGGTGTATAAACAGCTAATATCCACGTTAATAAAGCATATTTAGTGTGGTGTTTAAACAGCTAATATCCACGTTAATAAAGCATATTTAGTGTGGTGTTTAAACAGCTAATATCCACGTTAATAAAGCATATTTAGTGTGGTGTATAAACAGCTAATATCCACGTTAATAAAGCATATTGAGTGTGGTGTATAAACAGCTAATATCCACGTTAATAAAGCATATTTAGTGTGGTGTATAAACAGCTAATATCCACGTTAATAAAGCATATTTAGTGTGGTGTATAAACAGCTAATATCCACGTTAATAAAGCATATTTAGTGTGGTGTATAAACAGCTAATATCCACGTTAATAAAGCATGTTTAGTGTGGTGTATAAACAGCTAATATCCACGTTAATAAAGCATATTTAGTGTGGTGTATAAACAGCTAATATCCACGTTAATAAAGCATATTTAGTGTGGTGTATAAACAGCTAATATCCACGTTAATAAAGCATGTTTAGTGTGGTGTATAAACAGCTAATATCCACGTTAATAAAGCATATTTAGTGTGGTGTATAAACAGCTAATATCCACGTTAATAAAGCATGTTTAGTGTGGTGTATAAACAGCTAATATCCACGTTAATAAAGCATATTTAGTGTGGTGTATAAACAGCTAATATCCACGTTAATAAAGCATGTTTAGTGTGGTGTATAAACAGCTAATATCCACGTTAATAAAGCATATTTAGTGTGGTGTATAAACAGCTAATATCCACGTTAATAAAGCATATTTAGTGTGGTGTATAAACAGCTAATATCCACGTTAATAAAGCATATTTAGTGTGGTGCAGAAACAAAACTGGCGTAAACACAGGAGCTAAATCTCTTCAAGAGACCACAAAACTGTCGGCAAAGCACTGAAACGTGGAAGGGGTGGATTTAGCAGACGCCAAAACCGTTTCCAGATATTTGTCGTATTTTTATTTATTCATGGAGGTCAGAGAAAGATGGAGTACGCTGATTAAACGATCATCTGTGGTGCCCCTACGACCTCCGAGTTACGGGATATGATATGATAGGAAAGGATTATTTATTAAATTTTACGCACAGGAGATTTGGTGGATCAACAGTAATTAAGAACTATTTACCTGAAGTTATTAATCTGTCAAATATTCCCCAGTTCTAATACTTAGTAATGCGCAATGCAAAAATCAACATAAAGTCGTGATTCTATCAACAATTATTAATCCCTCTACTTTTTCACCGTGACTTGATAATCCTTATTTGTGGATTAAGTAATCATTGCTTGCTGTCACTGTGATTAAAATCTCTCTCTCTCTCTCTCTCTCTCTCTCTCTCTCTCTCTCTCTCTCTCTCTCTCTCTCTCTCTCTCTCTCTCTCTCTCTCTCTCTCTCTCTCTCTCTCTCTCTCGGTGTCGAATCATATTGGTTCCAGCGACCATCCCTAATATCTCCCCTTTCTACTTCCTGATGGTATGTAAGGTGTTGGGGATGAACCATCAGGCGGAGTGTGTGTCCACTGTTTGATTTCAATCTACCCTCACTATTGTAACGGGCCATCGCCCTTCAGACAATTAAACATCCTGATTCTGATTCTCTCTGTTTCCAGAGAGTACGACGAATGAAGACAAATCATGAGGAGAAGTAGAAGAAGAAGTAGTAGAAGAGGAAGTAGAAGAGGAGGAAGAAGAAGAAGAAGAAGAAGAAGGAGGAGGAGGAGGAGGAGGAGGAGGAGAAGGATACGAAGAAGAAGACGTCGTAGTAGTGGAAACAGAAGATTTACCATTGGTGTGTATTACCTAAAATAGTATGTGTGAAGAAAATAAAACAAAAAAAAAACAAAAAAACATTAGTGTAGGCTGGTAACCTTTAGGTTGGTGGGCGGTAATATTGTATAATTGTGTTGACTTGTCTTCGCTCGTCGTCTCTTGTGTGCTTTCCAACTTCACTGCCCAAGACCTAGCACATAGAGGGCATGTGAGAGAGAGAGAGAGAGAGAGAGAGAGAGAGAGAGAGAGAGAGAGAGACAGAGAGACAGAGAGACAGAGAGAGACAGACACAGACAGACACAGACAGACAGACAGAGAGAGACAGAGACAGAGAGAGACACAGAGAGAGATGTATATAGGAGCGGGGGCCACTTTGTGGGTTTACAAAAATATAATATGCTACGTAGCACGATGAAGAGAATGTAAAGTTTGATCTTTGCAAAAATTGATCTGTTATTTAAATGTCTTGCCTTTCCACCCACACTGTGTGCTATGACAGAGAGAGAGAGAGAGAGAGAGAGAGAGAGAGAGAGAGAGAGAGAGAGAGTGAGAGAGAGAGTGAGAGAGAGAGTGAGAGAGAGTGAGAGAGAGAGAGTGAGAGAGTAAGAGAGAGAGTGGGATAGGGAGATAGAGAGGAGAGAGAGAACAGCTGGTACAGTAGAGAGAGAACAGCTGGTACAGTAGAGAGAGAACAGCTGGTACAGTAGAGAGAACAGCTGGTACAGTAGAGAGAGAACAGCTGGTACAGTAGAGAGAACAGCTGGTACAGTAGAGAGAGAACAGCTGGTACAGTAGAGAGAGAACAGCTGGTACAGCAGAAAGAGAACAGCTGGTACATTAGAGAGAGAACAGCTGGTACAGCAGAAAGAGAACAGCTGGTGCAGTAGAGAGAGAACAGCTGATACAGTAGAGAGAACAGCTGGTGCAGTAGAGAGAGAACAGCTGGAGCAGCAGAGAGAGAACAGCTGGTACAGTAGAGAGAACAGCTGGTACAATAGAGAGAACAGATGGTACAGTAGAGAGAACAGCTGGTACAGCAGAGAGAGAACAGCTGGAGCAGCAGAGAGAGAACAGCTGGAGCAGCAGAGAGAGAACAACTGGAGCAGTAGAGAGAGAACAGCTGGTGCAGTAGAGAGAGAACAGCTGGTACAGTAGAGAGAACAGCTGGTACAGTAGAGAGAGAACAGCTGGTACAGCAGAGAGAACAGCTGATACAGTACAGAGAGAACAGCTGGTACAGTAGAGAGAACAACTGGTACAGTACATAGAGAACAGCTGGTACAGCAGAGAGAAAACAGCTGGTACAGTAGAGATAATAGCTCGTACAGTAGAGAGAGAACAGCTGGTACAGCAGAGAGAACAGCTGGTACAGTACAGAGAGAACAGCTGGTACAGTAGAAAGAACAACTGGTACAGTACATAGAGAACAGCTGGTAGAGCAGAGAGAGAACAGCTGATACATTAAAGAGAACAGCTGGTACAGTAGAGAGAACAACTGGTACAGTAGAGAGAGAACAGCTGGTACAGTAGAGAGAGAACAGCTGGTACAGTAGAGAGAAACAGCTGGTACAGTAGAGAGAACAGCTGGTACAGTAGAGAGAACAACTGGTACAGTAGAGAGAGAACAGCTTGTACAGTAGAGAGAGAACAGCTTGTACAATAGAGAGAGAACAGCTTGTACAGCAGAGAGAGAACAGCTGGGACAGTAGAGAGAGAACATAGAGACAAGAGCTGGTACAGCAGGGAGACAACAGCTGGTACAGAGGCTTGACACCACCTCCAGAGCCTTTGCAATGGAAGGAAGTGCAGAGAAGACCAAAACGATGACCAACAAAACCAATGGCATCAACACAGACATCAAAGTCCAAGGACCATCCATCAACACAGTACATAGTTTCAAATATTTAGGAGCCATTGTACTAAACAATGGATCCCAACAGGAAGTCCTCTCCAGGATCGCACGAACAACTGCTGCCATGACAAGGTTGAAGCCCAACTTGGAAAGACAGGACCATCAGTCTACACTGCAAGGTAAGGATGCTGCGCTCTCTTGTCATATCCATCTTCCTATACGCTTGCCAAACATGGATCCTCAAAGGAGACCTACAACGAAGAATACAAAGCAGATGAAATGCTACAGAAGACTTCTGGGCATTTCCTATATCAGCACATCACCAACGACAAAGTCCGACAGACCATCACACAAACCATTGGACAACATGAGGACATGCTCACAGCGGTGAAGAAACGGAAACTCCGATGGTATGGTCACGTCACAAGATCATCAGGTCTTGCAAAGACCATCCTGCAAGGCACGGCGCAAGGAGGCAGAAGATGAGGGAGGCTGAAAACGAGGTGGGAGAACAACATTGGAGAATGGACTGGCTTGACACTGAGCGAAGCCATGAGGTTTGCTGAGGACAGAGAAAGATGGAGTACGACGGTCAAACGATCATCTGTGCTGCCCAACCACTTCCTAGTTACTGGATAGGATAGGATAGGATAGGATAGGGTAGGGTAGGATAGGATAGGATAGGATAGGATAGGATAGGGTAGGATAGGATAGGATAGGATAGGATAGGATAGGATAGGGTAGG
>CM072515.1:80144534-80154534 GCA_036898135.1 Oncomelania hupensis
CCACCCCCTCCACCACAACCACACACATACACAAGCTAATTCACACATGAATAAATTAAACTGTCGCAAGATAGGAAAGAACAAAATGTATACAATCATCTTAAGTATTAGGAGCAAGGGAAAATAGAAATTTGTAGAGTGTGATGATATTCTGGGGAAGATACGTTTATCTTACTAGGGGGTAAGACTTATTGATAGAGGGGCGATGCGCTACCACTATCGATCGTTCTTTTACCAGAAGTCCTAAAGTGGTGTGAGAGACAGATCACGGTACTTTGGTCACATAAAATTTATATTTGTTCTCGGGAATTTTAGTATCATTTGGCTCAACTTGAGAACCGGTGATGACTAATCAAAAGACTAGATTATTATGTCTCAAGAGAAGAAAACTAATAACTACACAACAATACAAATAGAATGACACCAGTCGTATGTATGTAATTTCACTTTTTATATATTCAACACAAACTTTAACATTTCTGCATTAATCGGTAAATTAATAAGTAATATAGTTCCAAGTGCTGGGAAAATGTCTTAACAGGTTTCTCTCGTCATTTGCTACCTGCGGTTACGATTTTCACTCTTCGTAAGTTTCAAAGGTTCTAGTTTCTCGAGGGTATGACTCAGTTGTTGTGGGGGACTTAGCTAAGGTAAGTCGGGTCGCTCTCGAAGCTGTGGGGTTTGGACGTGGTCAGGTAGAATCGTGGTAGTTCTCCTTGGTTCCACGGGAGCGACGGTCAGGCGTTCGTCTCCACAAACTTTGATGATCCCAGGCCCGACCTGTAAAAGTCGGAGCTCTGGCTACAGTATTCTCGTTAGCTATAAGGGTGCGGTCTCCTCTGCAAAGTGTCTATAGCATCAGACACCTGCAGGGTTCCCATATGCACAATTCAATTCGAATCTTAAGGCTAAGGTACATCAAACCACATGCATACTGTCTCAGAAACAATAATCTGTTTCTGCAACTATATATATCAAGAACATATTATTTATACATGGCAATCAATATACAATAAACATTCACATATCAAAACTATTAGTGTTATCTTACTTGTAGACTCTGGGACTCGTGAAATCGTCTTTTACGTCTCTAGCACCCTCTTGATGAGATGGAGATAGACGAACACTGCAGTTTGTTCCCTTGGTCGACCCTCACAGCTTAACAGTTCTTTTGCGACTGACTAGCTGATTTTTGGTCCCCAAGGGTATGCAAACGTCCCTAGGAGTCTTCTGACCAATCGTTTTATTTCTCGTTTTCGTTAATCTCGCCTCTACAGAATTATGGTTCTAATTTGAATAGTTCCTCCCTTCTCTCTTGTCACTGGGCACGCATAATTATCTTTCAAGTGGAGTATCAGGGATAGAGTGAAGAACAGATTCAATAACGATAAGCGGTGTCTGCCCAATACGGGTGACATCATCTTGGTAACTTTTGGCTGGAGTGAGCTACTTAGTGTCTCATGGTGCAGTAAGTTATTTAATAGAAGACAACGCTATGGTTAGTTTTTGACTAAAGTATGCTATTTAACATTCTTGGTCGCCAAGCCTGTTGATGGTATCAATAGCTGGCGGCGGTGTGGCTGTTTCAAGGAAGTTAATTTGCCATGTGTGTGCTGCTTGTTAGCTAACTGTTGTATTAATGTCCAGTTTCGTTTCGCTGGTATCTCTGTTTCGCTAAGCTAATTTCCTACATGTTTGTCGTCAATATTTATGTTGTTACATAGAGTCTAATTTTAAACAATGTTAATGATTTACTTTCCTTGATCTCTTGTGGTAGAGAATTCCACATACTTGGACCAGAATATGACAGAGATGTTTTAAATATGTCTAAGCGTGGCTGTGGCAAGGGTAAATTATGTCTGAAAATTGAATACCGAGATGAAGGTTTGCTAAAAAGTACCTTTAAATAATCAGTAGCTCTATTGTTTAGTATTTTGTACATTAAAACAGCTTTATTGTAATTAAGGTGTTTGTTAAGGGGAAGCATACCAGCTAGTTTTAATTTTGAATCAGTTTTGATGGAAGTGTTGGAGATAAGTAATTTTGCAGCTCTGCGGTGAATAGAATGAATCTTTTTAAACAAGGCATAACTGCAGCCGTCCCATATTGTTGATGCATAATCAATGTGAGAGAGAGAGAGAGAGAGAGAGAGAGAGAGAGAGAGAGAGAGAGAGAGAGAGAGAGAGAGAGAGAGAGAGAGAGAGAGAGAGAGAGAGAGAGAGAGAGAGAGAGAGAGAGAGAGAGAGAGAGAATGCTCGACCACCGGTGCATGGCACAGACTGTGAAAGAGAACTGGCCATCTTATGCGTGCAAATTTAGTGCTTTAAATTCCCACTGTCGCTGTCTTCCTCATTTGCTCTTTCCCATACCCGATCTGTCCTACCACTCTGCTATACTATCTTCTTCTTCGCTAGATCAATGACCTACCTTTTTTCTTGAAAACTCTTCCTGGACAAGACTCCTTGTTTGTGTATGAGGTCTGTTGGATCAGCTTGGGAGTGTTGGACGCTTTCTGCCGGGTGGTCACTAGGGCTTCCTATGAATGTACTATTTAGCACTATAGGCATTTTATATGTATGTTTTTTGTTGATGATTTATAATGATGTTTGTATTCTATTTTGTTTTTGTAATCGGGGAGTTCGCGTAGTTGAGGTCAACCCTCAGCCGTCCCTCGCGTGGGATGTCTTTATTGTAAAGTGACTGGCCGGTGGAGGGCATTCAATTTTCCCACTGGGGTTGTTTCAACAGATCTTTTATGCGGATCGGGGGTTGTCCGGTCCTGATTTGGCTCGGAAGAGTCCGCTGGACCTAAAGCAACAATAAATCAATCAATCAATCTTATGCGTGCTGCTTGTCACAGGCTTGTGGTGACTTACATGTACTGTAGGTGTAGGTTTGGGTGAGGATGGGTTGTTGGAGGACAACATTGGAGAATGGACTGCTTTGACACTGAGCGAGGCCATGAGAGGTACTGAGGGCGGGGAGGGATGGAGTGCGCTGGTTAAACGATCACCTGTGGTGCCCTAACGACCTTTGGGTTACGGGATAGGATAGGATAGGTTTGTTGGATCTGGATGTGGAGACGTCACCTTAGCATTTGGCTATGGTGGTGACAGACGGGTCTTTTCTCCCCTTGTGGTGATTAGCGTTGCGCTGCGGCTGTGGTGCTTTCTTTGAAAAGATAATCCCAACGTTACTCTCTTTGATGTCAAATATGATACGAAATCCCAATCTTGTCCCAAATCCACTTCTTTCAAGACATGAAATAATATAAGAAGGAGGAGGAGGGGGAGGAGGAGGAGAATCATCATCATCATCATCATCATCATCATCATCATCATCATCATCATCATTATCATCATCATCATCATCATCATCATCATCATCATTATCATCATCATCATCTTCATTTCTAATTTTTACATGACACCAATCCCATTATACTATTATGATTGAAGGCGCAATTGCAGTCGCACGCCTTTTACCGCTCAGCCCTCTTATTCCAGATGATTATGAACCATGACATATGATTATGAACCATGACAGATGATTATGAACCATGACAGAACATAAGACCAATTCCAAGGTCCTTTCTCAACAGAGCTCCTATTTCCTATTTTGTATGACAAACATTAATTACGATCGTCTTAAATCATCTCAAATAAGGTAAATAACCGGAATCTATACAGATCTATTTCCTGTTTGCTAACAAAGACCTTACTATCGACCACTTTCAAGTTTGTGTGTGCAATGTTGGATTTCTAGATCAAGGTAATAGATATAATGTTCAGCTTTGTGTCTGTGAAATGTTGGATGTCTAGATCAAGGTAATAGATGTAATGTTCAGCTTTGTGTCTGTGCAATGTTGGATTTCTAGATCAAGGTAATAGATATAATGTTCAGCTTTGTGTGTGTGCAATGTTGGATTTCTAGATCAAGGTAATAGATATAATGTTCAGCTTTGTGTCTGTGCAATGTTGAATTTCTAGATCAAGGTAATAGATATAATGTTCAGCTTTGTGTGTGTGCAATGTTGGATTTCTAGATCAAGGTAATAGATATAATGTTCAGCTTTGTGTCTGTGCAATGTTGGATTTCTAGATCAAGGTAATAGATATAATGTTCAGCTTTGTGTGTGTGCAATGTTGGATTTCTAGATCAAGGTAATAGATATAATGTTCAGCTTTGTGTCTGTGCAATGTTGGATTTCTAGATCAAGGTAATAGATATAATGTTCAGCTTTGTGTCTGTGCAATGTTGGATTAATTCTAGATCAAGGTAATAGATATAATGTTCAGCTTTGTGTCTGTGCAATGTTGGATTTCTAGATCAAGATAATAGATATAATGTTCAGCTTTGTGTCTGTGAAATGCAAGACAAGAATGATTTTCTACACTGCCGATATTTCTGTTGGTTTTTTAAAAAGCAAAAGCTAGTGGAATAGGCGCTGACATTTCCACGCTAAAATAAATAAATAAATATTGACCGCTTTGGAGGACAAGCTTCTTTCTCGGACCTCAAAAGGGACACAAATCCTTCCATCAACCCAGAAAGAATGACTGTAGTACAGTGCACTTTCATCCTCAGCTCACAATGACGATTTCTAGCTTTCAAAGGCAAAATTGATTTGTGTGATCATCATACGTTTCGATCTTTCAAAGCAAAACAATTACTGTTTTCCCACCATTTAGTCTCTTTGTATTGACAAAGAAAAAGTAGATCCACGGTGGATGAATGCCGGATGTGTCTTCCATTTCATATGGGGAAGCTTCTGTAACATCAGTCTGCACCCGCTGTGAAAACCTGTCACAGGACAAATGTCGTAAACATGTTCAAACTTTTTTTTAAAAAAAGTTAATGAAACAACCATCGACACAACGATATTTTATATGCAATGTTGATTCAGACAGGTCATCAATATACAAACAGACCAAGTTCATTTATCAAAACATACAATTTTAGTTCTGAATTTTCTAAGTTGGTAAATATGTGCGACAGTTTTCATGTCGTATAGGATTGGAAGGAAATCCCTTCAGTGGAAAGGATGGTCTCATGGTGAAGCAGACATACTTGGGATAGAAAGGGTTAATGTCGATTGGCATAAAAAGAGTTGATGTCGACTGTCTGACAGCAAGAAAGAAACTATTATGGAAAGCTCTTCATACGAACGGGCTGAGGAATCACGGTCCATGCAAATAGAAAGAAAAAAAAGGAAGGAAAGAAGAAGAAGATTTTGAAGGAAATAATAAGAAGAAAAAGCTTGTTTGGTTTGGGTTGCTTCTTTTTGTTGTTTTTGCTTGTATAACTGTCATTTATGCTTTTTGATGTTTGTAGGACGGGAGATGAATGCACCCACTGTGTAGTGGATAGCGCTCATGTTACACTTTGGACAAGTTAAGCAGAATCCAGCTTAGTTGCTACTTGGTTGCCGTCAAACATGTTAGGTAAACGAAACATCGCACAATATTCACCCGAGTAGATACAGCGGTGAATGGATAGCGACAGAACCATGGAAAATAAAATCAACCAGGGAAGTCGAGATGAGTCTCAAAAAGCTGCTTTAGCGAAAAGAGAGATAACGAAAACATATCTTCCTTACCATCAAAAGGATCCGGTAAAAAATCATTTCTTGACCTGAGCTTCACCATTTGCCGCCATATTATATACGTTTAACATCTGTTCTGATGACTATACAAATCTAAAAATTGCTGTCTGGCAGAGAATTGTTGTTGTTATTGTTGCTGTTGTTGTTGTTGTTGTTCTTCTTCTTCTTCTTCTGGAAATTTTATCATGTTTAAATGTTATGTTACAAATTGAAAAAAAAATGGCTAAAAACGATGAGAACTAGGAATTTCCCTGAGCTTATTGCATGACCCACAGCACGCCCTGTGCTTATTTTTCCTATGAGTATACACGTGAAAAGAAAGGAATGAAAATGGCAAAGAAAAATAACCACAGACAAAAAAATAATGAGGAAGAGATGGTTGAATTGTGGCTTTTCCTGGGTGAACAATCCGTTTTCCATGACTTAAATAACACCCCGTACGTCCCTATCCTCTTATCTCTAGTTTTAAGTGAGCTGTTTGACTAATGCGTCTTTCTTCAAAGGAAATGCTGGCAGTCCAGTGCGTGTGGTGGGAGTCTTTTGCCAGGGAACACCGTTGTTGCTATTTACGTGATGATTGTTCTTGAGATTTCAGGAAAAAGGGGACTTCTATAGTCTTCTATTCTTCACCACTTGTTGACACGGTTCTTAAGCGTTTCATAAATACCCTTTATGCGAAACAGACGTTTGTAATCACCCATTAAAATACAACCTTACTGTGGTGGAGTTGTCCGTCAGCGAACAATAGACAGGGAAGAAGACAGACAATGGGAGTGGAGGCGGACAATTGACAGGGAAGAAGACAGACAATGGGAGTGGAGGCGAACAATAGACAGGGAAGAAGACAGACAATGGGAGTGGAGGCGAACAATAAACAGGGAAGAAGACAGACAATGGGAGTGGAGGCGAACAATAGACAGGGAAGAAGACAGACAATGGTAGTGGAGGCGGACAATAGACAGGGAAGAAGACAGACAATGGGAGTGGAGGCGGACAATAGACAGGGAAGAAGACAGACAATGGGGGTGGAGGCGGACAATAGACAGGGAAGAAGACAGACAGTGGGGTGGAGGTGGACAATAGACAGGGAAGAAGACAGACAATGGGGTAGAGGCGGACAATAGACAGGGAAGAAGACAGACAAGGGGGGTGGAGGCGGACATTAGACAGGGAAGAAGACAGACAGTGGGGTGGAGGTGGACAATAGACAGGGAAGAAGACAGACAATGGGGGTGGAGGCGGACAATAGACAGGGAAGAAGACAGACAATGGGTTGGAGGCGGACAATAGACAGGGAAGAAGACAGACAATGGGGTGGAGGTGGACAATAGACAGGGAAGAAGACAGACAATGGGGTAGAGGCGGACAATAGACAGGGAAGAAGACAGACAATGGGGTGGAGGCGGACATTAGACAGGGAAGAAGACAGACAATGGGGTGGAGGCGGACAATAGACAGGGAAGAAGACAAACAATGGGGGTAGAGGCGGACAATAGACAGGGAAGAAGACAGACAATGGGGGTGGAGGCGGGGAAGGAAGGGAGAAAAGAAAGGAAGAAATAGGAAGATGATGGTCCTTTATCCATTATCTTGATGGGCAGTGCCTTTGGCAGCTCTTTGAGCGGAAAGTGTGCGATAGAAAAACACTCCTCACCACCTCCACCGCCGGTTCACTACCTACCCCCTCCCCCACCCCCTCCATCTTACTTCTTCTGCTGAACAACTGGCTGTGCTCTGTAGAGTGACCACACTGTGCAGTGTGATAGGAGAGGTGGTGATGTGTGTACGTCAGCGGTAACTATCGCTAAGCGTCCCTCTCTGTTGCGTCTGGAACTCCCAACACCGCTCTGGCAGCTCGGAGACCGCTCACCGGACGGCGGAAAGGAAAGACGGAAGATTAAGCGTTTGTCCCCAGTTGGTTGTTAATAAGAAAACAGTTGGCTCTACGTCGTCGTCGGTAGGCCTAGTGAGCAATGAGATCATGTCCAAGAAAGTCGTTCTTTAAGATAAGACAAAAGACAACATTTAAATAAACACTGTAAATTTATGTTGTTGTTGTTTTTTTTTTAAAATACAGTTGTCTTTTTTGTAGACTATTGTGTTGTATACTATATTTTATAAAATTTGAAAATGTGATTATAAACCCTGCATGTGACAATAATAATAACGGTCAACTCTTGCCCACCTGTCCTGCCTGTTCACGCCTTGCCATCTCCAACTGTGGTGGTTATATTTAGGTAAGGGATTAGAACTTAATTGTTAAATGTTAAAAACAATAAAGCTTTGTTTTCCAAATTGACGATATATCATTGCCTTTTATTTGTAGGAAGGTGGGCCTTTCGCCCTTCTTGTGATTGTGCTGCACATTGCCGCTGTTCTGTATCCCGCAGACTAAACAAATCACCGTCCCCGACCCTTAAGTCTAATTGGATAGACAAGCGGCCATAGCCAGACGTCCTTAACTGGTTGTGTCAGACTGTCCACAGTGATAGCTGACCTTGCTTTATCTGTCTCTCCAGCGCGCTTGCGTCACTGCTGCCCATCCTCAGTAGCCAGCATCGTCAGAATTCACTGACCCTGCCCGCCCACACTGCAACGGGGTCAAGAATAGCTTTCTTCTTTGCCATCTCTTGCACCCAACGCTCAATCAAGCAGTTGGTTTTTCCCAACCTATAGTTGTAATGATTAGTGTTATAGTTGTAATGATTAGTGTTATAGTTGTAATGATTAGTGTTATAGTTGTAATAATTAGTGTTATAGTTGTAAATCTCTCTCCACCTCTCAATCACAGGAGTGACGTTGATGCGGTTTGGCCTTGTCATGCGATACGACAATCTGTCACAAACAATCGCGCGGGGCACTTTGGAGAGGGGGGAAGGAGGAGAGGTAGGTAATGGAGGGTCTGAATTGCGACATCTCACACGCCATTTATTATGCAGGATGACGGTTTCTAGCGTTTGACTTACTACTGACCTACTGTGATTATTCAGGCTTTGGCTAACTCCATTTGCCATCGTCATAGCACCACAAGGCCAACCTGTACATTGGGATTTACTGTAGAGGATGTAACAGTTAAACCCGTGCGCATTGGTTATATCTTCTATTATACACTCCTTTCTCCCTCTTCACCTTTGTTAGTCCCCTTTTTGTGGCTATCCTATCCTATCCTATACCGTAACTCGAAAATCGTTGGTGCACCACAGATGATCGTTTAACCAACGTACTCCATCTTTCTCATTCCTCATAAACCCTCATGGCGTCGCACAGTCCATTCTCGACTTTTTGTGTGTGGCTAAGCTCCCACTAACCTCACCTTTCTTCCCCTCCCCCTATCCCTCTTCCCATCCCTCCCCACTCTCTGAGACTGTCAGACACATCTAGGTGTGGAACTAAACCTTAAACCTTGAGTACTCAAGAGTGTGTTTTGATGGTTCCAGCCACTGGACTGTAGACAGTATCATTGTCAGACCAAAGACAGAGCGAGAGGCGTAGGTAATGGATTTTATCAGTGACCCGCCATTTGTGGGGTCATAGTGATCCTCTTAACGGATGCTGGTATCCCTGACCGGTGGCCGTTTCTCCGTTGACTAAGGCGTTTGGATCGACGTGGGTCCGATGTTGGCTTCAGGTTCACTGGATGTGGATGACCCGCCATTGGCAGTTCTGTCAGTAGATGCCCATTGCGCAACAATGTTGGTCTGGATCGACGTGGATTGGATGTTGGCTTAATCGAGCTGGTTTATTTGGTTCTAGCATGTGGTCAGGGCTATAAAAGTGAATCTTGGGTGGAACATAAGGAGACACCTCGTTCGTTTTAGACTTATAGACAGACTATCGTTATTTTAGATCTAGGAAAACACAACTCAAAGACCTAGTTTTATGGACGGATAACAACATGTACGAAATCTGTTGTTTTAGGTTTATTGGCAACCTATTCCGTTGTTTAGAGCTACAAGGACTAACTTTCATGTTGGGACGTCTACTCCATTGTTTAGAGCTACGAGGACTAACTTTCATGTTAGGACGTCTACTCCATTGTTTTGAGCTACGAGGACTAACTTTCATGTTAGGACGTCTACTCCATTGTTTAGAGCTACGAGGACTAACTTTCATGTTAGGACGTCTACTCCATTGTTTAGAGCTACGAGGACTAACTTTCATGTTAGGACGTCTACTCCATTGTTTAGAGTTACGTAGACTAACTTTCATGTTAGGAATCTACTCCATTGTTTAGAGCTACGAGGACTAACTTTCATGCTTTAACGTCTACTCCATTGTTTAGAGCTACGAGGACAAACTTTCATGCTTTAACGTCTGCTCCGTTGTTTAGAGTTACGTGGACTAACTTTTATGTTAGGACGTCTACTCCATTTTTTTAGAGTTACGTGGACTAAC
>CM072515.1:80157034-80182034 GCA_036898135.1 Oncomelania hupensis
TGACCGTGGATGGGAGAGAAGGGACCTAGTGCATGCTGGGTATGTTTTGTTTTTAACCGGCACTCACCCGCATAGGACATGAGCGTCAGGATCTTTAAAAAAATTCCATTGTATGGAATGCGTGCGAGCACAGACTACACCTGGCTTTATACTCTCCTTCCAAGGAGTAGGGGCGCAGATTCTCGTAGTAACGGTGTTTTTTTTTAAACACCTCATGACGTCAAAGGGTAAATTTACTACACTGCCTGTACAGGCTGTATGTAATGTTATCACCTGACGTTTTACTACACTGCCTGTACAGGCTGTATGTAATGTTATCACCTGACGTTTTACTACACTGCCTGTACAGGCTGTATGTAATGTTATCACCTGACGTTTTACTACACTGCCTGTACAGACTGTAATGTTATCACCTGACGTTTTACTACACTGCCTGTACAGGCTGTATGTAATGTTATCACCTGACGTTTTACTACACTGCCTGTACAGGCTGTATGTAATGTTATCACCTGACGTTTTACTACACTGCCTGTACAGACTGTAATTTTATCACCTGACGTTTTACTACACTGCCTGTAAAGACTGTAATGTTATCACCTGACGTTTTACTACACTGCCTGTACAGGCTGTATGTAATGTTATCACCTGACGTTTTACTACACTGCCTGTACAGGTAAAGGTAATGTTATCACCTGACGTTTTACTACACTGCCTGTACAGGCTGTAATGTTATCACCTGACGTTTTACTACACTGCCTGTACAGGCTGTATGTAATGTTATCACCTGAGGTTTTACTACACTGCCTGTAAACGCTGCATGTAATGTTATCACCTGACCTGACGTTGTACTACACTGCCTGTACAGGCTGCATGTAATGTTATCACCTGACGTTTTACTACACTGCCTGTACAGACTGCATGTAATGTTATCACCTGACTTTTTACTTCGCTGCTGTACAGGCAGCACGTAATGTTATCACCTGACGTTTTACTGCACTGTCTGTACAGGCAGCAAGTAATGTTATCACCTGACGTTTTACTACACTGCCTGTATAGGCTGCATGTAATGTTATCACCTGACATTTTACTGCACTGCTACATCACTGAGCCACAGCGCTTATAATACAGTCTCAACATAATTATAGTGTTTGGAGACGTATTAAATACAGTCTCAACATCATTATAGTGTTTGGAGATGTGTTAAATACAGTCTCAACATAATTATAGTGTTTGGAGACGTGTTAAATACAGTCTCAACATAATTATAGTGTTTGAAGACGTGTTAAATACAGTCTCAACATAATTATAGTGTTTTGGAGACGTGTTAAATACAGTCTCAACATAATTATAGTGTTCGGAGACGTGTTAAATACAGTCTCAACATAATTATAGTGTTTGGAGACGTGTTAAATACAGTCTCAACATAATTATAGCGTTTGGAGACGTGTTAAATACAGTCTCAACATAACTATAGTGTTTGGAGACGTGTTAAATACAGTCTGAACATAATTATAGCGTTTGGAGACGTGTTAAATACAGTCTGAACATACTTATGGCGTTTGGAGACGTGTTAAATACAGTCTGAACATAATTATAGTGTTTGGAGACGTGTTAAATACAGTCTGAACATAATTATAGTGTTTGGAGACGTTTTAAATACGGTCTCAACATAATTATAGTATTTGGAGACGTGTTAAATACAGTCTGAACATAATTATAGTGTTTGGAGACGTGTTAAATACAGTCTGAACATAATTATAGTGTTTGGAGACGTGTTTAATACAGTCTCAACATAATTATAGCTTTTGGAGACGTGTTAAATACCTATCCTATTCTATCCTGTCCCGTAACCCGGAGGTCGTAGGGGCACCACAGATGATCGTTTAACCAGCATACTCCATCTTTCTCTGTCCTCAGCAGCCCTGATGGCTTCGCTCAGTGTCAAACCAATCCATTCTCGAATGTTGTCCTCCCACCTCTTTTTCGGTCTCCCTCTTCTTCTACCTCCTTGCACCGTGCCTTGCAGAATAGTCTTTGCAAGACCTGATGATCTGGTGACGTGTTAAATACAGTCTCAACATAATTATAGCGTTTAGAGACGTGTTAAATACAGTCTCAACATAATTATAGCGTTTGGAGACGTGTTAAATACAGTCTCAACATAATTATAGCGTTTGGAGACGTGTTAAATACAGTCTCAACATAATTATAGCGTTTGGAGACGTGTTAAATACAGTCTCAACATAATCATAGCGTTTGGAGACGTGTTAAATACAGTCTCAACATAACTATAGTGTTTGGAGACGTGTTAAATACAGTCTGAACATAATTATAGCGTTTGGAGACGTGTTAAATACAGTCTGAACATACTTATGGCGTTTGGAGACGTGTTAAATACAGTCTGAACATAATTATAGTGTTTGGAGACGTGTTAAATACAGTCTGAACATAATTATAGTGTTTGGAGACGTTTTAAATACGGTCTCAACATAATTATAGTATTTGGAGACGTGTTAAATACAGTCTGAACATAATTATAGTGTTTGGAGACGTGTTAAATACAGTCTGAACATAATTATAGTGTTTGGAGACGTTTTAAATACGGTCTCAACATAATTATAGTATTTGGAGACGTGTTGAATACAGTCTGAACATAATTATGGCGTTTGGAGACGTGTTAAATACAGTCTCAACATAATTATAGTGTTTGGGGACGTGTTAAATACAGTCTCAACATAATTATAGTATTTGGAGACGTTTTAAATACGGTCTCAACATAATTATAGTATTTGGAGACGTGTTAAATACAGGACAGTGTGATAGGTTTTCCTTGAGCTGTCGCCGTATGTTAATTATGACAATAGCGATTTCTATGCATAGAAGAGATCGGCATCACACTAGGGAACGTGTTTAAAACTATGTTAAGCATAATATCAATGAATATACATAGGGAAGATCAGTTATAGTACCGTGGGCTAAATGTCTAATTCGGTTAACCCCACTGTCAAGGACTACGAAGTTATACAATGCAATTAAATACAATGCGCCCATAGGCTTGAGTGTATACCACGTGATCACACATTACATTACATGATTATTACTTTAGGTCCAGCGGACTCTTCCGAGCCAAATCAGGACCAACGTGATCACACGAGCTTGCACTATAACAGCAAAGGAGTTACGGGATAGGATAGGAATAAATTATCACAGTAAATCGCACTAAACATGTCTATATTTGATGCATTAAGATGTTAGGTAAGACATAATAAAAAGTAGTGTAGCACTAATTAGAGAAAATTGTTCTTCACTAACAGTTTCTTCGCAGTGGGATGCTCTATCACTAACATTAACACAGCACAGAGCATAAATACTTTTTTTTCTCACTGATAACAATAATAAATGACTAATAAATAATTTTTAATAACAAAATTCTGAGACTTATTTTATTATTTTGATGAATAATCTGTTAGAAAGGCCTCAAGACCTGTGTTCTCCCTAATTTACTACTACTGCTGGGGCTGCTACTACTACTACTACTACTACTACTACTACTACTGCTACTACTACTACTACTACTACTACTACTTCAATAATGGTACTGGACGCAGTCAATATAAAATTTCAAAAATTAAAATTCGATTTTCTTTTCGTCTTCGAATAGCGATCTCTTCGCCTTTACACCACCTGTTTGAGTGATGGATGTGTATTTGTTGTGTGTGTGTAAGGGTGGATGAGACAGGTGAGCGTGTATGTTGGTACCGATCGCCGAGCTTTGAGCCTGATTGATTTGGGGAAAGGCGCGTATATAGCATCCAGTGTTATGATACTACTACTACTACTACTACTACTACTACTACTACTACTACTACTACTACTGCTGCTGCTGCTGCTGCCGCTACTACTACTACTACTTCTGCTACTACTACTACCACTACTAAAAGTAACAACAAAAGTTCATCATAAACACGCATGCACTCTTCCAATACTATAAAACTTGACAAGAGAAACAGTTCAAAAGATACAAAACTTGCCTCACGCACTCACACACACACGCACTCACACACACAGACGAACTCACCCTCACGCACTCACACACACACACGCACTCACACACACAGACGAACTCACCCTCACGCACTCACTCACACACACACGCACTCACACACACACGAACTCACCCACACGCACACGCACGCACTCACACACACAGACGAACTCACCCTCACACACTCACTCACACACACCGACGAACTCACACACACACGCACTCACATAGACGAACTCACGCACACACACACACACGTACTCACACCCACCCACTCACACACACAAACTCACACACACACAGACGAACTCATCCACACTCACTCACACACACCCACGCACTCACACACACGCACTCATACACAGAGACGAACTCACCCACACGCACTCACACGCACAGACGAACTCACACACACGCACTCACACACACAGACGAACTCACACACACAGACGAACTCACACATACGCACTCACACACACGCACTCACACACACAGACGAACTCACCCACACACACCCACACACACACCCATGTAGAAACGCCGTTGTGAGGACTTTCATGAAACTCTACATACCTTACATTTTTACAAATTTGTCCATTTTTTGAAGCTAACCCAAACCCTAACTCTAACCCAAACTCTAACCCAAACCCTAACCCTTAACCTAACCCTAAGCCTAACACAGCCCTAACCCTAAGGGAACACTGTTTTGACGTCAAAATAACGGGGTCAGTCAAAAGAAAGTACGTAGAGGTTCGAGTGTATGTCAGAATAAAGGCGTTTCTACCTAGCCACAAACACACACACACACACACACACACGCACACACACACACGCACTCACACACACAGACGAACTCACACAGACGAACTCACACACACGCACTCACACACACTTACAGGTACACACATCTTGAAGTCTCAAACAAATCTTCAATCACTCCAGCAAGCCTCCACATTATGGCTTTTGACGTTGCCGTATCACGGGCTTTGGACGTTGCCGTGAGCTTTTGACGTTGTCGTATCACGGGGTTTTGGACGTTGCCGTATCACGGATTTTTGTCGTTGCTGCATCACAGGCTTTTGACGTTGCCGTATCACAGGCTTTTGATGTTACCGTATCACGGACTTTTGACGTTGCCGTATCACGGACTTTTGACGTTGCCGTATCACGGCATGGTCCGGTATCACAGGTTTTTGATGTTGCCGTATCACGGACTTTTGATATTGCCGAATGACGGGATTTTGGAAGAATGCTCGCAACATCCATGATATTGTAAATATTGTTAGTGGCCGGGAATGGGCTGAGTGTAGAAGTCTTTAGAGGTCTTCAGAGGTCTTCAGAGGTCTTTAGAGGTCTTCAGAGGTCTTTAGAGGGAGATAGGGGTTTTTAGAGGTCTTTAGAGGTCTTCAGAGGTCTTTAGAGGTCTTCAGAGGTCTTTAGAGGTCTTCAGAGGTCTTTAGAGGGAGATAGGGGTTTTTAGAGGTCTTTAGAGGGAGATAGGGGTTTTTAGAGGTCTTCAGAGGTCTTCAGAGGTCTTTAGAGGGAGAGAGAGGTCTTTAGAGGGAGAGAGAGGTCCTTACGTCTGTTCTCATTTGTACGTCATAATTCCTACTCTGGCATTTTGTCTAGGTTGTTTATCAAGTATTTACCATCTGTATTTGTAGTGGGATATATTTGTCACGGAAGACCTTCACTTTTTATTGCTAGTGAAGACTGCCAGAGCTTTGGGAATACCATTCATTGTAAAGACGCCAGTGCGTTTTCAACTAGTCCTACTTAAGTCTAGATATATCACTGACAAGTAATAATAATAATAATAATAATAATAATAATAATAATAATAATAATAATAATAATAATAATTATTATTATTATTATTATTATAATAGTTATAAAAATAATAATAATAATAATAATAATAATAATAATAATAATAATAATAATAATAATAATAATAATAATAATAATAATAATAATAATAATAATACATTTGTAGTGAATTTATTCAGACTTTATATACCTACTGTTGTTGTTTAGTATAAATGGTGTATGAATGTGTCAAGTGCGGAGAGCACAGCCACTTGTGGCTGTGATGCGGCGCTATATAAATCTACATTTATTATTATTATTTAAGAATAATAATGCTAATAATGATAATAATCATAATAATAATCATAATAATAAATAATAATGATAATAATATTAATAATGGATACAATTTAGGCGCTTTTCCCCAAATCATCAATCAGACTCAAAGCGAGGCGATCTGTCCCAACCTAGCATGTGACACACTTTCACACACCACAAGCACACATTTATCACTCAAACATATGGTGTCAAGGTAAATGCATTGTTGATGTTATTAGGTAGGGCTTTTTGAGCTCTCGAGCTGCTCAACAAGATGGCCGAAAACAAATTGTAATTCAGGCTATGCAAAACTGTAGTAGTAGTGTTTTTTTTTTAATTATTTAAAAACGTAGTATGGTTATTATTAAAGAGGTCAAGACACCATGTTCCTGTTTGGCGCTCACTGTCTAACCACCCACATAATAACAACAAACTTCAACGACCAAGGTGGGGAACGCGACCTAGTGCTTCGTGGATATATCTTTACGTTACGGGCACTCACCACTGTAGGACCTGAGCGTCAGGATCTTTGAAGATCGCGCGATTCAGTGCATACTTGTACAGATCTCGCTTTATATTCTAGTTCGGAAAGTCGGCCTTTCACATTGATATGCTACTGGCCTTGCTTTTGGGAATATCTAATGAAGTCACCATGCATCATTGCGGAGTCCAGCAAATCCCCACAGACAGTAGGCTATTGAGGACGGTCAGTACCTGGAGAACGTCCAAGTCCTTATCAATTTCTAGCAGAGGATGTTTACGCACTGGCCCCAGGGCGGGATAGTCCATTAAACGGGCTCCGGCCGTGAGGTAACGATGCTACTAGGGCATGTCCTGTGAGACTGTGTTTGCTCTTCTGTGCAAGGGTAGCACAATGGCTCAGTGGTACCACAGCCACCTATCGTACAGGGATGCTTGCAGGTTCGCATCTCCATGTGACCCGCCTTTCTGTACTGACTCTTTATACGGAGGTTTACCTCCTGCCCGCAGCAGCACTGTCTGATGACTGACTTAAGGACACGTGGTTGCATAGGTCCATCACATTAAACATTAGTTACGGGCGTTGTGAGGGCATGTGATATTTGAAGTTGGCATCTTGATATAGATCCTGATTGGGCCCGCACTTTGAGCAGCTCCTTGGGCTGTTTAGTGCTTGTAGATAAAAACAACGACGTGTAGATAGATAACAACAATGATCTGTAGATAGATAACAACAATGACGTTTGGATAGATAACAACAACGACGTGTAGATAAATAACAAAAATGATCTGTGGATAGATAACAACAACGACGTGTAAATAGATAACAACAATGATCTGTAGATAGATAACAACAACGACGTGTAGATAGATAACAACAATGATCTGTAGATAGATAACAACAACCACGTGTAGATAGATAACATCAACGATGTGTAGATAGATAACAACAACGACGTGTAGACAGATAACAACAACGACGTGTATATAACAACAATGATCTGTAGATAGATAACAACAACGACGTGTAGATAGATAATAACAATGATCTGTAGATAGATAACAACAACGACCTGTAGATAGATAACAACGACGTATAGATAGATAACAAAATCGACGGATAGATAGATGACAACAATGATCTGTAGATAGATAACAACAACGACGTGTAGATAGATAATAATAATGATCTATAGATAGATAACAACAACGACGTGTAGATAGATAATAACAATGATCTGTAGATAGATAACAACAACGACGTGTAGATAGATAACAACGACCTATAGATAGATAACAACATCGACGGATAGATAGATGACAACAATGATCTGTAGAAAGATAACAACGACGTGTAGATAGATAACAACAATGATCTGTAGATAGATAACAACGACGTGTAGATAGATAACAACAATGATCTGTAGATAGATAACAACGACGTGTAGATAGATAACAACGACGTATAGATAGATAACAAAATCGACGGATAGATAGATGACAACAATGATCTGTTGATAGATAACAACAACGACGTGTAGATAGATAACAACAATGATCTGTAGATAGATAACAACAGCATGTAAATAGATAACAACAATGATCTGTAGATAGATAACAACAACGACGTGTAGATAGATAACAACAATGATCTGTAGATAGATAACAACAACGACGTGTAGATAGATAACAACAATGATCTGTAGATAGATAACAACAACATGTAAATAGATAACCACAATTATTTTATTCTATGGAGCACATCATTGTGTAGTCGATGGCATCTTTTGATAAAGATATATTTATACTATTTCTTTTAATCATTTAATCACTTGTCACCTGTGCAGTAGGTGCTAATTTGTGCAATGACAGCTGTTATGTAGGTTTGTAAAATATAAGTCCTCCCTTCTTTTTCTTTTGTAGTTATCTCTGTGATTAGAATTGATTTGTATGATCTTATATACATTTAAAAATACAACATGAATGTTCTTTTCCTTTAATGTAATTAACTTTTTAACCTGTTATCTGTACATTAAAATAAGCAGGGTTGGAAGATTTAACGATTTAACGATTTAGCGAATTAAATTTTTTATTAAAGAAAATTTAACGCTTTAATGTTTTTAAAAAGTTAAAGAAAATTTAACGAATTAAAAAATAAAAGTAGCGATTATCGATTTTTCTCGTTAAAAATTTCGTTACTTCAGTTTGATTTTTCGCCACAAACAACAGGTGCTTATGCGCGAAGCCGGTTTGACCCAGTTGCAGCCAGTTTGAGGCGGTTTGGATTAGCCTATGTAGGCATTGCCTACCTTGCATCAGTTCATATTAAATTTTGAGATCGTGAAAAGAAGATGGCTTCCTGCAGTGATTCGAGTGATGAAAGTTTTGCCAACATTTGTAATGGAGATTTTGGGGGAATTTCTGTAATTATGTGTATATTATATACATAATGTGTATGTGAGAGATTCTTTTTATTCTAACTGCTGTATTTGAATGCTTAGCTTAATTTCTTTGTCTCGTTGATGTGCATGGGTTAAAATGCCTGGAAGCTATGGGTGTGAATGAGTGTTGCAAGGACAGATTAGAAACAAAATGTGTCTAATATCTCTATTCTTGTTGTTAATAAAATATCAAATCACATTATTTGTTCTGTTGTTTTTTTCAGTGTGTTCATAGAATACATGGGTTCTAACACAAGTTTTGTATGTAATTTTTTTTAACTGCATACCACTTTTTTTGGTCTGAGCTGAGCAATAAATAATCATTCATGTATTTAACGCAAATTTATTTCTTTCAAAAAACAAATTCAAAAAAAAATTATTTTTTATTTTCAAAATAAATTAAAGAAAATTTATTTCTTTAACGTTTTTTACCCAAATTAAAGAAAATTTATTTCTTTAAAGAAAAAAGGTAAAGACTATCAACCCTGAATAACAGCGAGAAGGAAAATGATATATAGATATCCAGTAAGAATGTAAAGTGCCAACTGTGTAGGACTCGGGTGTTATGTTTTCTTTTTATTGATTGATGACTTCCTTTAACTGCCTGCAAATCATGTTTTAATTTCTCAGAGTGAGATAATAATGTTTTCTTGTCTCTTGTATCTTGTATATTGAAACTTTTCGGGAACTAACCTAGGTTAAGGTAAAATATTCTCTTTGAAAGGATGATGTCATCAGCTGTTGACACAGACACGAAAATAATGTTGTCATACCATCGTGGCTGAATGTCATTCTCTAGTTTCTTTTTTTACGAAGAGACATAAAAAGAGGAAGGCTTGCAATTTCCTAATAATTCTTGGTGGACAGCGGTCGTAGCTCCCTTCTGAGTTTGTGTCTTATGGGCACAACGTCAGCCTGCGGTACGCTAATTTTTGCACTTGCCCCTGTCTTGTCCAATATTTGAGGGCAGGCTGGTAGCTTCATGGAAAAGGAATGTACTGATATTTTAGAGGTTGTGTAGGGAGCAGGACCTATGTTACATTTTCAGCAGTTCTCAGTTCCCACAGTTCTGTGTTCTTATGGCGCTATGCCGCTTATTTCTAAGTTCTCACGGCTGTATCTTCCAGGAGTTGTTGTATTACCTCAGCTATATCTTGTCCCCGGTTCCACTAACTCCGAGTATCGTGCTCCACCAGACGATTTTGTGATTAGCTAGGGTAAATATGATCTGCTGGCAATTTCAGATGAATAATATAGCACCTTAAAAAAGATATTGAAACTCTCCGATCCCTTGTATGATTTACATTTCCAGCATAGTAAGTGAACATGTTCGAGTAAACAGTTTATTTGCCTTGTCCAACACATATACTCACAGAGAGAGAAAGAGAGAGAGAGAGAGAGAGAGAGAGAGAGAGAGAGAGAGAGAGAGAGAGAGAGAGAGACAGAGAGACACAGAGAGAGAGAGAGAGAGAGATTTGGGACATGCATATTTGTATGTGTGTGTATGTTGTTTTTTGGGAGAGGCGGGATTTTTTTAAAGGTTTTATTGCCCCTATTTATCAGGAAATTCTGAGCCATCTCCCATGGGGAAGGCGTAGTCGCAGCTTGTAGCGCGCCCAAACCTAACCTACCTAAAACTAGTTTTGTTTTTGAAATTTTGCTGGGTAAGCAAACTGGAGTTCCCGGAGAAAACCCCCGAAACATTGCCCGAGTCGAAATTAAATAATATCCGGAAAAATACAACACCCAGAGTCGGGATCGATCCCAAACCTGTCAGGCGCCATTGGTTTCTAGCCTGAGGACAAGGCAAGTTAGTCCCGCCTTAGACCACGTGGCCACACCGCTCGGCGCTCGCTATGGCTGTGGTGATTGTAGGAGAACATACCGCTCTAAGAAAAGAGGGCTGGGCCCACATAAAGATACCCCCAGGCTGGCCAAGGTTCGTGAAGCAGGGCTCCAGTGATATTTTAGTGTCATGTACGCGGCAACAACCCCACTGTCACTTTTCATGTCTTGCGTTATCTCTTCCCGTCCCCCGTGCAAAACATCCAGCGACATTGACCATCTACGCTGCTTATGAGGCTTCCGCCTTCCTAGTTTGTACTGACACTGAGAGAGAGAGAGGGGGGGAGAGAAAGAGAGAGAGGGAGGGAGGGAAGGAGAAGGAGAGAGAGAGAGAAGGAGGGAGGGAGAGACGGAGAAAGAGGGGGAGATAGAGGAAGATGAAAAAGAGATTTGTGCGGCTGGGTGGGTGATTGAATTAGCACACATCTCTGCAAGAGTCCTTATAAGTTGTCGATGTAATCCTACATTGGCTTCGTTAAAGCAGTCAATTGTATCCATTATTGACTTTGACAGTTTGGAGGGAAAGGGGTGGGGTTAAGTTAAACGGTTGACATCAGGCTGGTGTATTGTTATGAATGTAACAGATTATTGTTATGAATGTAACAGATTATTGTTATGAGTGTAACAGATTATTGTTATGAATGTAACAGATTTATTGTTATGTATGTAACAGATTATTGTTATGAATGTTACAGATTATTGTTATGAATGTAACAGATTATTGTTATGAATGTTACAGATTATTGTTATGAATGTTACAGATTATTGTTATGAATGTTACAGATTATTGTTATGAATGTAACGGGTAGAAGGCAAGGTGATGTATTGTTATAAATGTAAGCGGTAGAAGGCAAGGTGATGTATAGTTATAAATGTAAGCGGTAGAGGGCAAGGTGATGTATAGTTATAAATGTAAGTGGTAGAAGGCAAGGTGATGTATTGTTATATATGTAAGTGGTAGAAGGCAAGGTGATGTTTAGTTATAAATGTAAGTGGTAGAAGGCAAGGTGATGTATAGTTATAAATGTAAGCGTTAGAAGGCAAGGTGATGTATAGTTATAAATGTAAGCGGTAGAAGGCAAGGTGATGTTTTGTTATATCTGTAAGTGGTAGAAGGCAAGGTGATGTATAGTTATAAATGTAAGTGGTAGAAGGCAAGGTGATGTATTGTTATAAATGTAAGTGGTAAAAGGCAAGGCGATGTATTGTTATAAATGTAAGTGGTAGAAGGCAAGGTGATTTATTGTTATAAATGTAAGAGGTAGAAGGCAAGGTGATGTATAGTTATAAATGTAAGTGGTAGAAGGCAAGGTGATGTATTGTTATAAATGTAAGCGGTAGAAGGCAAGGTGATGTATTGTCTTCATCTTTGTACTGCAGTTGCTCTGTCCTAAACCTTGTAAAAGATGGGCATCTATCGGGTGGCAATGAAACACCAGTTGTTCTCCCTTCACAAATGAGTGAACAGATGTTTTTCTTCCTCCCAATCTGCGCCACTGGTCAGTGGTCCTATATTTTGACCCCTCCTTCACATGTTGATGTTGAAGGTAAAGATGAGTTACAAAATATTAGTGGAGTTTGAAGTTCCCAAATCATTGGGACGAGTCGGAAATAACTAACCCAATTATAACTCAATAATTAGCTGATTAACATGACTATCGGATTGCTCATATTGGTTTGTGACTGTTGAAGTACACATCTGTTGTTACACGGGTTCATGACGATTGGAGTCTGCAGTCAGGGTCTTTTGCGTACAGCACCGCCGACACCAAAAGAACGCAACACATTACAGTATATTGACGTACATCAGTACTTGCCCTTATAACAAGGCACCCAGATATTGTTTTCCTCTTGCGCAAGAAAGACAGGAGTTTTTGTTGTTCATTCTTTCTTTCTTATCTTCGGTCTTCCACCCCCGCCCCCACCCCTCCTCTCTCTCTTCTTCAATGCTTTCACCCAGTGAGGGATCGGACAGAAGCAGACGACGTAGATAGTTATTGCCCCTGAGTTACACGGCCGTTAGAGCCTGGGTTGGGGGTTTAGGGGGGGGCTTCATGGCTGTGGCGCGTCGCTCAGGCCGGAAACTTATGACACCGGAAATGGCACGGCGCATGCCTTGTTGCGTTGGAAAAGAATGCGGGAGTTGTTTATTTCTGACTGTATCTATATTTATTTCTGGCAGACATTTAAAGAGCATCCTATTATAGTGTTTCTATTTCTGGTTCAATGTTAACCTAGTGCCACCGATCGCCTTTGTTATTTTTGCCAGCATTTCTACAATTCTACCTTCGGGTCTAAACATGCTACAGTTCCGGAGATCTTTTGGGGGGATATTTTCCGCTCTTTTCCCGTCATTTCCCATTTATTTTACCGTCAGTTTCTTCCGCGATTTAGGCTGTCATCAGTTCTCAAAATGATTGCGTCATGCGTTCGTTCGGTTTTAAACTTTTTAATGTGACTTGTTAAACCTTGTCTTTTGCAACGTTTTGCACTGACAAGAAGCATTTATCCATGTTATTGGACAATAAATTGTCTGTGTTCTGTGTATTAAGTGGGTATATCTTTAGCGGGTGAAAGAAGATAAGTGTTCTCCCGTAACCTTCGGGGCGAAGAAGAAGAAGAGACATAAGAGTTTGTTAGTGTTAGGACTACTTTCAATGTTTAGATACAGCTGAGAAGGTAAAACCACGACACCCACCCTTTCGTCATGCAAAACACATGTTCATTAGCGAAACATTAACTATCGTTAACTGAAACACCTCTAGACATACTAAAAAAAACTATAGAGACAAATGTGTGATGGTTGACAAGATACAAAATTGTCAATCGTGTGGCAGTTACCACCGCCTACTGTGGACTGAAGCAAAGAGATCAACACAACTGTCCCAAATTGGGGACACCAGCCTACTGTTGTCACACAGCGGATAAAAGCAAGCAGGGTTCGGGGGTGGATGTACAGTATAAACAATCACACCACAGAAAGAAACAGCTTCCAGGTCTCGAGGACAGTATAAACAATCACACCACAGAAAGAAACAGCTTCCAGGTCTCGAGGACAGTATAAACAATCACACCACAGAAAGAAACAGCTTCCAGGTCTCGTGTACAGTATAAACAATCACACCACAGAAAGAAACAGCTTCCAGGTCTCCAGGACAGTATAAACAATCACACCACAGAAAGAAACAGCTTCCAGGTCTCGTGTACAGTATAAACAATCACACCACAGAAAGAAACAGCTTCCAGGTCTCGAGGACAGTATAAACAATCACACCACAGAAAGAAACAGCTTTTAGGTCTCGATGACAGAGATGCTTCAGGGGTTGGGGGAGGGGAGGATTATGGTGACGTAAACAAACTGACCAGACTGGCCCATCCCGCCTTTGTCACTGTGACCCCGCCAATACCCATCCATCTACTGACCCATTTGATTAACACGGACCACCTTGCTGCCATTTGCTCCCGACCCCCACCGGCTATTGGGGAACAAGGGAGGTAATCCACTGTCACACAGCGTAGGGGAGACTAAAGTAGGTGTATACTCCCTGTTCAGTGGGACCTACTCTCTGATAAATGTGACTTATTCTCTGTTCAATGTGACCTACTCCCTGTTCATTGTGACCTACTCTCTGTTAAGTGTGGCGTACTCCCTGTTCAGTGTGACCTACTCTCTGTTCAGTGTGGCCTACTCCCTGTTCAGTGTGGCCTACTCCCTGTTCATTGTGACCTACTCTCTGTTAAGTGTGGCGTACTCCCTGTTCAGTGTGACCTACTCTCTGTTCAGTGTGGCCTACTCCCTGTTCAGTGGGACCTACTCTCTGTTCAGTGTGAAAGATTTTTTTTTGTTGTTTCAAAATTACTTGATTAATTGCACGTTTGTGAATTTTAAGTAAAGGTTTCATTGAGACAGAGGAAGAGAAAGAGAGAGAGAAAGAGGGAGAGAAAGAGGGAGAGAAAGAGGGAGAGATTCCTGGTCCACCCTTTCCTCACCCTCACCCTCACATTAGCTTCCCAATCACCCCCCAGACTCTCGTCCTTGTTGTACACTAGACTTGGACCTCCGCGCCTTTCTATTATAACAAGCATTGATCCAGTTTGTACAACAACAAGAAGAAGTAGAAAAAGAACAACAAGATGATGATGGAGATGATGATGAAGACGACGACGATAATGATGATGATGATGATGATGATGATGATGATGATGATGATGATGATGATGATGATGATGATGGTGAAGAAGAAGAAGAGGAAGAAGAAGAAGAAGAAGAAGAAGAAGAAGAAGAAGAAGAAGAAGAAGAAGAAGAAGAAGAAGAAACTTTCAAATGTAAAAAAATAGAAATTAAAATTATTGACTAATTAAAAAGTCTGATCTTCCAATCTTTCCCTTTAACGACTTAACATAATGCAGAACTAATATTAAACATTAAATTGGAAACCACACAACATACGCACATACACACACACACGCAATCAGAATAACAATATAATAATAATAATAATAATAATAATAATAATAATAATAATAATAATAATAATAATAATAATAATAATAATCATAATAATAATAATAATAATAAGATGATGATGATGATGATGATGATGATGATGATGACCCATGATTTACATTGGTATTAGTTCCTACGGAAGAGGAAAATAAGAGCGGATTGGCATAAGGGACGAAATTGCCCCAGTTATTAAGAGGTTCCGTTCTTTCTATTCAATTTGACAGGAAAGTACAATATCGCAACACGCAACATTTTGACCTCCATATCAGAAAGTAATAAGCCGGTGATTTTGTTCACAAGCCCAGATCTCATATTCCACTACCGTAACGTCTTTAGTGCACGAATCCACACATTCCTCATGAACTGGAATCAGCACTCGCTCACAAATTATCTTGGATCAAAATGTACTCTGTATCCTTCTCCTCTTTTTCCTTGTTCTTGTTCTTCTTGTTCTTGTTCTTCTTGTTCTTCTTCTTGTTCTTCTTGTTCTTGTTCTTCTTCTTGTTCTTGTTCTTCTTCTTCTTCTTGTTCTTGTTCTTCTTCTTGTTCTTGTTCTTCTTCTTCTTCTTGTTCTTGTTCTTCTTGTTCTTCTTGTTCTTCTTCTTCTTGTTCTTCTTCTTCTTGTTCTTCTTCTTCTTCTTCTTCTTCTTCTTCTTCTTCTTCTTCTTCTTGTTCTTGTTCTTGTTCTTGTTCTTCTTCTTCTTCTTCTTCTTCTTCTTCTTCTTCTTCTTCTTCTTCTTCTTCTTCTTCTCCTCGTCCTCCTCTTTTTGCGCTGTTCCAGCATGCCAAGTGTATAATTTCAGGTAACCAACTCCAACTCAATAAATTCCTCTTTTTCCGCTGTTCCACTGTATTTTAACATGCCAAGTGTATAATTTCAGATAACCAACTCCAACTCAATTTGGCTGGCAAAAAGTTTAAATTTACCCGAATGTCAAAATATCAAGCAGTTAGACTTTGTTGTCGTATTCCTGTACAACCAATATTTTAGTCGGTGTCATATTCCTGTACAGCCAATATTTAAGTCGGTGTCGTATTCCTGTACAGCCAATACTTAGGGCGGATTGATGGAGCAACACAAATCACAGTTCAGGAATTATAGAACCAATTCCTGGCTTTCAGACTTTGCGTGTATGGGTGTGGGTGTGTGTGTGTGGCTAGGTACAAACGCCTTTATTCTGACATACACTTGAACCTCTACGTACTTTCTTTTGACGGACCCCGTTATTTTGACGTCAAAACAATGTTCCGTTAGGGTTAGGGCTGTGTTAGGCTTAGGATTAGGTTTAGGGTTTGGTTTAGGATTAGGGATAGCTTCAAAAAATGGACAAATTTGTAAAAATGTCAAAGTAACCTATGTAGAGTTTCATGAAAGTAATCACAACGGCGTTTCTACACGGACGTGTGTGCGTTTACGTACCGTAGGTTATAAGGTTGTGTGTAAGACTTTCTGACGGGGTTGTGAGGTACAAAATTTTATGAGGTACATTTTCCTATGACCCCACAGTGCCAACCTCAAAAACCGCTTGCTGAGCTCCCAAGCATATCGCCTATACATTTATCTCAACCACCTCACAGAACCGTTGGTGTGCGACCACCTACACACACCCACACGGATTTTTGTGTGTACGTCACAACAATGCTACAAATACGCTTACCTCACAACGTGGGCTACCGGGGGAGATGCAATTCTTGATTAAAGACATTCGTCACTGCTCGGCAATTATGTTAAAACTGCCCAAAGTCAGCATAACCTAATATTACGTGAAATATGCTATGCAGTGTATGTACCCCACAACGATGCTAAAAAATGCTTACCTCACACTGTCGGGTAGGTGGGCATGTGGGTGTGTGGTTTTTTTTTTTCCATTTCTTCTCTCCAAGGTTTTCAAAATGTCAGGACTGGCAAACCTAGGTCTGACTCGACAAAAAATGCTTTTGAAAATGTCACTCAACAGAATGACCCCGGTGCTAACAAATTTTTATTTGAATGTCTACACAGTTGTTCTGTGATCGATACTGTAAAAGTCGTGTAATAACCCAAACACCAAATCCATTTAACAGTGTTTATTATTGGTTGATTTCATGTCTCAATTCACCTCCAGTACGTCATCTCCATCTTCCTATATGCTTGCGAAACATGGACCCTCACAGCAGATCTCCAACGAAGAATACAAAGCATGGAGATGAGGTGCTACAGAAGACTTCTGGGCATTTGTGAAACATGGACCCTCACAGCAGATCTCCAACAAAGAATACAAAGCATGGAGATGAGGTGCTACAGAAGACTTCTGGGCATTTCCTATACCCAGCACATCGCCAACGGCAAAGTCCGACAGAACATCACACAAGCCATTGGACAACACGATGACCTGCTCACAGTGGTGAAAAAACGGAAACTCCGATGGTATGGCCACGTCACCAGATCATCATGGCTTGCAAAGACCATCCTGCAAGGCACAGTGCAAGGAGGTAGAAGAAGAGGGAGACCGAAAAAGGTGGGAGGACAACATTCGAGAATGGACTGGTTTGACACTGAGCGAAACAATCAGGGTTGCTGAGGACAGGGATAGGTGGAGTACGCTGATTAAACGATCATCTATGGTGCCCCTACGACCTCCGAGTTACGGGATAGGATGGGGATTAGTAGTAGTAGTAGTAGTAGTAGTAGTAGTAGTAGTAGTAGTAGTAGTAGTAGTAGTAGTAGTAGTATTTTTAGTATTATTGTAGTTATTATATTATACAGACAGACAGAGAGCGAGACAGAGAGAGAGAGAGAGAGAGAGAGAATGATAGACAAACAGAAGTACAGGCAGACAGATAGACATAAAGACAAACAGACAGTGCAGAGGAAATGAAACTTTAACGCATTAAAAAAAAAACACAAACAAAAAACATAATATGTTTGGAAAGGTAACTGGATAACACTCTAATAAGGTCACAGTATGATAACTGGATAACACAATAATAAGGTCACAGTAGGATAGCTGGTTAACATACTACTGTGGTCACAGTGGTGTAGCTGGATAACATACTAATAAGGTCACAGTAGGATAGCTGGTTAACATACTACTGTGGTCACTGTGGTGTAGCTGGATAACATACTAATAAGGTCACAGTAGGATAGCTGGTTAACATACTACTGTGGTCACAGTGGTGTAGCTGGATAACACACTAATAAGGTCACAGTATGATAACTGGATAACACAATAATAAGGTCACAGTAGTGTAGCTGGATAACATACTAATAAGGTCACAGTAGGATAGCTGGTTAACACACTAATAAGGAGGCACTGTGGTCTAATGGTAGTGCTTCGCCTTGCGGATCGGAAGGTCCCGGGTTCGAGCCCTGGCCGGGCCATTGTGTTGTGTCCCTGGGAAAGACACTTTACTCCTGTTTTCCTACTCCTTCGGATGAGAGTATAAACCGAGGTCTAGTCTGTGTCGCATACATTCCTAGAACATACATTCCATCATAACGGACTTTAAAGATCCTGACGCTCATGTCCTAGACGGGTGAGTGCCGGTGAAAAGAAAACACCCAGCATGCACCTAGGTCCTTCTCCCCCCATCCCTGGCTGCCCATGATTGTGCTCAGTTGTCCGGGCGTCAGACCATGCGCCCAAAGGCTGCGGGTGGGCGTCTCGGGCGGCTTGAGTTAGATCCTGTATCGGCCAGCGCCTTGAGCAGCTCTTGAGCTGGAAAAGCGCTATATAAGAACGATAAAATAAAATAAAATAAAAATAAGGTCACAGTAGTGTAGCTGAATAACATACTAATAAGGTCACAGTAGGGTATCTGAATAACGCACTAATAAGGTCACAGTAGGGTAGCTGGATAACACACTAATAGGGTCACAATAGGGTAGCTGGATAACACACTAATAAGGTCACAATAAGATAGATGGATAACACTGGATAACACACTAATAAGGTCACAGTAAGATAGATGGATAACACTGGATAACACACTAATAAGGTCACAGTAGGATAGCTGGATCACACACTAATAAGGTCACAGTAAGATAGATGGATAACACTGGATAGCACACTAATAAGGTCACAGTAAGATAGATGGATAACACTGGATAACACACTAAAAAGGTCACAGTAAAATAGCTGGATAACACTCTAAGCCAGGCAAGGCGTCCGGACCTGACGGCATCAGCCCTCGAGTGCTGAAAGTGTGCGCCGAGCAGCTAGCCGCGGTGTTCCAGACCCTCTTCAACATGAGCCTAAGAGCAGGAAAGGTGCCAACAGCGTGGAAGATGGCGCGAATAGTACCAGTGCCAAAGAAACCTGTCTGCAAAGAACTGAATGACTTCAGACCCATCGCTCTAACACCAGTGGTGATGAAATGTCTGGAGAAGCTAGTGCTGAAACGCCTACTACAGCAGACGGAGGACCTCATGGACCCCCTGCAGTTTGCGTACCGCGCGCGGAGGGGCACCGACGACGCGGCGATGTACATCATCCACAGCATCCTTCAACACCTGGAAAAGCCCAACACGTCGGCCAGAGTGCTGTACGTCGATTTCAGCTCGGCGTTCAACACCGTCAGACCCAGCCTGATGTTTGAGAAACTCAGTACGATGTCAGTGGCACCGCAGCTCATCAAGTGGGTGATCGACTTTCTGGTCGGGCGGTCGCAGTTCGTCGCAGTGGGTGGGGTGAAATCCGACGTCCTGACCATCAACACGGGGACGCCTCAAGGTTGCTGCTTGTCGCCGACGCTCTTCACGCTCTACACCAACGACTGCCGGGCCTCTGTGGCCGACAACACGCTGGCGAAGTTCGCCGACGACTCAGCGCTGGTGGGGTTAGTGACGGGCGACGACGACTCGCAGTACAGACGCGACGTTGACAGGCTGGTAGAGTGGTGCCAGCAAAACAGCCTCGACCTCAACGTGGGGGAAAACGAAAGAAATGGTCACAGATTTTAGAAGATCCAGAAGTGCGCCAGAGCCGTTGACAATCGGTGACCAGGTCGTAGAGCAGGTTGACGAGTACAAATACCTGGGCGTCACCGTCAGCTCCGACATGTCATGGACCAAGCATGTAGACAAGGTAGTCAGCAAATGTCACTCCAGGCTGTACTTCCTAAGGAAACTGCGCCAATTCAAAGTCAACAGCGAAATTCTGACCTCCTTCTACAGAGCCAGCATAGAGAGCGTGCTGAGCTTTAACCTGACCACGTGGCTGCATGGATGCAAAGAGGAGGACAGAGACAGACTGAGACGGTGGGTCAGGCAGGCGGAGAGGGTGGTGGGGTCGCAACTGCCCAGTATCGAGGAGCTGGAGTGCAGCCGCACTGTTAGAAAGGCTCGCAAGATAGCGGAAGACGAGCTGCACCCACTGCATGGCGAGTTCCAGATGCTCCCCTCTGGCCGCAGGTACAGGGTTGCCAAGTGCAGGACCAACCGTTTCCAGCAGACGTTTGTCCCCTCTGCAATCACGCTACTCAATGAGCAGTTAAAATAAATCTCCATAGCATTTGGGCAGGGTAAAGGGGGTGGGGGTGGGTGGGAGTGGGGTAAGACAAACTGTAAATTGTCTCAATAAGAGCTACCTTCATCAGTCTCTTTCTATTTACTGTATGCTGTATGAATGTGTGCGAAAATTATCGATTGTGTGCGAATAATGTATACTCACTAGTCATGTAACGTTTTATTGGTGATGATATCAATTGCGCATTAGGCCTATTTACTAGTCATATTGTGTACTAGTCATGATAATTTAAATGGAATCTTTGTCCATCAAGTGCTGTATGAATGTGTGAGAAAATGTATGGATTGTGCATGATGTATACATTGACTATTAATGTAATGTGAACTGTGAGGCGTTGTATGTTGGTTTAATCAATTGACGTATAGACTGAGATGTGGGTGCTTGACGCGATTAGGTGACATGATATATATTGACAGTGTTTGCGGTTCTATTTTGTGATCTGATTGCCTGATGTGTGATGTCTGATTGTTCACTTTTGATAGCCTATTTTGCGTAAATGTGAGAAAGCGATGTGTCTGCTTGCACTGTGCTGTAATGTATTGTATTGCGTATGAACTTATAACCTATATTCTGATGTATTCCCATATGCGCAAAACAAATTCTTCACATGAAGTCAATAAATCTTGAATCTTGAATCTTGAATCTAATAAGGGTTCATTTTGTTTTGTTATATAGCACTGTAACAGCTCACTAGCTGCCCAAGGCGCTGGCCGACACGGTATCTCACCCCGATCACCCAAGGCGCCAACTTGTTGCCTTAGGCGTAGCGCGTAACGCCGCAGACATCTAAGCTCAATCCAGGGCGGTAAGAGACTAAGGGAAAGCAAGATATTATAATAATGGGGTTGGAGGGTGTTTAAAAGTTTAGGACTGGGTTTTACTCCCATTGGAGTCTGAACATGCTCTTTTTATTGGAACAGCACACAACTGATTTCCCCACGGCGGCCAGACTACAAGCCAAGTGGGAATGCACCAGACAATTAATGATCTGTGAATGGGTGTGTTGGTGTGAGTGTGTGACAGGGGGTTTGTAGGGATGGGATGATAGAAGGTGGTTGGAAAGAGAACGAGAAATACACTTTTCGTTGGAAGTGCAGGCAGATGATTCCCAAAGTTTTAGAAGAACGGTAGGAGTACACCAGACAATTAATAGTTTGCCAACAACGTGTGTGTGTCGAGGGGGGGGGGGGGTACATACTTGTGTGTGTGTGAGAGAGAGAGGGGAGGAGGCGGGATTGGAAAATGCTGTTTTTATCCTATGTCACCTAGCTGTTTTTCAAATGCCCAATTTACGTCCGTTGGAATACACCAGATGATGAATGATCTGTGGAGGAATATATGTTGTACGTAAGGTGTTTGCGTGCGTCTATGTGTATCTTGTGGATGTGGGTGGGTGTATCTGTGTGTAACAGTGAGATATATGTGTTTTATATTCCAAATGCCCAATTTACAAGGCAGAGGGGAATTCCCCCCGCAATTAATTACCTGTAGGTCAAAACATAGTGAGAGGTACACACATATATATATACACACACATATACACATGCATACACAAACACGCACTCACACTCACACAGGTATTAGGACACACACACATTATGGCACAAAGTTCGCATAGCTATTATATAGACGAACATATCACAGGGAGCTGATACCTACCGAAAAATCAACAATGACGTCCGAAAAGGCATGCGCACAGCAAAGGAGAACTGGACAGAAGATCAAGAGAGAGAGAGAGAGAGAGAGAGAGAGAGAGAGAGAGAGGCAGGCGGGTGATGATGGGTGGGAGTGTGGAGACTAGACATACATGTGACAAAGGCTATAGGAATAAAATACATCTTGTATTAAGCACAGCCAGATGGTTCCTATATTAGGACACTGGGTCAATGTTTAATCTTAGAAATGGGTACAGCTGTCCTCATACTCTAGGCAACGTGACTGACCGAGCCTTACGCTGACCTTTGACTACGCTTACCTATCACAACGCTGAGCTGACTACGCTGACCTCTGACTACCCTGACCTCGGACTACCCTGACCTCTGACTACACTTACCTCTGACTATACTTACCTCTGACTATACTTACCTCTCACTACACCTACCCTCTATTACCTCCGACTGCTCTTACCCTAACGAAGCTGACCTCGGACTACCCTGACCTCTCACTACACCTACCTCTCACTACACCTACCCTCTGTTACCTCCGACTGCTTTTACCCTAACTACGCTGACTTCTGACTATCCTTACCTCTCGCTACACTTATCTGTCACTACACCTACCCTCTGTTACCTCCGACTGCTCTTACCCTAACTACGCTGACCTCTGACTACCCTTACCTCTCACTACACTTATCTCTCACTACACCTACCCTCTATTTGGTCCTGATTTGGCTCGGAAGAGTCCGCTGGACCTAAAGCAATAACCATGTAATGTAACCTACCCTCTATTACCTCCGATTACTTTTACCTCTGACTACGCTTACCACTGTGTACACTTATCTCTCACTATACCTACCCTCTTTTACCTCCGACTACTCTAACCTCTGACTACGCTTACCACTGTGTACATTTATCTCTCACTACAAAAGCCCGGCGCTTACTTTTCACTAAACCAGCACTACAGAAAGAAACTGTGGGGCCCTCGAGCGAGGAGATGATATTCCAGCCGTAGACCTCTGTGGCAATGGAGATTTGGCCAGTGTTGTCAATGGACAGACATCTCGGGCCAACTGGACATGGCTAATGTTGACAATGGACAGACATCTCCTGCCAACTGGACATGGCTAATGTTGCCAATGGACAGACATCTCCTGCCTACTGGACATGGCTAATGTTGCCAATGGACAGACATCTCCTGCCTACTGGACATGGCTAATGTTGCCAATGGACAGACATCTCCTGCCTACTGGACATGGCTAGGAGGCACTGTGGCCTAATGGTAGTGCTTCGGCTTGCGGATCTGAACCTGATCCGGGTTCGAGCCCTGGCCGGGCCATTGTGTTGTGTCCCTGGGAAAGACACTTTACTTCTGTTTTCCTACTCCTTTGGATGAGAATCTAAACCGAGGTCTAGTCTGTGTGTCGCATACATTCCATCATAACGGACTTTAAAGATCCTGACGCTCATGTCCTAGACGGGTGAGTGCCGGTAACAAGAACACACCCAGCATGCACTTGGTCCTTCTCCCCCATCCCTGGCTGCCCAGGATTGTGCTCAGATCAGTTGTCCGGGCGTCAGACCATGCGCCCAAAGGCTGCGGGTGGGCGTCTCGGGCGGTTTGAGTTAGATCCTGTATCGGCCGGCGCCTTGATCCTTAGGCTAAGGCGCCTTACAAATGACGAACATTATTATGGCTAATGTTGCCAATGGACAGACATCTTCGGCCAACTGGACATGGCTAATGTTGCCAATGGACAGACATCTCCGGCCAACTGGACATGGCTAATGTTGCCAATGGACAGACATCTCTGGCCAACTGGACATGGCTAATGTTGCCAATGGACAGACATCTCCGGCCAACTGGACATGGCTAATGTTGCCAATGGACAGACATCTCCGGCCAACTGGACATGGCTAATGTTGCCAATGGACAGACATCTCCGGCCAACTGGACATGGCTAATGTTGCCAATGGACAGACATCTCTGGCCAACTGGGCATGGCTAATGTTGCCAATGGACAGACATGGTGTGCCTGTAACAAGAGCCCCGTGTCCACTGCCTTTGGGCTTTTGCCTTGCTTGGTCAGTGTAGGCTTAGAAGGTTACTGTTAGTCTAAAGCAGACGACAGAAGTGATCATGCGTAACACAGTTGTAGCGTGATGCAAGCACAGTTGGTGACATCATCGCAGCCTACAATGGAGTTTCGAAATTTACATCCACTTAGATTTTTCATCCAATGAGAACACAGCTAGGTTAGATAGAACCAGTTCTGGGTGATTCAAGCAAAGAGATGGAACGCCAGTCTTCGTTGAAACGCTGAGCAGTACACAGTACACTCAAGCAGAAATCTCTCTCCTGAGAAGATTAGACAGCAGTACTTGTTGAATAT
>CM072515.1:80187034-80204534 GCA_036898135.1 Oncomelania hupensis
TAAATCCGTGGTCCACTGGAGTCTCCACTCTAATTCCTATACCCATATAAATATAACTCATGGCTAACTACACACATAGAGAAATAATATTATACACATTCTCAGGTACAGCCACTGGTCTGCAATAACACATATAGGCTAAACAACAGAGGGTCCGTAGTGACTACGTCATGGCGTCGCAACCGGTCGTGTTCGCCACGTGGTCAGGCAAAGTGTGACTAACAATCACAATTCTAAACATGGCAAATGTCACAACATAATTCAACAATAATATCAATAAATCACGAGGCAACAAAAGATAGTTCATTTGCCTTTTTGACAATGTCAGGCTGTGGCTAACTAGGTTGAATAGAATGTCACCAGTTCCTGCTGTTAGTCTTCAAGTAGAGAGATCCCTTAGAGCCTAGCTCCTGTCTCTATGCAAGTCGAACGCAGAATGATTCTCTACCCCGGTGATCAGCAGGAAGCCTGGGAAACTAAAACTACAAGAGGCTCCACCTAGTGTGTGTGGCGTTACTACTGCCTATACGTAAGCTGGATGAGGTCATTACCTACTGAGCCAGCGTCAGCATACAAATGTGTAGCCCACAGTAGACTTCTGTCGTCTTCTGCAGAGTAACATTACTTTACCAAGGTTACAGCTGACTTAGCCAGGCAAGAAGCTATAGTGCTGTGTAAATCTGGCCTCTTATCACATCACTTACCATAGTTACTGTTAGTCCGTTGCTTTGTCTTTTCTGTACTCAATATCAACAACTGTCATCTATGCAATGTAGGTTAGGTAGGTAGGTAGGTAGGTAGGTAGGTAGGTAGATTACTGTCCCCGGACACAGAGCGTATAGGGGACTTATGAAATAGCTTTTTATACAAAATGATTTAAAATTGAAAGTGAAAATCGTAGAGAACAAATACGATCTCTCTCTCTCTCTCTCTCTCTCTCTCTTTCTCTCTCTCTCTTTCTCTCTCTCTCTCTTTCTCTCTTTCTCTCTCTCTAACAAGAGAGAGAGAGTTAGGGTTAAAAAGTGAAAATCGTAGAGAAAAAAATACGATCTCTCTCTATTTCTATATATAGTAGATAATCTCTCTATCTCTATAGATAGATAGATAGATAGATAGATAGATAGATAGATAGATAGATAGATAGATAGATAGATAGATAGATAGATAGATAGATAGATAGATAGATAGATAGATAGATAGATAGATAGATAAATGCACAACGACAAAGAGAATCTAGTATCGCACTGTAAAGAAGTTCTTCATGGTCGTAATATAATTTTGCAATAAAGGACATTATAGCCTCTCACTGTGGAAACCTGCGCTATATAAGACTACCTTATCGTCATCATCATCGTCATCATCATCATCATCATCATCGTCACCACTTCGTTGTGCAGTTGACAAACACCTCGCCACAGTTGAAAAGGTAGGGCGAAGGCAACGGACTCCTCAGTTCATCGTCAGCTTCAGAGCTTTGTTGAAAAAAGGTGAACGGTGCTAACATTGGAGTGCAGCACTGCACAACGCATTAACGAAGGTTGATGATGCATCTACCACATCTTACTGTGAGCTGGAGAAAAAACACAAAAAACAACAACAACCCATACTCCGAGTTTGTAGAGATTTGTCCGGGGTCCGTCAGCCTCAAAGTCCAAGAAATCTCTGATAATCAGATGTTGTTAAAACCACTGGCAGCCATGTTTTGAATATAGGATGTGGGAATAATGTACCTTACCCTTACACAGCAAAGCGCGGTAGCCACAAAACTGCGCCATCAAAAGCGTGGTAGCCACAACACTGCGCCACCAAAAGCGTGGTAGCCACAAAACTGCGCCATCAAAAGCGTGGTAGCCACAACACTGCGCCATCAAAAGCGTGGTAGCCACAACACTGCGCCATCAAAAGCGTGGTAGCCACAAAACTGCGCCATCAAAAGCGTGGTAGCCACAACACTGCGCCATCAAAAGCGTGGTAGCCACAACACTGCGCCACCAAAAGCCCGGTAGCCACAAAACTGCGCCACCAAAAGCGCGGTAGCCACAAAACTGCGCCACCAATAGCGCGGTAGCCACAAAACTGCGCCACCAAAAGCGCGGTAGCCACAAAACTGCGCCACCAAAAGCGCGGTAGCCATAACACTGCGCCACCAAAAGCGTGGTAGCCACAAAACTGCGCCACCAAAAGCGCGGTAGCCACAACACTGCGCCACCAAAAGCGCGGTAGCCACAACACTGCGCCACCAAAAGCACGGTAGCCATAACACTGCGCCACCAAAAGCGCGGTAGCCACAACACTGCGCCACCAAAAGCGCGGTAGCCACAACACTGCGCCACCAAAAGCACGGTAGCCATAACACTGCGTCACCAAAAGCGTGGTAGCCACAACACTGCGCCACCAAAAGCACGGTAGCCATAACACTGCGCCACAAAAGCACGGTAGCCACAACACTGCGCCACAAAAGCGCGGTAGCCACAAAACTGCGCCACCAAAAGCGCGGTAGCCACAACACTGCGCCACCAAAAGCACGGTAGCCACAACACTGCGCCACCAAAAGCGTGGTAGCCACAACACTGCGCCACCAAAAGCGCGGTAGCCACAACACTGCGCCACCAAAAGCGTGGTAGCCACAACACTGCGCCACCAAAAGCGCGGTAGCCACAACACTGCGCCACCAAAAGCGCGGTAGCCACAACACTGCGCCACCAGCACCAGGGGAATTGGAACAAAGTGCTTTCTGGCTTTTATCTTGCATTCTACCCTCTAGGACACGGGCGTCAGGATCTTAAAAGTCCTTTCTAATGGAATGCATTGGTTGCACAGGCTAGACCTCTGTTCATATTGTTATACAAAAGAAGAGTCAACAAATAATAAACTCACACTCCCTTTTTAAAATTAATTGTGGACGTACGTGAGACAGTATCAAAGTGACTGTATTAAAGTGACAATATCAAAGTGACTACATTATCGTCATCGTCATCGTCATCATCATCATCATCATCATCATCATCATCATCATCATCATCATCGTCACCACTTCGTTGTGCAGTTGCCAAACACCTCTGTATTAAAGAGACAGTATCAAAGTGACTGTATTAAAGTGGCAGTATCAAACTGGCACTGTATTAAAGTGATTGCATTTAAGTGACAGTAATAAACTAGCACTGTATTAAAGTGATTGCATTTAAGTGACAGTATTAAACTGGCACTGTATTAAAGTGATTGCATTTAAGTGACAGTATTAAACTAGCACTGTATTAAAGTGACAGTATTAAACTGGGACTGTATTAAAGTGATTACATTAAAGTGATTGTATTAAAGTGATAGTATTAAACTGGGACTGTATTAAAATGACTATTAAAGTGACTGTATTAAACTGACTGTAATATCCACCCGGTAACACTGATGGATAGTTTGTTCAGTAACATCAGGTATGTTCGGGATGGGTTGATGGGATTTATTCCCCATGATGCTGGGTGTTGGTCCACTGGGAAAGCGCAACAGACCTCTCGCGCCTCTCACACCCTGCAAACAAAACAAACACCAAACAAACAAACAAAAAACAATTAGAAAGGGAGAAATAGGTGGTGATGTAATCTGCAGTCTTTACAAACAGTTGCTGGTTTTGAACATTGTACATACAATGAACATTGTAAACGAACATTTTGTTTTCCTCATCAAGACTGAAGTCGTTACGTATGTAAAATTGTCATACAACAGGCAAAGATACATTGCCTGTGCACAATTATTCCTGTAGCTTCCTCAGCGAAGTGTGATTGCGGCGTCTGCTTTTAACATTTAAGAGCATGGAAGTTTAGAATGAAAGAACTATCAGTGGCACGGTTAATGTCTGGGTTATGTTGACGTTGAAAACAGATTTGCCGAGTTGTTTTTATTGGAAGTTTTGTGGCAGGTTCAACAACTTTTTGTCTCTTAAATACCCAAACTAGCTTCCTGAACTTTTTTTGGTCCAAAAGGTTGACCAACCTAAGTTCGGGATCTGAGTACCTCGAAAAATGACGTTTTTGAACCTCAACGAATCGTCCAAGAACTGCACTGATGCCTTTCCTTGGTGATCTTGGTTGCGGACTTTGCCGTAGTAAGGGCTGCAACAGTGCAGATAACGTTTGGGTGAACAGAAATGCTCGGTTGGTAAATACCATCCTCTTCTTCCTCTTAATGCTGCTCCAGCTTTCCTGCTTTACTTCCGTCTCCGTTCTTCTCTCTCTCCTCCTCTAGCTCCATCACTCCTCTGCTGCTCACCCTTTCCTTATCCTGTCTTTCTTCTTCTTCTTCTTTGTAACGGAGGGTTTTTGTGTGTTATAATCTAAATAAATATATGTATAACTACTTATGGTGTAATGAATGAGTGTGTGAGTGTGGCTGTCTGACGCTCAGTATAAAGGTGTGTGTTCTATCTCTGTTTACTATACTCATACACTGCCACACACGTGCTTGCAGACAAAGACAAAGATTACACAGTTGTTTCTCTTTGCCCTCTGTTATGCTATTTCACACTCAATCATGAACATACACAATAAATCATCTTCACATACACTAAATTCACAGATACATTAAATCATACAATTATTTCTAGCATATAAATAAATTCACACATACGATAGTTAAGTGCCCATAATTAGTGTAATTGGGTGAGTGCACGCAGATTACTCAGTAAGTTCACGCAGTTTCTGATATGAATGTACACAGTTACTGTCAGAGTTCAACACTAGTAGAAGTCGTTGTCCCTTTCTGGGGACGTCACTCGACTCTACTCTGTTCATTAGCACCGACACAAATATCTCACTTTAAATATTTCACTTTGATGACTTGGAGACACAGAAGTCACAGTTTTTATTTACTGACCTATTTCACGGATCAAGCACTCCAGGCGCGGAATTATTAGCCGTCGCTGGAGTCACAGCCACCCACACTGAAGACGCTGCAGATGTCTTCGTGGCGTCGATCCGGAGATTTACTTCGGCACCGTTGTTGCAATTCTGCACCAGTGATGGTATCCGAAGGAGAGGCAAGGCAAAGATGGTGTCCACATCCGGTCAAGCCAGTGATGTCATGGGGACCAGATCCATCCGCCGCACATCAGGGGTTCTTTGCTCCGTAACCGCCCCGCTGTATTCTTATACAGCTAAAGTCCTAAAGAAACAGGTCTTTCCAGAGCACCCACAAAAACGTCCTCTCGCTTAGGCTGATGTTTCGTCTCTGCTCTAACAACAGTTCACAAACTATTCGAAAAATTACGCAGTGACGTCATCACGTCTTCATACACAAATGTGTACGAACTGCGGTCGTTACACTACCCCCCTCCCAAAGAAAAAAAGAACCGACCGAGGTTATTTTTTTACAAGTTCTGAGGATAATGTCAAAACACAGCAACGACCACGAAACCTTGATCTATGGAACCGATTGATCACGATCAGCGCGTGACAACAGATCCGCGAACACATTCTGTGTACCTGGAAGTGGTTCAAGAGTGAATCTGAACTCTTGTAAGGACAAAGACCAACGCATGATGCGAGAATTCTTAAAGCGACTTGTATGCAAGTACGTCAGCGGTCTGTGATCAGTCTGAAGGACGAAGTCAACCCCCCAGAGAAATTTTGAAAATTTCGAAATAGCCCAAACAATAGCCAAACATTCCCTTTCTATCGTGCTATATCGGGTTTCTCTGTCGAGCAACTTTCTGCTCGCAAATGACACGGGGTGAAGAGTTTCCTCCAACTCCTGAAGCAGCACAGCACCCAGGCCAGTAGAACTAGCATCCGTGCGCAAAATGAAAGGTTGGTCCAGCCTAGGTAACTGAAGAACAGGCGCAGAAGAAAAAATGTGTCTGATCTTAACCAACGCTTCCTCACAAGCAGGAGTCCACGCAATTGTGCGCGCTTTCGTCTCCTTTGTGAGATCGGTAATGGGAGCCGTGATAGTTGCGAAAGCAGGGACATATCTTCTATAAAAACTCAACAGCCCTAACAGGGAACGGACCTGCTTTCTGGTAGTCGGAGTAGGGATGGCCAAAATCTTTTCTATCTTTTTCTTTTCTGGACGCAGCATCCCCTCTCCCACCACATGTCCAAGAAACTCCAGACTTTTGTAGCCAGACGCGATCTTAGCCGGTCTCGCCGTCAAATTGTAGTGAAGCAGCTTGTTCAAAACTCCTCTAACATGCACCAAATGATCTTGGAAAGTAGCACTATGAACCAAAACATCGTCAAAGAAGTTCATGGAATTGGCCTCATCAAGTTCGAGCATCCTCATCATCCGGGCAAACACTGCAGGAGCAGAAACCAAACCAAAAGGCATTCTAATCCATTGGTAGAGACCAATGTGCGTTGCGAACGCCGTCTTGTGACGATCCACCGGGCTGACAATAATCTGCCAGTAGCCCTTAGAAAGATCAATACGTGTGAAAAACGTACTGTTCGCAAGCCTTGTGAACAACTCGTCCACATCTGGAATAGGCTCCGCATCAAAAACTGTAATTTTGTTGAGGGCTCTGTAGTCAATGCAAAATCTGCAAGCGCCATCTTTCTTTTGAACCAAGACAACAGGTGATGAATATGCAGACTTTGACTTCTCGATCACACCCAGATCAAGCATGGCTTGAATTTCTCTTACGACTACCTGCTTGGAAGAGAAAGGTAAATCATAAGCCCGTCGACGAACTGGAACATCAGTCGTAAGTTTGACGTCAAGGAATAGATTTCCATTGAATGCACCGGGTCTCGATGTCAACACCGTAGGAAAATCTGCAAACACTGAATACAGGGACTGACCATCAGAATCAGAGAGATCATTGTTGAAATCGATCTTTGAAATGTCCTCGTCATTGACAGACGACAACATGAGAGGAATAGTGGGAAGACCACCAACATCATCATCATCTTGGACAACACCAATAGCCACTGATGGGACAGTATGCCAATCTGAAACGTCAGCATGAGGAACAACACACTGAGGCCCAACATCCTCGACATCTGGAAGCAAAAAGGTAGAAATGGAAGACCAGTCAACCAAAACACCTGTTGACAACCGTGTAGTATCCTCAACAACACCAACAGCAGCATCAACACGACGAAGATATCGTTTGAGCATGTTTGCATGGAAAATCTTCGACTTGCCTTTCACAAGAATTCTATAATCTGGATGAAGACATTCCTGTACAAAATAAGGACCTGACCATGTCATAAGAAGTTTGTTAGAGTCAGTGGGGAGAAGAACGAGTACCTCATCATGAACAGAAAAAGTTCGTGCCTTTGCACGACGATCAAAGTACCTTTTGTTCTTGACAGACGAATCTGCAGAGTTTTGGGAAGCAATTTCACAAACTTCAGAAATAATATTCTTCAGGTCAAAGAGGTAAGTGTACAATGGCTTCGCTGATGTATCACTAGAGTTGTGATCTTCGGTCCAGAAATCAGCAATGAGAGAAATGGGACATCTCGGTTTGCGACCGAACATCAGTTCAAAAGGACTGAAACCTGTACTTTCTGACGGCAATTCTCTACATTCGAAGAGCAATGTAGGAAGATAGCGATGCCAAGCTTTAGGTTGAGAATGAACAACCTTTCGAAGCATAGATTTCAAAGTGCCATGAAACCGTTCAACAGTACCATTTGCTTGAGGATGGTAGGGAGAAGTACGTATGGCTTGAGTATCACACAAAGCATGAAACTGTTTCATCAAATCTGAGTTGAACTGAGAACCTTGATCTGAAAGAATTTCCTTGGGAAAACCCAACCTTGAAAAAATACTCATCAAAGCTTCAGCAACAGCAACAGAAGAAATGTCTTTCATAGGAACAGCTTCGGGAAACCTAGTAGCCAAGTCAATCAAAGTCAGAATATATCTGTGACCTTCAACAGATGGAGGAGACAAAGGCCCAACTAGATCAATAGCGACCCACTCGAATGGAGTCGAGATAAGAGGCATAGTCGCCAAAGGAACAGGGGGAACTTTTCCTTTTGAAATTGTTTTCTGGCAAATGTCACAAGTGTGAACATAAGCACTCACATCAGCAGAAACACCAGGCCAAAAGAATTGGGACAGAATCCTAGTCAAAGTTCTACGAACTCCACAATGACCTGCCAAAAGTTGATCATGCGCAGCAATCATGACTGAAGTGCGAAGTTTTTCAGGAACAACAACCTGATGCAAAATATCCTTGGATTTCTGATACCTTCTGTACAAAATATCATCTTTAAAATAGAAAGTATAAGTAGCAGGACCAACAACCTTTTCTTCACCTGAAACAGCTAACTTAAAACAACCTTGCAAAGTAGCATCACCTTTCTGCAACTGAATAAGTTCAACACGAGTGACTTCAAGTCATCGCACACAGTGACAAGAGGTTTGTGCGGGAGATCCTGCTTCCTAGCCTGAGCACGAGTAGTGACAGCAGCAACAGGGACATCAGCAGCAGCAGCAACTTTGGTATCTTGGGTCTGCTGAACAATCAAACCTGGAATATTTCCCACAATCAAGTCAGCAACTGGATCCTCAAGAACACAACAAACCAACTCTCCAACAAAATATGGACAAGAAACAACAACTTTAGCCTGCTGATAAATGTTTATCTCTCCACCAAAAGTTTTACAACGAACAGTACCTGGTACATACTGCTCATCAGAAACCAAACGTTTTCGAACACCACAAATGGTAGCACCTGTGTCTCGCAGAACTGAGCAAGCAGTAGAGTTTACAGAACCAGCTTCTAAATGCAAGTGACCAGGTGTCTGATCAAAAACAGAACAAACAACTTCAGAGTCTACAGGGACAACTGCACAACCAGAGCTTGATTTATTTGTCTTATCATCTGAAGCTGTGGCTTTCTTTACAACAAAGGGACAACCGTTTCTAGTATGACCACCAATGTTGCAAACAGGGCAAGGGTTTTGACTATTTCGAAGGGGACATTGTTTAGGACCATGACCTTTACCATCACAAAGAGGGCAATTATCAAAATTGGTGTAAAATGAACCACCTCCACGTCCACGTCTATAAGATCCCCGAGTTTGATCAAAACGACCTTCGACCTTTTGGTTCGAATCTGTGTATGTTGGGTCTTTCTTTTGAAAACCACCACGATTCCTCCAATAGCCACGACCTCGATAGTTGGAGTAACCACCGCGAGAATCTGCAGAGCCAGCAGCAGCTTGCGATTCCTCAGCTACATCAACTGATCCTACTGAACCGAAAATTGTAGCAGCCGATTTGCGTGCTAAGTTCTTTCCGGGACGAGCAAGACGATAACTTTCAGCAGTTTTTACCATATCATCCAATGTGACAAGTCCACGCTCGCGAATGAAAGTAGCGAGATCTTGTGACACACATTCTAGAAACTGTTCCCCTAACACAAGATTCATTATTCCTTGCATGTTTCTAGGAACACCGGACAATGCTATCCACCTATCAAACAATCTGTTCAGTTCAATACCAAATGTTTGGAAAGGTTCGTTTGAGTCTGGTCGGACTTCACGGAATTTCTTGCGAAAACCTTCAGCAGTACACTGAAACTTCTTAAGCAAATTGTCTTTCAATGTTGGATAATCAACCTGACCATTTGCAGCAAGACTGTGGTATAAGTTCAGTGCATTACCTTCTAACAAAGCTGAAAGAAATGTAACCCATTTGCTTCTATCCCAGCCAAGGGCTGTAGCATGAGTCTCAAAACGAAAAAGGTATGAATCTATGTCATCTTGTCTTTCTTTGAAAAGAGGCAACTTGGGGTAAACAGGTCTAGCACCAAAAGAAGTACTATCTCTACCTCTGTTTCCAAAACCCGTATCTTGTTCCTCAGGTCTCTGTTCAGAACGTAACTCAAGTTCCTTTTGTTTTGTTTTCTCTTTTTCTAGTTCAACTTTCCCTTTTTCTAACTCAACATCTGCTTGTTTTTTAGCTAATTCAACATCTGCTTGTTTCTTTGCTAATTCAATCTCCAAAGTTTTCTGTTTTGTTTCTTCTTCTAATTTTTTTTCATCTCTTACTTTTTGTCTTTCAATACGATCAAAACATTCCTGTACATATTTCCCACGTTCTTTTTCAGGAATACCCAAAGTTGTAGCTTGAGCAATAAAAGATTGGAACAACTGATCATAATCATCAGACATGGCTAAGTGCAATGTAGATCAACAATCAACAAAAAAAAATTACTATAAAAGTATCAAAGTGTTCAACCAGTAAATCAATAAAATATCAAGGTATCAACAATGAAATGGTCAAATGCAATGAATCAAACAACTATAAATTGCTCAATGAATCTTATGAAAACAATTAAGGTTTTTTCAAAAGCAGCTTTTCAATACAATGCACAATTCAAGTTATAATGAAAGCAGTCAAGTCTTAATGTAAACAAAGCAAATTATATATTATATTATCCAAATATGTTTTACAAGTTGTGAAGCAATGACAAAAAAATCTTTTTAAATATCAAATGGAATACACCACGTCAATATATTCACAACATATGTTGAAGAACTTCAACTGAAGTTGATAATAAACACAATGAATATACAGTGAGAGATTAAATTACTAAGTTAAGTTTGGATCCAAGTATTTGTCAAACAGTCTTTTAGTTTTAAAGTATGATAATATTATTATGCATAATCACAGAAATGAATCTATTCACAAGTATTTAAAGTTTGTATTAATGTCAATAGGAATTTTAAAAAAAAAATTTAAATAAATTTCTAAGTCAAATAAAATATACCAACGTTCAACACTCACAATCAAATTTGTTACCTCCCTTTCCCCAAGAGAATAATTATATAAACAGTGTAAAAAACTATCCTAATGAAAAATATATACAATGCCCACAAAGGAAATATTATTTCAACAAAGTTATTAAATAAAGAATTATGAAATGAGAAAAAAACCAATTAACTCTCAACACAGTAAGCACTAGAACTAAATAATACTATAATACCAAGTAGACAGCCAAAGGAAAAAAAAACTCAACAAAATAACAAAGTGTTATCAAGATTAATTTTATAAATAATAAAAATCAATGAGTGTCACACCAACTACTATATTATTCTACATCCAATTACATTCACAGTCAAACAGAATTACTAAACCAAAATAAAATAAAAATCACAAAACACAAACTATCAGCACTAACAATCCAACATGAACCAAAGGAAACAATGTATTAACAACTAAACTAAATCAAGGGAAACAATTTAACAACCAAGCTAAATCAAGGGAAACAATTTAACAAGGATAATCCAGCATAACTACATACATAAATACAGAATATTATAACATCAAACTCAATGCAAATCAAGAACACAATGAATAAATAAAATAAATTAAATTAAATGGGGCTGAAATTCTAACACTATAACCTACTTAAAATAAGGGCAAAGAGAACATACACCCAAACACACGCATGAAAGGACAGAACCCTATACAGCAAAGAACTAACCAAAAACAAACAATCCCACTAACAGAAGAACAGAGCTGAAAATAAGAAAATAGCAACCCACAGACAGAAAAAGAATTAAGCCCTTAGTGCCCAGAAACTGTACACAGGCACAGCCGTTACGCCGGAGACGGCATTGTCACACAAAACAAAACATCACAGTCATACACAATATAATCAAGAATTTTCAAGGGAGATAAGCCCACTAGTCTAACTGTATATAAATATAATAACTAGTGGTGCCCTCAATAAATATAAATATGTATGACTTAATGCTAACACAGAGAGAGTCTAGGGTCACCAAATGTAACGGAGGGTTTTTGTGTGTTATAATCTAAATAAATATATGTATAACTACTTATGGTGTAATGAATGAGTGTGTGAGTGTGGCTGTCTGACGCTCAGTATAAGGTGTGTGTTCTATCTCTGTTTACTATACTCATACACTGCCACACACGTGCTTGCAGACAAAGACAAAGATTACACAGTTGTTTCTCTTTGCCCTCTGTTATGCTATTTCACACTCAATCATGAACATACACAATAAATCATCTTCACATACACTAAATTCACAGATACATTAAATCATACAATTATTTCTAGCATATAAATAAATTCACACATACGATAGTTAAGTGCCCATAATTAGTGTAATACTTCCACCCGGCGCTTGGGTGAGTGCACGCAGATTACTCAGTAAGTTCACGCAGTTTCTGATATGAATGTACACAGTTACTGTCAGAGTTCAACACTAGTAGAAGTCGTTGTCCCTTTCTGGGGACGTCACTCGACTCTACTCTGTAACGACACAAATATCTCACTTTAAATATTTCACTTTGATGACTTGGAGACACAGAAGTCACAGTTTTTATTTACTGACCTATTTCACGGATCAAGCACTCCAGGCGCGGAATTATTAGCCGTCGCTGGAGTCACAGCCACCCACACTGAAGACGCTGCAGATGTCTTCGTGGCGTCGATCCGGAGATTTACTTCGGCACCGTTGTTGCAATTCTGCACCAGTGATGGTATCCGAAGGAGAGGCAAGGCAAAGATGGTGTCCACATCCGGTCAAGCCAGTGATGTCATGGGGACCAGATCCATCCGCCGCACATCAGGGGTTCTTTGCTCCGTAACCGCCCCGCTGTATTCTTATACAGCTAAAGTCCTAAAGAAACAGGTCTTTCCAGAGCACCCACAAAAACGTCCTCTCGCTTAGGCTGATGTTTCGTCTCTGCTCTAACAACAGTTCACAAACTATTCGAAAAATTACGCAGTGACGTCATCACGTCTTCATACACAAATGTGTACGAACTGCGGTCGTTACATTCTTCTTCTTCTTCTTCTCTCTCTCTCTCTCTCTCTCTCTCTCTCTCTCTCTCTCTCTCTCCCCCTCTACTTCTTGTTGTCCTACTTGTCTCATGTTCCTTCTCTTTCATTATCTTTTTTCTTTCTCTCTTTCTCCATCTTCTTCTTTCTTATTTTCTCTCTCCATCTTTTTTTTTTTTAAAATTCTTCTCCGTATCCATGTTTCCTTTTCCCTTTAATCTCGCCCTCTTTCATGGTTATGTTCTTCTTTCTTCTCCTGTCCTTTCTCCATCTTCTCTTTCCTCTCCACTTCTTTGTTATTCCTTTTTGTTTCCTGCTCCTCACTTCCATCGTCTTCTTTTCCCTTTCATCTCACCGCCTGTTGATGGTTATGAGTTGCCAAAACTTAGCAGGCGGAAGAAGCGTTAGAAGAAATGAGCGGTCTACTCAAACACTTCTCTGTTTGATTTGGCCGCTTCTCCCGCCTTCCTGCTTGTTTTGCCAGTGATCAGCACACTGCGGACTACAAGTTACACCTACTTCAAACAACATGGCACTGTAGCCTGTTGTACTGCGTAGTGGGTTATCTCCAACGCCAAAGCTCCAAAGCCCGGTTTGGGTTCGAATCCCGACGGGGACGAAATGTTCAGCGTATGTGTCAAGCATAATAGGGTCAGTGGGGTCTGAGGGGTGGTCTGTAAACGCTGAGGTAGAAAGCCAGTCTCCAATGTCCAATGTCCACACACAATGAAATGCGGGGTGTCCGTCAACGACGGGATTGAAATGTTTAACTTAGGTGTGAGGTATTTCAGGTCACAGAGTTTTTTTTTTTCTTTCTGGGAACGCCATTTTCTTCCTCTCTTAATAATGATATTGATAGGGTGCAGTCACTTCACATTTCAACATTATGAAGCTTATTTCCTTTCCGTCATCTAATAGTAACCTCCCTGCCTTTACACCACATGTTTGAGTGATGAATGTGTGTTTGTTGTGTTTGTTGTGTATGTAAGTTCCATTTTATTTTGGACAGATAGCCTGATTTAGGTGAAAAGAATTTGGTAGCATCCATGATGATGATGATGGTGATGATGATGATGATTAGTTTTAGTATTATTTACTTGTGCTACACGTTATTTATTAATAATAAATTCAGACCCGATGCTTGAGTCTTGATATGTGTGACTCGAATTCGCTTATCCACGCAGCCTGTTCACTCAGCAGCAAGGCAAGAGTCGTCGTAAAAAGTTTTCCAACTTTATTTAGCAAACCCCAACAACTGCATACAAGATCGCTTTCCGGAAATCATTACAAAGATCACCGTCACAAGCAGACAGTGCGTTACTTATGTAGCCTCTATACAATCGAGAGAAACTTCGAACATTCCATAATGACACAATAACACCCAAACAAAATAAAATTTGTCACCGAACTATGTACTGTCTTACGTCACATAAAAATTTACGAATCTACATCATTACTGTTACCTGTACGATCTAAAAAAATTCGATCAATAATAAACAAGTAATTCCATAAAATTATCAACAATATCGACCGACAAAAAGTATCAACAGTACACAACCGCGCAAAATGAAATCAAAAGTAGATCTAAATACACGCTATCGTTGCATGCATTGCAAAACCAAATGATGCGATCTATCGTGCGTGCCTCAATGTTAACAACTTGATACACCATTGCTTATCACGCCGTGTCATGGTGAGCGGCCCTGACACACAATTGTTGTGCTTTTACAGAAGTAGAAAGCGTGTCCATTACTGTGAAATGTGACGGCTATAGTTCCTGATAAATGTCAGCTGTTTCCTTACAACATGCAACAAGCAATTGACCTGGAACGACAGTGTTGTTGACACCATCAAATGCGCTGTCTGGAAATATAAACTATCAAAATAGAACGTGTTGTTTTACCATTTACACTTATAGTATCCATTACACAAATCTGTCTGGAACCTGTTGTTGATTTGCTGTTAGAGAGAGAGAGAGAGAGAGAGAGAGAGAGAGAGAGAGAGAGAGAGAGAGAGAGAGAGAGAGAGAGAGACAGACAGACAGACAGACAGAGAGGGACAGAGAGAGACGGACAGACAGAGAGAAGAAGAAGAAGCAATTGAGAAGAGATAGAAACAAAGAGTCGTGTCCATGTCAATTGGTCATTTAATCTGTTTTTAACTTCTTGAGTTGATTATCAGAATGGATTGTTTTCATCTTCTTGAGTTGATTATCTGAATGGATTGTTTTCAACCTTGTGAACGTTTCTTTTAATTACTGAACTATTTTCTAACATGGAGAGGACTATGTTTATGTTTACAAACTATAACATCAGACGGTATTTTGTGTTTCACGCCAGGTATTACCATTTCAAGGACTACATTTTGTGTTTGGAAATTTTATAAACTTCTTCAAATTTCTTGAAAATGTAGTGGTCCGCCACTGTTGCGCTCTGTCGTTGCTTTGTGTAAAACAGAGAACGAATTTTCAGTGGGTCATTGATTGATTGCTTCAAAAGTGTTTAGTTCTGCTTCCATTATTAGATAGCTATAACCTTTGAAGGAAAAGTTGTACAAGAGAGGAAGATATGAATTATAACCTTAGAGGAAAAATTGTATAGGGGAATAAGATAGTGGTAAGAGATGATTAAAAATTGCTTAGCCTGGCTTGGTTACAATAGTGACTCAGATGTACAAGTGTTAGTATAACATTGGCACGTGCGATACACATTCGCCTGGTCAGCAGTCACTGGCCGGCAAAGTTTATAGTTTGCATAGTCAGACAATGACGCATACACATGTGCAGGATCCTTTGTGTGCAAGAGCATGATTAGTTTTGACCACGTGATAGGTACTGGGGCGCGGTCAGTCACGTGGTAATGACGTAGGAATTAAGGCATGACCTTATGTAGAGGGATGCTTCCTGGGAAACTTGTACTATAAAACCCAGGACGGACAAAGGACTCTCTCTTATCTCTGACCTCCTGCTTCTTTCAGACCTCTCTTCTGTATAGAATGCTAGAGCTTAGGGCGGTCAGTATTTAACATGTAGTGAATTTAATATTGTAAAGAGACTGCGGGCTCTCTTCTCTTGTACATAATGTGTCATGATGTGTGTAGGATATTTACTACAAAGCTTGGTGGCTTGCATTTAGTAGTTGTTTAATTGGTGATTTTGTTATTTAGAGGCAAAAGTGAGTTTGAAAGTTAGTCAGTAAATGAGCTGATAAATAAGTTAGAGTTGGTCGGTTCTAAAAGTGTGTGCATAGCTTCCTATCCTATCCTATCCTGTCCCATAACCCGAAGGTCGTAGGGGCACCACAGATGATCGCTTAACCAGCATACTCCATCTTTCTCTGTCCTCAGCAGCCCTCATGGCTTCGCTCAGTGTCAAACCAGTCCATTCTCGAATGTTGTCCTCCCACCTCTTTTTCGGTCTCCCCCTTCTTCTACCTCCTTGCACTGTGCCTTGCAGAATGGTCTTTGCAAGGCCTGATGATCTGGTGACGTGGCCATACCATCGGAGTTTCCGTTTCTTCACCACTGTGAGCAGGTCATCGTGTTGTCCAATGGCTTGTGTGATGGTCTGTCGGACTTCAACGTTGGTGATGTGTTGGGTATAGGAAATGCACAGAAGTCTTCTGTAGCACCTCATCTCCATGCTTTGTATTCTTCGTTGGAGATCTGCTGTGAGGGTCCATGCTTCGCAAGCATATAGGAAGATGGAGATGACCAGAGATCGCAGCAGTCTTACTTTGGAATGTAGACTGATGGTTCTGTCTTTCCAAATGGGCTTCAACCTTGTCAGGGCAGCAGTTGTTTGTGCGATCCTGGAGAGGACTTCCTGTCGAGACCCATTGTCTGACACAATGGCTCCTAAATATTTGAAGCTGTGCACTGTGTTGAGGGATTGGCCTTGTACTTTGATGTCCGTGTTGATGCCATTGGTGTTGTTGGTCATCATTTTGGTCTTCTCTGCACTTATTTCCATTCCATAAGCTCTGGAGGTGGTGTCAAGCCTCTGTACAAGCTGTTCAAGTTCTTGTTCCTCTCCAGCCAATCCATCAATATCATCCGCAAAACGAAGATTGGAGATTGCTCTGCCCCCTATGCTGACTGTGCCTTCGTGATCTGCAAGAGCATCTGACATGATGCGCTCTAGGAAGATGTTGAAGAGTGTTGGAGAGAGTAGGCATCCTTGACGCACACCGATTGTTGTTCTGAACCAGTTCCCGATGACGCTGTTATGGAGGACTGCACTGGTAGCCTTGTCATACAGGCTTTTGATGACTTCTATGATTTTAGGGCTGATGTTGTACACTTTCATGGTTGCCCATAGAGCTGCATGCCAGACTCGGTCAAATGCCTTCTTGAAGTCTATGAACACATGATATAGATGTTGTTGGTGCTGTAGGTATTTCTCACAGATTATTCTGAGGTTGAAAATCTGTTCAGTGGTACTTCGCCCTGCCATGAATCCTGCTTGTTCTTCAGCTATGATTTGTTCAGCTTGTGGTTTCAACCTGTTGAGTATTATTTTCAGGAGGACCTTGCTGGGATGGCTGATGAGGCTGATGGTGCGGTAATTTTCACACTCCTGAAGGTTACCTTTTTTAGGAAGAGTGATGACAAGCGACTGGGTCCATGGTGTAGGCCATTCCCCACTCTGCCAGATCTTGTTACAGATAGTGGTGAGAGCATCAGTCATCGCTTCTCCTCCTGCTTGTAGCAGTTCCGCTGGTATGTTGTCCACTCCCA
>CM072515.1:80212034-80257034 GCA_036898135.1 Oncomelania hupensis
GCCTCTAACAAACTACAAACTTCTCATGCAACACTGACCCTTAACGTCTTAGTACTCAGTGAGTCTAACCTACGTCTTCTACTTATTACACAACGAGATACCTGTTCCAATCTAAAAGTAACTATCATCATTAATTGGTGCGTCCGACCGAAAACTGGTGCACTTTGGAAACAGCAGAAATAATAGATTACAATGACCCCAATAATAATGGGCTTGTCTGATCTGCATCTTGTTGCCCTCAGATGTTTGTTCCCAGTATTAGTTTCTATACAATGGGGCTCAAGTGCTCATTCCTTCCTTCCTTTTGAATTGGCCTTCTACAGTGTGCATAGATCTTATCATGGAAATGACGCCATTGAAGAAGACGACGACAGCATTCAGTCCAGTCTGTGGGTCATCGTCGTTGTCGTAATACTCATCACCATCATCAGGGGCGCTCACTCTGGGGCGACTTGACGTGTGTTTTGCTGTCGGCTATATTTTCTTCTGTTTACATTGTTCTTAGCGTGTTGTGAAGGCTGATTTATTGCACTGACGTGTGTGAAGACTTCAAGATGCGTGCTGTGTTGTTTCTGGATGTATTGGTGACGGTGGCTGTGGTATTTTGTGTGTTGAAGTGTGGTGTGAATGCTACGGGTCAACATGGCGATCGTCATAACGGTTGGCGAACAGATTTCATTCAGTACACACGTGAGTCAATTTTGCTTCTGCAATCGGCTGTTGACGCTATACCCCATCGATTTGACTGTTTCCCAGCAGAAATCATTCCTGATTGTAACGCTGATGGTTCCAATACTGATGTGATTGTCCGAAGGCGTAGACGTGGTCACCGAGGGGGGATACGACGGAGGTTGAGACGCTACAGGACCCTACTACCCCTTCCTTCCATCATTCTTTCGAACACTCGTTCCCTTCGACCCAAGCCACCAAACTGCAACTTCGATGAACTATGTGCCTACGTACAATATATGAACGAATTTAAATATGCATGTTTATTATGTTTCTCAGAGACATGGTTTGACAATTGTATCACCGATGACAGTGTTTATATTGACGGTTTTGGCACGCCATTCCGCAGTGACCGATCTGAATTTACTGTCAGCGGTAAACATCACGGTGGAGGTGTGTGTTTGTATGTCAACGAGAAGTATTGTAGTCGAGCCAATGTGACAGTAAGAAAGCAACTGTGTACACCTGATGTTGATTTGCTCGCTGTGTCACTGCGACCCAAATACTTACCACGAGAATTTGGACAGATATTTATAACTGTGATATACACACACCCTACTACCCAGGCTTCACGCTCACGTGCGTGCACAGAAATTGCAGATGTCGTTCGTGCACTGCAGTTGATTTCGCCTGATGCTCCTAATTTTGTTCTTGGTGATTTTAATCATTGTGACTTGCGCAGGTGTCTCCCTTCATTCAAACAGTTTGTCACTGTCAACACACGGGAAGATGCTATACTTGACTGTTGCTATGGCAACATTCCCCATGCATATAAATCTTTTCAGCTCCCTAAAATCGGACTATCCGATCACGACTCTGTACATTTGATCCCTTCATATAAACCTAAAATACTAACTGAGTCTGTCGTTGCCAAAACTGTAAAAGTATGGTCGGATGATTGTGTTGAGCAATTGCAGGGTTGTTTCGATTGCACAGACTGGAATGTTTTTCTTGATTCCTCTGATGATGTTAATCAGGCTGCTGATGTGGTCACCGACTATGTCAAATTCTGTGAAGACATGATTATTCCAACCAAACAAGTCAAAATCTATCCAAACAACAAGCCCTGGGTCTCGAGATCACTGAAAAATACTATTAATGAAAAGAAAATTGCATTTCAAACTGGGGATAGGGAAGAAAGAAAGAGGGTTCAGAGGAAATTAAGGGAGGAAATACGTGCAGCTAAGTTAGAATATAAAGAGAAAGTTGAACGTCAGTTCCAGTCAGGCAACATAAGGGATGCTTGGAAGGGGTTGAAAACCTTATCAGGCCAGAATAAACCTCAGAGCAGTGGTTGCCTGCGAAGTGAAGATGAAAAGTTAGCTTTCTCTAACGAGCTGAATGATTTTTATTGTCGTTTTGAACGCAATGATTTGAGTGACAGTTTGTCTGAAGTTTTGGTTGATCTTCAGGAAAGGGTGAGAAATGGGGAGGGAGATGCTTCTGGTGACTTTGAGATCCGGGATTGTGTTGTTGAGTCCCACTTCAAGAGAATAAACCCCCGTAAGGCAATGGGTCCAGATGGCTTGTGTGGAAAACTGTTGAAAGTATGTTCTGCTCAGTTATGTGTTGTTTTCAGTCATTTGTTTTCTTTATCATTGAAACAATGTGCTGTCCCCTCAGTCTGGAAAAATTCCACTATCTGTCCTGTTCCTAAGTCTAGAAGCCCATCTGAGTTGAATGACTATAGGCCCGTCGCACTCACCAGCATCGCCATGAAATGCTTTGAGCGTATCGTCTTGAAAAAACTTCTCTCTCAAACACAACAGTTTCTTGATCCTTTTCAGTTCGCATACAAGCAAGACAGATCCACTGACGACGCAACACTCACTCTACTCAACAACGCTTATACACAGCTGGATAAACCTAGTTCTTTCGTTAGGATTCTCTTTATCGATTTTTCTTCTGCTTTTAATACGATACAACCTCATCTCATGGCGCTCAAACTTCTGGCCCTTGACGTCAATCCCAGGCTTATCCTGTGGATAGTCAGCTTTCTAGTTCACAGATCTCAGTCAGTCTGCTTCCAGCGAGCTCTCTCCTCTACTCGAACTACATCAACTGGCTCCCCTCAGGGCACTGTACTATCTCCTGTTCTGTTTACTCTGTACACCAACGATTGCACAGGCTCTGAAAATACACCTCTCATTAAGTACTCAGATGACTCTGCCCTTCAAGACCTCTCCAACTCTGCAACTGTTTATCTAAAGGAAGTGCAAAGGTTTATTGCATGGTGCAAAGAGAATTTCTTAAATATAAATGTGAAGAAAACTAAAGAACTGATTATTGATTTTAGAAAAAACCCATCTGCTGTGCCTGACTTAGTGATTGATGGAGAAAAGGTGGAGAGAGTCTTGGAATACAAATATCTGGGAACAATACTTGACAATAAGCTTACCTTTGATTCCAACACTACTTCCATCCATAAGAAATGTCAGTCAAGAATATATTGCCTCCAGAAATTGCGCTCTCTGCAAGTCAACAAGTCTGTTTTATGCAACTTTTACAGATGTTTTATTCAATCGGTGCTGACCTTTGGTTTTCTTTGCTGGTTTGGAGGTCTCAGTGTGAGGAGTAAGAATGTGTTGGATAGAATTGTGAAGGTGTGTGGGAAAGTGGTGGGTGAAAAGCAGGAGAGTTTGTGTGTGTTGTACGAAAGGCAAGTAAGAAAGAAAGCGAGCATGATTGTAAGAGACTCCACTCACATCCTTGCCCAGCACTACCAGCTCCTTCCTTCTGGTCGCCGTTTCAGAGTGCCAAATGTTTCTACGGTTAGAGCTAGGAACAGTTTTGTACCCAAATCAGTACAAATTCTTAATAAGTGTTGACTGAATGAGTTTGGTGCGAGTGGTTTATTACTAGAGATGAATTTTATAATATTTGCAGCAATTTTTCAACTATTCAGTATGTATCTAGTTAACTAATGCATACGTTTTAAAATCTGTGATTGTATTATAGAATGATACGCAAAGTTTGATGATTGTATTATAACGTTTATAATTTTATAATCTCATGTCTAACCCATGTGTGTGTGGATGTGTGTGTGTGGGTGTGTGTGTTTGTGGGTAGGTGTTTTATTTATTTATGTTGAAGTGCAATAAGGACATGTAGTGTGATATGTATTTTAAGTTTTACAATGTGTCGGAAATGTTCTTGTTAATATGTACATAAGCGTGATTACGTGTACATGTTTACATGTTTATAGTATTGTTACATTTTATTACCTTTTGCTGACAGCAAATCCATGTTAGAATTTCTCCTTGGAGATAAAGTTTTCTGAATCTGAATCTGAATCTGAATCTTCGTCGTCATAGCCGTTATCATGGTTATCGTCGTTATTATCGCCTTCGGAAGCAGAAGCGCCATCATCATCATCATCATCATCATCATCATCACCCTCATCATCATCATCATCATCATCATCATCATCATCATCATCATCATCATCATCACTATCTTCAACAGCAACAGCAACAGCATCGTCATCTGCGTTAAATAAGAACCATTATGATGATGATGATGATGATGATGATGATGATGATGATGATGATGATGATGATGATGATGATGATGATGATGATGATGATGATGATGATGATGATGACGACGTTTTCCTGAAGCAGCCACGGCTATCTGAAAGATATCTCCCGCGGTCGTGCCGCTGACTGGTATATTCTGGAACACGCCTTGTGGCAGCCCTCATGGTTAAACGGTCTGTATTCAGTGTTTAGCAATTGACCATTGAGAAAGCCCTTGCAATTGATCGCGCACACCATTAATATTAAATGAATCGAGATCACTGTGGCTTCAAGATTTTTACTTTAAAAAAAGACTGGTCTTTATTTGATCAATTAAATCAAAAATGCACACACCGTTTACAAAAAATGCCAATATAATAATACCAAAAATTAAAAAAATTATTGTCAGATTCGTATTTTTCGTTCAATTGGTCAGCACTAGTCTCGATTAATTTCTTCTCTAAATCCCCTTCATCCTGTAGAAATCGGCGCTCTTTCCGCCATTTACTTTTATAAAGACGACTACGTCCCGACACCACCAAGCATTTGCCAGAATATGCCAGCCAGCGTCACGCTTCAGTGAGAGATATCTTCCAGATAGCCCTCGCTGCTTCAGAAAACATCCATATGATGATGGTGATGATGATGATGATGATGATGATGATGATGATGATGATGATGGTGATGATGATGATGATGATGATGATGATGATGATGATGATGATGATGATCGTCATCTAGCATATTTTTCATGTAAGCGTAGTAACTTAAGGTTACAGCATATATGTTCTTATTATTGTGTTCTTCTTCGTCATTGTTATAAAACAGGATTGTACATAACAGATCGGAATGAACTGAGTATTAACAAAAATAACGAATGCGTCGAAGGCAACTTCAAGGAGAAGAACTAGAAGGAGAAGAGAATGTTAGATGGATGGACGCAGTGATGGAATGAAAAGCACAGGGAAAACGTATGGAGAAGAACAAACTAGAACGAGAAGAGAAAAACGCACGCAGAGAAGAACAGAAAAATGCATTGATGTGTATTGAAGAAGAGAGAAAGAATATTGCAGACTAAAATTTACTTGAAAAAACATAGTGGGAAGGTCAAGCAGCAGCAAGATGGGGTCTAAGAGGAAGAGAGGATGATAATGATGGTGGTGGTGGTGGAGGTGATGATAATGATGGTGGTGGTGGTGGTGGTGATGATGATGATGATGATGATGATGATGATGATGATGATGATGATGATGATGATGATGATGATGATGATGGAGCACATGTTAAACAAGAGAGAAAAAAGAGGAGGTACAGGATGACGGGAGAAAAAGAAGAAGAAGAAGAAGAAGAAGAAGAAGAAGAAGAAGAAGAGAGAGAGAGAGAGAGAGAGAGAGAGAGAGAGAGAGAGAGAGAGAGAGAGAGAGAGAGAGAGAGAGAGAGAGAGAGAAAGTGAGAGAAAGAGAGAGGAGGAGGAGGAGGAGGAGTCGAAATCACGTGGAATTGGCATTACACGGCATTTCTAATTTAGATCCTGTTGCTTTGATAAAGCAACAACCCATAAACATTGCGGAGATGTTTTTTTTGTAATTTACTTTTTAATGTTTCATTTTATAATTTCTAAATTTGATCCCTTTTCGTCTTAAACATATCTTTGAGTTGGGATTGCTTGGGGTAATACATTTTGTTTTGTTTTGTATTTAAAAGTTTTTGTTGTCGCTTATGTTTGGATTGTATTTGTTTATTTTCTAAATAACTGAAATGTAGCGGTAAATTTTGCGTGTAATTGATGAACGGGAAATTCTGGAAGATACGGTCTGCATGTCACAGAACAAATACGCACTCACGCGCGCGAGGTACTCTCTCTCTCTCTCTCCCTCTTTCTCTCTCTATCTCTCTCTCTCACACACACACACACACACACACACACACATACAACCGTGTAAAAACGCCTTTGTGAAGATTTTCATACGTTACTTTGACAATTTTACAAATTTATCAATTTTTTTAAGCTAACTCTAACCCTAACTCTAACCCTAACCCTAACCATTAACCTAACCCTAAGCCTAACACTGCCTTATCCTTAACGGAACACTGTTTTGACGTCAAAATAACGGGGTTCGTCAAAAGAAAGTACGCAGAGGTTCAAATGTATGTCAGAATAACGGTGTTTCTACCTAGCCACTGAAACACACATACACACGCACACCCACCCACACGCAAAATCGCCGTTGCTATGATTTTTATAAAACGCCACATAGGTTGTTTTGACTTTTAAAAAAAAGGCCCATTTTTTGAAGCTAACTTTTATTCAAACCTTAGTTCTAATCCTAACCCAAACCCTTAACCTAACCCTAAGGCTAACACAGCCCTAACCCAAACGGAAACTGTTATGACGTCAAAATAACGGGGCCGTCAAAAGAACGTAGAGTATAAAGAGTGTGTACAAATAACGGTGTTTCTACAAACACACTCACACACACACACACACATCCACACACACACACACAAGCACTATTTTGACGTCAAAATAGTGCGGCCTTCCAAAAAAGTCAAAAGAAACCATGTGGAGTTTCATGTGTGTGTCAGAGTAACGTCATTTCTACATACCCACACACACACCCACCCACACACACACACACACACTGTAAACACAAACACACTCACAATCTTCTCAATCTCGCTCTCTCTCTCTTCCACCATCCCTCACTTCCATTCTCTCTCATCTTTCTCGTATCTCGCATTTATTTCTGTTAGTCTTTTTTTTTTTTTTTCAGAAATCTTCAAAATCGTATTGCAAGTATTATTACAGGAAAAACGATTTCAGCGTCTGTAAACAACGTTTTATCGCTTTCGCAATTTGTTTGATGACGTTCATCATCATCATCATCATCATCATCATCATCATCATCATCATCATCATCATCATCATCATCATCATCACCATATATTTTTTCTTCTTTTGCTTCTTCTTCGTCTACACCTTCTTCTTCTTTCTTTTTTTTTCTTTCTGTCTTTCTTTCTTTCTTTTTTTCTTTCTTCGTCTTCTTCACAGAATGGCCATTTTGAGGTTTGGGAGTAGAGGAGGGCAATGTGTATCTGTTTGGGCGACCTCTTTCCTCGCCATTACTGGCTAATTTCAATCTTTTCACGCTCCATCGCGTAAGACAAATTAGCAAGAAATGAAAGCAAGGAATACGCCAACATTGAACTTTTTCTATCCATTTGTGTAGTTCCAGATAACTCCTTGAAATACTTTAAAATGATGGAGACTCAGAAGGAACCAAATGCCAGGCTGTCGTTCATTCGGTCTGTTCCGCCATGTAACAAGAACCACTGATAGGGGTTGAGAACACTTGACGGCTCATTTTGATTATATTTCGTAAACAGGGACTTAAACTAATTAAGTGGCACTACGTTTGCCAGTCAACCAGTCCATTCCTCCGAAATCTTTTTTTTTGTTTGGTTTATCCAAGGAATGACTGAACCGATCTGGAATATTTGTACTGTGCATATATTTAAGTCGCACTCAATATTTGGTCTATTTGTCAAAGATCAAGGTCTCCGAGGTCAAATAACTTATTCAGAAGTTTTGCGCTCTACCTGAAAATTGGCTAAACCGGTTTTGATTTCCCCGTGGGGGTGCCGGGGGTTTCAGTATAAATAGTATCCCCACACTGATGAAATTAATAATATATTGTACAACCAGATAATAAGAGGAAAAATAGCCAGCAATATTTGTAGTACTGATTTAGGAAAATTTGTTAAATGTTTAAGTTTTGTATATATTATGTGAGTGAGTGAGTGTCTGTGTGTGTGTGGGTGGGTGGGTGTGTGTGTGTGTGTGTGTGCATTTGATTATGTGTTTGTGATTTTGTGAATGTCTAAAATAATTGAACAAAATGAGTAGACTTTAAATAAAAGAACTCCTGATCTAAAAGGAGAGAGAGAGAAGTCGAAGTCGAAACCTTTAATAGGATAATAGCATTAGGTCCTATGGACCTGTCTTACTGCTAGTCCTTAATAAAATTGTAAAATAACAGAAATCAAAAATTCAGAACAAAATAAATAACATAAAATTGATTTGGAACTAACACAAACCTTAACAATGGTAAGAATTAAAAACAAATACTAAGAAAATTAATGTACCGAAATACACATACTCCATCCCTCCATCCCCCTCAAATACCCCATCCCTACTACTACTCTCCCCTCCCTCCTCCCCCACCACCACAACCACACACATACACAAGCTAATTCACACCCCAACAAAGTAAACTGACGCAAGATAGGAAGAACAAATGTATACAATCAACTTAAATATTAGAAGCAATGGAAAATAGAAATTTGTGGAGTCTAGTTTTAAACAATGTTAATGATTTACTTTCCTTGATCTCTGGTGGTAGAGAATTCCACATACTTGGACCAGAATATGACAGAGATGTTTTAAATATGTCTAAGCGTGGCTGTTTCAATGCTAAATTATGTCTGAAAATTGAATAACGAGATGAAGGTTTGCTAAAAAGTACTTTTAAATAATCAGGAGCTCTATTGTTTAGTATTTTGTACATTAAAACGGCTTTAATGCAATTAAGGTGTTTGTTAAGGGGAAGCATACCAGCTAGTTTTAATTTTGAATTGCTCTGAGGTGAATAGAATTATTTTTTTTTTAAACAAGACATCACAGCAGCCGTCCCATATTGTTGATGCATAATCAATGTGATGTTTGATATGAGCATTATAAAAAAGCTTCTTAGCATCTGCAGTTATAATAGATTGAAGCTTAGACAACATAAATAATTTTGTTGAGAGAGTTTTACAAAGATTTTCAAAATGTGAATGCCAACTGAGTTTGTTGTCTACGAGAACGCCTAAAAGTTTATGAGTTTCAACCTATTTAATATTATTTCCATTGACGACTAAATCAAGAGAAAGAGAGAGAGAGAGAGAGAGAGAGAGAGAGAGAGAGAGAGAGAGGAGGGAGAGAGAGAGAGAGAGAGAGAGAGGGGGGGGTGTGTGTGTGTGGGTTTTAGTTTTGCAATAAAATAAACGTAGTCTGAAATCTCGTGTCACTGATTTCATCATTGGTTCTGTTGTTGTTGTTGTTGTTGTTGTTGTTATTTTAAACGGTTTGCTCTGTTCGTTCAAACGGTGCTATTAATCGAGTTTTGCTTTCTATGTACTATAGCACGAACGATATAACAGACGGCATTGCTGTTATTCTCAGACCTACCTTTCGGATCGTAACAGTACCCATGTCGCTCCAAACAAAACTTTCCTGAGCATGCTGCGAGAAAGATAAAAAAGATTGTTTTTGATTTTATTTTGATTTATGTTATGTTAAAGTTGTGTATGTCCTACATTGTGGATCATTTCATCTGCGTCTGCAATTTAATTTCCATCAGCAATTTTCGGAGTGTATTGATCCATTTATTTGTCATTATTATGAAAGCTCAATGCTAGCTGTTTGCTGTTTTACTTCTGAAAAATAAACAAACTGCCTTGTTCTTAGTCTTCTTGTTCTTCTTCTCCTGCATCATCATCATCATCATCATCATCATCATCATCATCATCATCATCATCATCATCATCATCATCATCATCATCATCATTATCAACACATCTTCTTCTTCTTCTTCCTTCTCCTCCTCTCTGACGATAAATTGACATAGAGCGATGATGCTGGTAGGTGCTGATTGAAGTTAAAACGTATGGCTGGAACATAAATAGCTGTGGGTGAAATCCATCGTCATGTACATGTCAGCCTCAGAGCGCTACTGTCACTTCAATGTCTAGAGATGAAGCAAAAGCAAGTGTCAAATTAGCATTTGCTTTCATCCCCACTATATAATACTGGATGCTTAGTGCACGCTCCTATTCTATTACGAGAGCGCAAGGCGAGGCGATCTATACCGGCGGATGATAGCAACACCATTCACGTTGCCCTGGCGAAAGTGGATCCCGTCGTAGAGAGCCACCAAATAGCCCATATGTGCCTAACAATAGCCCATATGTTTATTTATTTATTTATTTAATCGTTCTTATATAGCGCTTTTCCAGCTCAAGAGCTGCTCAAGGCGCTGGCCGATACAGGATCTAACTCAAGCCGCCCGAGACGCCCACCCGCAGCCTTTGGGCGCATGGTCTGACGCCCGGACGACTGAGCACAATCATGGGCAGCCAGGGATGGGGGAGAAGGACCTATGTGCATGCTGGTTGTGTTCTTGTCACCTGCACTCACCAGTCTAGGACATGAGCGTCAGGATCTTTTAAGTCCGTTATGATGGAATGTATGCGGCACAGACTAGACCTCGGTTCATACTCTCATTCGAAGGAGTAGGAAACGGGAGTAAAGTGTCTTTCCCAAGGACACAACACAATGCCCCGGCCTGGGCTCGAACCCGGGACCTTCAGATCCGCAAGCCAAAGCTCTACCATTAGGCCACCGTGACTCCCAACAATAGCCCATATGTGCCTAACAATAGGCCTAATGACTAACGTGCCTCTGTTCGTCTATTCACCCAATATGCCTTTGAATATAGTTTTACTCCTTCGAGCGCATGCACTCCAACGCACGGACGTTAAAGGTCCCGTCGTAGACGGGTGAGTACCAGCTACCCAAATCATGTACACCCAGCAACTACTAGGTCGCTTCTCCTCCATACACGATCGCCAAGGATTGTGTTCAGTTTTCTAGGTGTAGGATTGTGTTCAGTTTTCTAGGTGTAGGATTGTGTTCAGTTTTCTAGGTGTAGGATTGGGTTAAGCTTTCTAGGTGTAAGATCGTGTTCAGTTTTCTAGGTGTAGGATCGTGTTCAGCTTTCTAGGTGTAGGATTGTGTTCAGTTTTCTAGGTGTAGGATTGTGTTCAGTTTTCTAGGTGTGGGATTGTGTTCAATTTTCTAGGTGCAGGATTGTGTTCAGTTTTCTAGGTACAGGATTGTGTTTAGTTTTCTAGGTGTTTTCTATGATTGTGTTCAGTTCCCCAGGTGTAAGATTGTGTTCAGTTCCCTAAGCGTAGGATCGTGTTCAGTTTTCTAGGTGTAGGATTGTGTTCAGTTTTCTAGGTGTAAAATCGTGTTCAGTTTTCTAGGTGTAAAATCGTGTTCAGTTTTCTAGGTGTAGGATTGTGTTCAGTGGTGTCAGAAGCGATGTGCCTAAAGGTTGCCTGTGAGCGCCATGGACCGTTTGAGTTTAGAAGATCCTGTATCAATTTGAGCAGCTCTTCAGCGGGAAAAGAGCGCTATGTAAGAACGATTAAATAAATAATAAAATAATAAATATATGTCTTTTAATCTTTACACCTCCCTCCCCCCCCCCCCCGTCTCTCTCTCTCTCTCTCTCTCTCTCTCTCTCTCTCTCTCTCTCTCTCTCTCTCTCTCTCTCTCTCTCTGATGACAACTGAAATTAAAGCTGCCATGTCCTTGCGTGACAGACATAAAAAACAAAAACAGTTTGATCTGTATAAAAAGTAACGTAATAAAGTCCTTACTCTCGTAAGAAATGCAAAGAAAAAATATTTTCAAACTTTATTATCAACTGAAAACACTAATATCACTTGCATTTGGCAAGCAATGAACGCATTTTGCAAAAAATCTAGAACAAGAAAAACAAATCAATTTAATTTTTCTAATGATGAATTTAATAAATATTTTATTTCATTAACTGACTCTATTCTTAAATCTAATACTGCAAACACAAACACAGATACAATATATGATAAGGTCAACCTGTTTTGTAGAAACAAACTTCACGAATCTGCCTCATTTCTTATACCTCGGTTAACAGAACATGATGTAACTTCTCTAATATTAAAAATGAAAAATAAAAAGTCTATGGACATTTATAATCTAAATGCATTCATTATAAAATTGTCTCTTCCTTATATCATTGAACCTTTAACCTACATCTATAATCTATGCATTGATCAAAGTCAGTTTCCTTCAATATTTAAAGAAGCTAAAGTTATACCTTTACCTAAAACAAGTGATACTTCAGTTCTTGACAACTTTCGACCAATTTCCATTCTGCCTGTACTATCTAAACCCCTGGAAAGACATATTCACATTAACCTTATGAAATATTTAGAAAATAACGCTCTTTTTCATCCTTTTCAGTCTGGCTTTAGACCTAAACACTCTTGTCAAACAGCACTCGCCCATATTTGTGATGCTTGGCTTGATGCTATAAACAAGCAAGACATTGTAGGGGCAGTTTTTCTTGACCTTCAAAAGGCATTTGACCTAGTTAACCATAACATCTTAATAAATAAGTTAAAATTCTATTTCCAAAATTCTGCATCTGTATTATTTTTTAAATCATATTTATCAAACAGGCACCAATCAGTATACACTAATGGTTCCTTTTCGTCTTCTGGTGATGTAACTTGTGGAGTTCCTCAAGGATCGATCCTTGGTCCTATTTTATTCTGTATCTTTATCAATGACATGCCCCTTTTTCTCACACAAAATGTTAATCTTGAACTATTTGCTGATGATTCATCCCTCCATACTCATAATACAAATTTACAGGAGGTGGAGCAAAGTCTTCAAATAAGCATAAATTAAATTAATAACTGGTGTTGCATCAATAGAATGAAATTAAATCCTAATAAAAGCAAAAGTATGCTTCTCACTACACGACAAAAACGCCAAAATGGATCTTTTCCCCTTAATCTAAACTTAGGGTCGTACAGTATTGAGCAAGTTCATGAACATAAGGTGCTAGGCATAATCATCGATGATGATTTTAGCTGGCGGTCACACGTTAACCATATCTGTAAAAAAAATCTCTAAAAACCTCTTCCTCCTAAATAAACTTAGACATTTTGTTACGGCTGATGCATTAAAATCTTTTTTCTATGCCCACTGTATGTCTCATTTTAATTATGCATCGATTATTTGGTGTAATGCCAGTGACGCTCAAATTAAACATCTAAATAGTCTTCATAAAAGAGCAATCAAGATACTTTATAAATCTTATAATAATATAAATACAGATGCTACAACTAATGAAAAATATCAAGAACTCCGAATATTACCACTTCAAAAACAATTTATATTTAATACAGCTATCCTTATGTTCAAAATCACACACGGAGAAACACCTGCATATCTTGATACATTTTTTATTAAGCCAGTTGATGGGCATAGACTGTATAATTATAAACTACCCCTCCCTCGCATTGATTTATACAAAAATAGCCTATCGTTTAATGGAGCTAGTGTATGGAACTCTCTCCCTCTGGAGTGTAAACATTGCGACACACTGTTTTCTTTCAAATGTAAAATATGTAGGCATCTGCAAAATTAATTATAAAAGTGATGTATAATAATATATATGACAACACAGTCATTCGTGTAATTATTAACCTATTTATTTATTCACTTTATTATTATTATTATTATTATTATTATTATTATTATTATTATTATTATTATTATTATTATTATTATTATTATTATTATTATTTTATTTATTTGCTGTGGAACTTGACTTGTCTTATTATTATTATTATTATTATTATTATTATTATTATTATTATTATTATTATTATTATTATTATTATTATAAGGGTGAAGGATATGGGGAAAAGGGTAGTTGCCTAAAATTGTTTAAAAATAATGATGAAGATGTTAGTGTGATTGTGTGTGCATGTGTGTTTGTGAGTGATGTGATTTCCAAGTTAAAGTTAAAGGTTAATTATTATTATTATGTTAATTTCTTAAGGGACAGATTGGAAGATTAGACTGTATCATTAGTCTAAAATCTTTATCCCTAATAAAAAAGTTTCAAAAAGTTTCAAAGTTTCAAAGTTTCTCTCTCTCTCTCTCTCTTTCTCTCTCTCTCTCTTTCCAAACCCCACTTCACTGCCGTTCCCTCATGTCCAAATGTGAAGATATGGTAATGTAATCAGTGTGCACTATTCTGGCATATCAAGGTGAAACTGGCGAGGGAGGAACTGAGCTGACAGCTGTCAATAACGCCTGCACGTGGAAGAAAGGGACACTCCTCCTTGCGCTGCATTTGAAGTAGTCTGGCATTGCATGTCTGTTATGTTATGTAAATGGACACATGCTACTTTCTGTACACAACTGTACAAATGGACTACAGTATAGGCCTATTTATTACATGTAACTCTAGAGATGCAATTTTCTGTACCGCCCCAGGTCAGGGAGTGAAAATTGCTGTTTTCAATTTCTATGGAACAAGATAGATGCAATTTTCTATATTGCTTCAAGCAAACTCTGTTGTTTTGACATTATCCTGTCTGGAATGCAGAACCTTCAGTCTAATTATTGCGATTCAGTATAAGCTTAGTATAGTTATTCTATTGTAACTGTTATAAATGTAGTAATGGTCCCAGCCTATCTCACCCGTTTCCTACCCATGTCTCCATCTCAAACCTTGTATGGTTATATTTGAATGCGCTGTGAGCAGCTGTTTTAGCTGAACATTGCGTTATGCAAGAAGATTTGCTGATGATGTTTGTTTTGTGTGTGTTGCAGTGGCCGTCACTGTGGCCTTCATCATCTGCTGGGCGCCGTTCCACACTCAGCGTCTGATGGTCATCTATGTCCACCACTGGACACCGGAACTGCTGGACGCTCAGAGCCACATCTTCTACATATCAGGTACAGTCAGAGCCACTTCTTCTACATATCAGGTACAGTCAGAGCCATATTTTCTACATATCAGGTACAGTCAGAGCCACATCTTCTACATATCAGGTACAGTCAGGGCCACATCTTCTACATATCAGGCACAGTCAGAGCCACATCTTCTACATATCAGGTACAGTCAGAGCCACATCTTCTACATATCAGGTACAGTCAGAGCCACATCTTCTACATATCAGGCACAGTCAGAGCCACATCTTCTACATATCAGGTACAGTCAGAGCCACATCTTCTACATATCAGGTACAGTCAGAGCCACATCTTCTGTATATCAGGTACAGTGAGAGCCACATCTCCTACATATCAGGTACAGTCAGATCCAGATGTTCTACATATCGAGTACAGTCAGAGCCACATTTTCTACACATCGGGTACAGTGGCGAAGAGGAAGAGAGAGAGGAGGAGATTAGATGATTATTTGTTGACGGCAGACCTGATTACCCAGGACTAATTGGACAGGTGGACGATTATTTCTTGATGGCATTACCCAGGACTAATTGAACAGATTGATGATTATGTCTTGATATCATTACCCAGGACTAATTGTACAGGTGGATGATTATTTATTGATGGCATTACCCAGGACTAATTGTACAGGTGGATGATTATTTATTGATGGCATTACCCAGGATTAATTGTACAGATGGATGATTATTTATTGATGGCATTACACAGGACTAATTCTACACGTGAATGATTATTTCTTGATGGCATTACCCAGGACTAATTGAACAGATGGATGATTATTTCTTGATGGCATTACCCAGGACTAATTGTACAGGTGGATGATTATTTCTTGATGGCATTACCCAGGACTAATTGTACAGGTGGATGATTATTTCTTGATGGCATTACCCAGGACTAATTGTACAGGTGGATGATTATTTCTTGATGGCATTACCCAGGACTAATTATTGATGGCATTACCCAGGACTAATTCTACAGGTGGATGATTATCTATTGATGGCATTACCCAGGACTAATTGGGCAGGTGGATGATTATTTATTGATGGCATTACCCAGGACTAATTGTACAGGTGGATGATTATGTATTGATGGCATTACCCAGGACTAATTGTACAGGTGGATGATTATCTATTGATGGCATTACCCAGGACTAATTGTACAGGTGGATGATTATCTATTGATGGCATTACCCAGGACTAATTGTGCAGGTGGATGATTATCTATTGATGGCATTACCCAGGACTAATTGTACAGGTGGATGATTATCTATTGATGGCATTACCCAGGACTAATTATACAGGTGGATAATTATCTATTGATGGCATTACCCAGGACTAATTGTACAGGTGGATAATTATCTATTGATGGCATTACCCAGGACTAATTGTACAGGTGGATAATTATCTATTGATGGCATTATCCAGGACTAATTATGCAGGGGGATGATTATGTATTGATGGCAATACCCAGGACTAATTGTACAGGTGGATGATTATGTATTGATGGCATTACCCAGGACTAATTGTACAGGTGGATGATTATCTATTGATGGCATTACCCAGGACTAATTGTACAGGTGGATGATTATCTATTGATGGCATTACCCAGGACTAATTGTACAGGTGGATGATTATGTATTGATGGCATTACCCAGGACTAATTGTACAGGTGGATGATTATGTATTGATGGCATTACCCAGGACTAATTTTACAGGTGGTTGAAAAGTTCCTCCCTATTAAACTTGCTGATTACCACTCCTTGGTAATTATCAGTCGTCTGTTGTTTTACTATGGACCGTCGTACAATGATAGATATTGTATGCAGTGTTGACAATCCACAGCGGCACCAGCGTTGTCCACCAGTTTCTGTAAACGTCTAGAAGTTTCCTCCGCTGATTTCAAGAGGAACTCAGATGGTATTTGGGTCAAAACATGCCGAATGCGATTCTCCAGTTGATCCATCAGTCTGTGTGTGAGGAAATCAGAGATGGTCAATTTTGTTGTACCACTGTCAAGATCACCTTACATCACTATTACCTACCACTGTCAACATCACCTTACATCACTATTACTATGGCATGCAGGCAGTCGTAGTACTATAGACAAAAGTTGTTGTACCACTGTCAAGATCACCTTACATGACTATGACTATGTCATGCAGGCAGTCCTAGTACTATAGACAACAGTTGTACCACTGTCAAGATCACCTTACATGACTATGACTATGTCATGCAGGCAGTCGTAGTTCTATAGACAAAAGTTGTTGTACCACTGTCAAGATCACCTTACATGACTATGACTATGTCATGCAGGCAGTCCTAGTACTATAGACAATGTTGTACCACTGTCAAGATCACCTTACATGACTATGACTATGTCATGCAGGCAGTCGTAGTACTATAGACAATTTTGTTGTACCACTGTCAAGATCACCTTACATGACTATGACTATGTCATGCAGGCAGTCGTAGTACTATAGACAATTTTGTTGTACCACTGTCAAGATCACCTTACATGACTATGACTATGTCATGCAGGCAGTCGTAGTACTATAGACAAAAGTTGTTGTACCACTGTCAACATCACCTTACAGGACTATGACTATGTCATGCAGGCAGTCGTAGTACTACAGACAATGTTGTTGTACCACTGTCAAGATCACCTTACATGACTATTACTACGTCATGCAGGCAGTCGTAGTACTATAGACAATGTTGTACCACTGTCAAGATCACCTTACATGACTATGACTATGTCATGCAGGCAGTCGTAGTACTATAGACAATTTTGTTGTACCACTGTCAAGATCACCTTACATGACTATCACTATGTCATGCAGGCAGTCGTAGTACTATAGACAATGTTGTACCACTGTCAAGATCACCTTACATGACTATCACTATGTCATGCAGGCAGTCGTAGTACTATAGACAAAGGTTGTAAGCTATTTCCAATAGCGAGATACTTTTCAACCTCCCTGTAGAAGATAAAATAAAGGCACGTTGATGATAATGACGATGATGTTGATGATGATGGCAATGCTGCTGCTGATGATGACGACGACAACGGAAATAGAGATGACGTAGATATGTGATGAGGAAGAGGAGGAGATAAATGATGACGATCAGGAGGCGGTAGAGAAAAAGAAAGCCGTTAAGGAGAATTCAAAGCAGAATTCGGATTAATTAATAATTGCAGCATTTGATCCCATCCATCATAGACGCTGAACTGCTAGATTAAAAGAGAAGACGAAGACGAAGAGGAGTGCCTGAAGAAGAAGAAGAAGAAGAAGAAGAAGAAGAAGAAGAAGAAGAAGAAGAAGAAGAAGAAGAAGAAGAAGAAGAAGAAGAAGAAGAAGCATACAGCATGCAATATCGCAGCAGATATAGAACTGCGGTGACGTGTAAGCCCAACCACATGCAGTAAATGGCGAGGCCGGCTGAAGACTACTTTAAAAACGGAAGAGGAAAGAGAAGCAACTTTTCCAAGCACGTCTAGCCAATATTATCTCCCTTTCAATCGTTTTAGGCAGACTACTGAATCGACCGGCCGTTTATAGCAGACCAGTAGACCACCGCTAACTTCCATGTGGTAAAATACAGAACTTACCCTACTTTTACATTAAACTACTGATGTCTGTTATTGAGTAATCTCTTTTCTCAAGGGCAGCTTTTTATGAGTAGTGCCCAGTGCAGTTGTTTTCTCTCTCTCTCTCTCTCTCTCTCTCTCTCTCTCTCTCTCTCTCTCTCTCTCTCTCTCTCTCTCTCTCTCTCTCTCTCTCTCTCTCTCTCTCTCTCTCTCTCTCCCAGGTCATTTTTGTCAAGCACTGCCCCAATTCCAACATTTCAATTTTTTTGTTGTGCATAATTTGCTTTGCGGTGTACCGGCCTACCATAGGACAAAATATGATGTTTTGACTATTAATATTTTTTAAAGATATAAATAATTATGTACATTTGGACTACTCTAGAACAAAATAGCCAAAATACAGTATCTCACACAACTTTTGACTTTAAGGAAAGTATAATCACACATTAGAGAAATTTAGATCGACCAGCACAACTTGGTTCGTAGTGATCCCTTTCGTTTCCGGTTATAATAAAAGGTAAAGGTAGTCCCATAGTCTTGTGGCCGTAGGGGAGCGTGATGTTGGAGATCACACTTATCTTGGGCCAGCGTATTGAGGGTGATGCCCATCTCTCTCCCTCGCTGCTTTACCTTCCCCACCCTTAAGAGAGTAGGTACTCAGTCACAGTTGAGTCAACTGGGGGCGTTGTTATTTGTCGCTTCACGTTTTGCAATCGGGAAATTCTTACGAACTTTTCTTCGTGCTTGCGGTTCTGAAGTGTTAGTTGCAGACGAAATTTTCTTCATTTTTATCCAGGGGAGGTAAATGCCATCAATAACTCTCTAATTTTCGGAGGTTGTTTTCTTCTAGATTTGATTCATCACGGGTTAAAACAGAGACTTTTCCCAAACAAAGATTAGTTGAAGTTTAGGATAGAGCATTGTTTGTTTTTTTGTCCTTTCTTTTTTAAAATAACACCCCCCCCCCCCAAATAAGAGAGTTTTTATAGCCCCCAACTTATGTTTATTGCCTACGCTAGCCTACTAACTAGCCCGATTAGGCCTACGAACCTAGTAGTATAGGGCTCATCGGTGGCCTAATGGTAGAGCTTTGGCTTGCGGATCTGAAGGTCCTGGGTTCGAGCCCAGGCCGGGGAAATTGTGTTGTGTCCTTGGGAAAGACACTTTACTCCCGTTTCCTACTCCTTCGGATGAGAGTATAAACCGAGGTCTAGTCTGTGTCGCATACATTCCATCATAACGGACTTTAAAGATCCTGACGCTCATGTCCTAGACGGGTGAGTGCCGGTGACAAGAACACACCCAGCATGCACTTAGGTCCTTCTCCCCCATCCCTGGCTGCCCAGGATTGTGCTCAGTTGTACGGGCGTCAGACCATGCGCCCAAAGGCTGCGGGTGTGCGTCTCGGGCGGCTTGAGTTAGATCCTGTATCGGCCAGCGCCTTGAGCAGCTCTTGAGCTGGTAAAGCGCTATATAAGAACGATTAAATAATCTAAACCAAGGGCTGTTCGTGCACATTCATAAGACTATACCAGGAAAGTGACTTATGTTGAAAATCTCAATCGGAAAAAAAAACTCCTCCGCCATTTTACATCTGAAAGCAAAAGCAACGCAAAAACAGCACTCTTTTTTCAGAGCAAAGTACCCCTATTTTAATGAATCAACAAACAAACAAAAAATGGTGAGAGAATACAGTCAAAGCATTTATTCAAGCTTACGTTTATAGCAATTGACCCGATATCTGCAAAAAAATACCAAAAACTTACATGAGAATCAGGATTCCTTGAAATGATGAAAATTCCGCATCTCTTCTAACTGGTGCGCGCGCTATGTAAGAAAACTGATGTTACTGCTGTGACAGCACTTGTTGGTCGTTGTTATGTTACTGCTGTGACAGCACTTGTTGGTCGTTGTTATGTTACTGCTGTGACAGCACTTGTTGGTCGTTGTTATGTTACTGCTGTGACAGCACTTGTTGGTCATTGTTATGTTACTGCTGTGACAGCACTTGTTGGTCGTTGTTATGTTACTGCTGTGACAGCACTTGTTGGTCGTTGTTATGTTACTGCTGTGACAGCACTTGTTGGTCATTGTTATGTCACTGCTGTGACAGCACTTGTTGGTCATTGTTATGTCACTGCTGTGACAGCACTTGTTGGTCGTTGTTGCAGGCGTGCTGTACTTCGTCAGCTCCACGGTCAACCCCATCCTGTACAACGTCATCTCAAGGCGATACCGCGTGGCTTTCAAGCAGACTATCTGCTCCCCTTGTGGCAGGCTGAGAACCCGAGGATCGGGCCGGCATCGACTCAGCTCCTCCCATCTGCAGAGACCCCTGGACGGGAACTTCACCGCCGCAGGAGGAAGAGGAGGAGATGGAAGAGGAGGGGGAGGAGGAGGGCCGGGAGATACTGCTGGTTTCCTCCCCCATCACCACCATCACCACCACCATAACTGTCATAGCTTTCAGCAGAGAGACAGTTTACTCAGCGGGAGAGAGTCGCCACCTCCTGTGGGATCCGCTGCGGGCGTGCGGCGGTTGACGGACTTGAGCCTGCGGTCGTCAGGCAGCGAGCGGAGAGCAGGGCCAGTGGTCGGGACGTGGGCAGCCTCTCAACCTTTCTACTCCCTGTCCTCATCGCCCACGTCTCCGCCGCTCAGCCCTACACTGCCGCACTGTGACGTGTCCTTGCTCGGCAGCCGCGGCAATTTACTCCACAAAGGCTCGTCTAGCGGCAAAGAAGCGGCTTGCGGCAGGTGCGGCAGGAGTTGCTCTAGAGTGGCCGAAATTCTACTGACCAACTCTCTATGCCCAGAAGTCCTTAGCTGCGGCTGTGGGTCCAATGCCAGTACGGTGGTCGCGGTGACCGCCAACGCCATAGGTGATGGCAGTACGACTGACCTCAGACCGGATACACAATATACACCGCCTGAAAACTATCAACAGGATACCAGAAATACAACGGATACAAGATTATGCCAGGATGCAAGGAACACACAGGATATAAACTATACACAGGATCGCATCACCTCACTTCAGTCTATTGCGCTAACGGGGCGTTTGAGTGACCTATTTGGTACAGGACAGAAAGATACGCCACAAGAGCAGTGTGGTGATGTGGAGCGACTGTATGTGTTCCCAACTGTCCCTCGCGCGCGCCTTGCTGAGCAGGAAAGTACTGAACTCTCTACCACCTCACACAGCCTTGCTGCTGCCAGCTTGGTAGATGGTGGTGGTGTTAGCGATGGTGGTGGTCATAGTGGTGGTAGTGGTGGTGTAATCTCTAACCTGAAACGCGCAAGTGGAAAATACGGGAGCAAACTGTCGTCCTTCTTCTATCAGCATCACCCCCACCCCCACCATCACCACTGTTGTGACAAAACGAACAAGGTCAGCTGTCTCCCACAAAACACTGTTAGCACAACGACCACCTCCACCGCCATGGCGACCCAAAACTCTATTACTAAATGTGATAACGGATATATCAAATTAGGTCGACTGAAAGACCTAAACGGCACGCGACCTAACAACGGCGACACTAAACACTATGACCATTGTAGCAGAAACAGCCAAAAGACTAGCAAGAGAGAGAAGCCCAAAGCGGGCTCTATGGGTAGCAGAGCTATTCAGCACGAAGACACAGTGGACAGTTCTAGTCACGGGGAAGAGAAATGCCCGTTGGTCATTTGCAGCCACAACTGCACATGGAATGGCAGCCTGGACAACAACGATCACAATTACAACTCCGACACTGACGATTTTGTGTTGACTGAGCAGTCATCTCGACCCAGTATTAGTTTATCCAACAAAGGCAGAGAGAACAAACAACAGTTTTCGAACAAACAGCAAAAATGCAACGGCAAACTGCAAGCAGAGACGTCATTGGACAACATTGACGCTGTGTTGTTACGTCATTGTGACAGTGACGTCATGAATGAAGTGTTCACAGGATCGCTGAATTCTCCCATAGATCACGAAAAACGATTGCGTCATTGTGACAGTGACGCGAGTGATGTCTTCACGAGTTCTAATGACGATGGAAGACGACCAACGTCCTCTTTACCTCAATCGTCGTCTTCGAAGTTAGCCAACCGGACATTAAAGACGAATTCAGTGTGTAAACAAAATGTAGGTAAAAACACAACTGCCACATCAGCAGCATCGTCAGCGGTTCCAAACGGCAAAGTGAAATTCAGTTGTGTGGACGGCTACCACGTACGACACAATGCCAAACAGCCACACACCTTAGTCTGATTGATGACAGGCACACAGCCATGCTTGGTCTGAGTGATGACACGCAAACAGCCACATTCAGCCAAAGTTCCTTACTTGAAATTCTGTTCTATAAACTGCGACAATTACACCCTGTGAATGTGAACGTTTGTCCATATATTGTGACAGTTACATGAAAACTAGACACAAAGATATTTAGATTCAACTGAAAATTTAACGGTATATGTTTGTTGTATAAATTGCAACATTTCCTATGAATTTGAGGATTGCGACATTTACAAAATAAGAATTTGAACTCACACCTCTCGTGACGTTTGACTGCATAAGTGTGAGAGATAACCTGCTTCAGAGATAACGATGAACAACAGAAATTGAATTGAAATTGTAATATTCTTATTGTAACACTATTTATATCAATGATGACATCTAAATACTGTTAGTTTGAAGTTTGATCTAAGTGGTTCTGGCACTACGGAAAACTTGAAAAATGTTTTCGAAATGTGAGATATACGCTGCATGGAGATATCGACATAAATTATATATCGATATTCATCTTAATTTTGTAATGACAAAATTTTGTTCTTTGCATTGTGAATTGAAGAGACTGTGAAGGTGAAGTTGTTAATGATGTCCATTTATAAAGCGTCTCCATACATTGTGGAATGGTCAGCTGTACAAAAGTATTACTGTCACTAGTGTACTATCCTATCCTATCCCGTAACTCGAAGGTCGTAGGGGCACCACAGATGATCGTTAATCCAGCGTACTCCATCTTTCTCTGTCCTCAGCAACCCTGATGGCTTCGCTCAGTGCCAAGCCAGTCCATTCCCGAATGTTGTCCTCTCATCTCTTTTTCTGTTTCCCTCTTCTTCTGCCTCCTTGCACCGTGCCTTGCAGGGTGGTCTTTGCAAGGCGTGATGATCTTGTGACGTGGCCATACCATCGGAGTTTCCGTTTCTTCACCATTGTGTGCATGTCATCGTGTTGTCCAATGGCTTTTTGTGATGGTCTGTCGGACTTCGTTGTTGGTGATGTGCTGGGTATAGGAAATGCCCAGAAGTTTTCTATAGCACTTCCTCTCCATGCTTTGTATTCTTCGTTGTAGATCTGCTGTGAGGGTCCATGTTTCGCAAGCGTATAGGAAGATGGAGATGACAAGGGAGCGCAGCAGTCTTACCTTGGAATGTAGCCTGATGGTCCTGTCTTTCCACATTAGCTTCAACCTTGCCAGGGCCGCAGTTGTTTGTGTAATCCTGGAGAGGACGTCCTGTCGGGACCCATTGTCTGATACAATGGCTCCTAAATATTTGAATCTATACACTGTGTTGAGGGATTGTTGGACGTTGATGTCCATGTTGATGCCATTGGTGTTGTTACACTTGAATATGTTTCACTTGAACAGGAGGTAGAAGAAGAGGGAGACCGAAAAAGAGGTGGGAGGACAACATTCGAGAATGGACTAGTTTGACACTGAGCAAAGCCATCAGGGCTGCTGAGGACAGAGAAAGATGGAGTATGCTGGTTAAACGATCATCTGTGGTGCCCCTACGACCTCCGAGTTACGAGACATGACATGACAGGACAGGACAGGACAGGACACTTGAACATTTACAAACTGTGAGATACAGGCCTGCAATACTTAAATATACCACTGACATCCCCCTTTGCCTCAAGCTGCTGGTGAGGGTTGACTTCATTTACTTGTCATTGTGTGAAGTCGATCAATAGTGTGTCGATGATCTAAGTAAAAACTAAGTCGGTTAATGGTGTATCTAATGGGGCGATACCATTGTGTAACACAAATTATCGTTTAACCAGACTACTGCATCTTTCTCTGGCATCAGCAACCTTCATGGCTTTGCTCAGTGTCAAGCCAGTCCACTCTCGACTGTTGTCCTCCCACCTCTTTTTCTGTCCCTCTCTTTTTCTGCCTCATTGCACCGTGCCTTGCAGGATGGTCTTTGCAAGGCGTGATGATCTGGTGACGTAGCCATACCATCGGAGGTTTCGTTTCTTCACCACTGAGAGCATGTCATATAGTGTTGCCCAATGGCTTTTTGAGATAGTCTGTCGGACTTCGTCCTTGGTGGTGTGTTTAGTATAGCAAATGCCCAGAAGTCTGCTGTAGCACCTCATCTCCAAGCTTTGTATTCTTCTTTGTAGGTCTGCTGTGAGGGTCCATGTTTCGACAGCGTACATGAAGATGAAGATGACAAGGGAGCGCAGCAACCTTACCTTGGAAAGTAGACTGATGGTCCTTTCTTTTCAAGTGGGCATCAACCTTGTCAGGGCAGCAGTTGTTTGTACGATCCTAGAGAGGATTTCCTGTCCGGACCCATTGTCTGATACAATGGCTCCTAAATATTTGAAGCTGTGCACCGTGTTGAGGGATTGGACTTTGATGTCAGTGCTGATGCCATTGGTATTCTCTGCACTTATTTCCATTCCAAATGCTCTGGAAGTGGTGTCAAGCCTCTGTACCAGCTGTTCAAGTTCTTGTTTCTCTCCAGCCAATCCATCAACGTCTTCCGCAAAACGGAGATTGGAGATTGCTCTACCCCATATCTGATTGTGCCTTCGTGATCTGCAAAAGCATTTGACATAATGCCCTCCAGAAAAAATAAAAAAAAGAAAAAATAGTGAAGAATGTTGGAGCGAGCGGGCATCCTTGACGCACCTTGAACCAGTTTCACATGGCGCTGTTGTGGAGGATTGCACTGGTAGCCTTGTCATACAGGATTTTGATGACTTCAATAATTTTAGGGCTGATGTTGTACACTCTCATGGTTGCCCACAGAGCTGTATGCCAGACTTGGTCAAACGCTTTTTTGAAATCTACAAACACCTGACATAGATTTTGTTGGTGCTGTAGGTATTTCTCGCAGATTATTCTGAGGTTGAAAATCTGCACAGTGGTATTTCGCTGTGCCCTGAATCCTGCTTGTTTTTCAGCTATGATTTGTTGAGCTTGGTGTTTCAACCTGTTGAGTATTATTTTCAGGAGGTCTTTGCTGGAATGGCTGATGAGGCTGATGGTGTGGTAGTTTTCACACTCCTGAGGGTTATTTTTTTTTTTTGGGGGGGGGGGGGGGGGAAAGTGAGGAAAAGCGACTGGGTCCATGGTGTAGGCTACTCCCCACTCAGCCAGATCTTTACAGAAAATGGTGAGGGCGTCAATCATCACTTCTCCTGCTGCTTGAAGCAGTTTCGCTGGTATGTTGTCCACTCCCGTTGACTTCCCCTTCTTCAGCGATTGCACTGCTGCCTCAACTTCTTCTCGAAGAATTGGGAGGATTTCTTCTTCTTCTTCTTCTTTGTTCTGGGGACATGCTAGAACTGATGGGTCTCCGTTTGGTGGGTGGTTGTAAAGGTCAGAGCAGCACTCTGTCCATCTGTCCAAGATTTCTTGTTCTTCTTTAAGGCATAATTATGCCAGACATGCTTTGGATCGTGGAGACCTTGGGCTGTTTAACACTTGTCAGCCCCTTCACAGTCTGGAAGACCTTCTTGCTGTTGTTCTTGTTCAGACTGTTCTCTATTTCCTGCTATTGATCTCCTATCCAGTTCTCCTTTGCTGTGCGCATGTCTTTTCGGATGTCACTGTTGACTTTTCGGTAGGCATCAGCTCCCTGTGAAGTATTCTTTTTCTTTTTCATCTCTCTTAGTTTGTCAAAGAGGTCCAAAGGTTTAGGTGTGATCGACGGTTTCTTGTCTAGGCGGTGCTTGCCAAGGATCTCAGTGGCGGCATCTGTCATAACTGAGTTGAAGGTGGTGGTCATGGTGTTGACATCTACTTTACCAGCATCCAAAATGAGCAGTGGAGCAAATTTCCCTCGAATTGTGGCTTGGAAGTCCAAGTGGAACTTAATTTGTTTAAAATATTTGGACTTTGTTGAAACACGGTTATGTATCATGTATTGTTTGCAACTGCAAGGTGATAAATGTGCAATGCGATGTCAACAATGCTGATGACTGAAATGTGTGCCGTACTTGTTGGCACAGTGAGAGTATCCCACAACACTTGTGTTACTATCGTAATGCTCACCTTGTATCCACTTACCCGGACCTCAAGTACTGTGGTTATTCCATAAAAGGTACTGGGATTGTGTGGTAGCAACTGACTTTCCTAAAAGGACCGTTCATTGTTATTTTACATTATCAATGTTCATTATGTATTGGTTTTCTGTGCTACAAGTAGTATGCTCCCAGAAGCATTATTATTATTATTATTATTATTATTATTATTATTATTATTATTATTATTATTATTATTATTATTATTATGGGGTGTCGGATAGTGCAGTGGTTGGAGCACTCGCTACTGTGTCGAAAGTGAAGCACCGTCCGGTGCGGTTAGCACTTGGATGGGTGACCGCTAAGGTGTGAAGCGACAAACAACAACGCCCCCAGTTGACTCAACTGTGATTGAGTACCTACTCTCTTGAGGGTGGGGAAGGTAAAGCAGCGAGGGAGAGAGTTGGGCATCACCCTCATTACGCTGGCCCAAGATAAGTGTGATCTCCAACATCACGCTCCCCTACGGCCATAAGGCTATGGGACTACCTTTACCTTTTACCTTTTATTATTATTAGAAGAACTGGCCCACGAGCTGGACCACTATCGATGGAACGTTCTAGGTATCAGCGAACTGCGCTGGAAAGGCCTAGGTGAAACAACGACTGATAAAGGCCACAAGCTCTATTTCAGCGGTAGAGATGACAGGCACGAACACGGCGTTGGATTCTTGGTCCACAAGAACATTCTAGCCACTGTCATGGGTTGCCGCCCAGTCTCCAGTAGACTCATTACCATCCGTCTGAGAGCAACCCCTTTCAACATTACCATCATCCAGGCCTATGCCCCAACTTCAGACTATGAAGACAGCGAAGTGGAGGATTTTTATGAAAATATACAGGCGGTCCTTGACCAAGTGCCGAAGAAGGACATAGTCATAGTGCAAGGCGACTGGAATGCCAAGGTTGGCCAAGATGCGCACCGCAACTGGGGAGACACATGCGGACCCCACTGCAACAACGAGACAAATGACAGGGGTCTGAGGCTATTGGAGTTTGCCAGATACAACAATCTGGTACTGGCAAACACGCTTGGTCTCCACAAAAAATCCAGACGATGGACATGGCACAGTCCCGGCGGGGAACATCATAACCAGATCGACTACATCATGGTCAAGAAACGCTTCAGATCAAGCATCAACATTGGCAGGACACGCACTTTTCCAGGAGCAGACATTGGAAGTGACCACGATCTCGTGATGATGTCTTTCCGGCTCCATTTGAAGAGAGTAAATACAGCAAAGTGCACTAGGCTGAAGTTCGACCTGGACAAACTGCAAGACCCGGAGGTGGCAAAAATATTTCAGGCCACAATTGGAGGGAAATTTGCACCACTGCTTATTTTGGGGGCAGGCGAAGTAGATGTCAACACCATGACCAATACCTTCAACTCAGCTGTAACAGATGCCGCCACTGAGATCCTTGGCAAGCACCGACCAAAGACGAAGCCGTGGATCACACCTGAACTTTTGGATCTGTGTGATAAACGAAGAGAGTTAAAAAAGAAAAAGAACACCTCACAGGGAGCTGATGTCTACCGAAAAATCAACAATGACATCCGAAAAGGCATGCGCACAGCAAAGGAGAACTGGATAGAAGATCAATGCCAGGAAATAGAGAACAATCTGAACAAGAACAACAGCAAGAAGGCCTACCAGACTGTGAAGCGGCTGACAAGTGTTAAACAGCCCAAAGTCTCCACTATCCAAAGCAAGTCTGGCATTTGCCTTACAGAAGAACAAGAAGTCTTGGACAGATGGACAGAGTACTGCTCTGACCTTTACAACCATACACCAAATGGAGACCCATCAGTTCTAGCATGTCCCGAGAGCAGAGAAGAAGAAGAAATCCTCCCAATTCTCCGGGAAGAAGTTGAGGCAGCAGTGCAATCGCTGAAGAAAGGGAAGTCAGCGGGAGTGGACAACATACCAGCGGAACTGCTACAAGCAGGAGGAGAAGCGATGACTGATGCTCTCACCACTATCTGTAACAAGATCTGGCAGAGTGGGGAATGGCCTACACCATGGACCCAGTCGCTTGTCATCACTCTTCCTAAAAAAGGTAACCTTCAGGAGTGTGAAAATTACCGCACCATCAGCCTCATCAGCCATCCCAGCAAGGTCCTCCTGAAAATAATACTCAACAGGTTGAAACCACAAGCTGAACAAATCATAGCTGAAGAACAAGCAGGATTCATGGCAGGGCGAAGTACCACTGAACAGATTTTCAACCTCAGAATAATCTGTGAGAAATACCTACAGCACCAACAACATCTATATCATGTGTTCATAGACTTCAAGAAGGCATTTGACCGAGTCTGGCATGCAGCTCTATGGGCAACCATGAAAGTGTACAACATCAGCCCTAAAATCATAGAAGTCATCAAAAGCCTGTATGACAAGGCTACCAGTGCAGTCCTCCATAACAGCGTCATCGGGAACTGGTTCAGAACAACAATCGGTGTGCGTCAAGGATGCCTACTCTCTCCAACACTCTTCAACATCTTCCTAGAGCGCATCATGTCAGATGCTCTTGCAGATCACGAAGGCACAGTCAGCATAGGGGGCAGAGCAATCTCCAATCTTCGTTTTGCGGATGATATTGATGGATTGGCTGGAGAGGAACAAGAACTTGAACAGCTTGTACAGAGGCTTGACACCACCTCCAGAGCTTATGGAATGGAAATAAGTGCAGAGAAGACCAAAATGATGACCAACAACACCAATGGCATCAACACGGACATCAAAGTACAAGGCCAATCCCTCAACACAGTGCACAGCTTCAAATATTTAGGAGCCATTGTGTCAGACAATGGGTCTCGACAGGAAGTCCTCTCCAGGATCGCACAAACAACTGCTGCCCTGACAAGGTTGAAGCCCATTTGGAAAGACAGAACCATCAGTCTACATTCCAAAGTAAGACTGCTGCGATCTCTGGTCATCTCCATCTTCCTATATGCTTGCGAAGCATGGACCCTCACAGCAGATCTCCAACGAAGAATACAAAGCATGGAGATGAGGTGCTACAGAAGACTTCTGTGCATTTCCTATACCCAACACATCACCAACGTTGAAGTCCGACAGACCATCACACAAGCCATTGGACAACACGATGACCTGCTCACAGTGGTGAAGAAACGGAAACTCCGATGGTATGGCCACGTCACCAGATCATCAGGCCTTGCAAAGACCATTCTGCAAGGCACAGTGCAAGGAGGTAGAAGAAGGGGGAGACCGAAAAAGAGGTGGGAGGACAACATTCGAGAATGGACTGGTTTGACACTGAGCGAAGCCATGAGGGCTGCTGAGGACAGAGAAAGATGGAGTATGCTGGTTAAGCGATCATCTGTGGTGCCCCTACGACCTTCGGGTTATGGGACAGGATAGGATAGGATAGGATAGGATTATTATTATTATTATTATTATTATTATTATTACTCAAGCATGTTTGTAATTTGAATATTGTTATAATTAATGTAATTTGAATTAAATGGTACATATTTGTTATTTTGAAATAAATGGTACCTTTTTCTAACTAGTGATGATTTTCAATTTCAGTTTCAGATGTAGAATGTGTATGTATGCGTGCGTGTGTTTGTGCGTGCGGCGTAGACCTATATGTACGTGTGTACAGATGTCTGTCAGCGACTGGTCAATCTGTCTGTTCGTGCATGTGCACGCGTCTTTTATGTTTAGGAAGGAGGTCAGAAGGTCACGCCTTTTATGTGGAGATATGAGGTTCACTAAGAACGTCATGTTTTCAACAAACTTCCAAAATGTTGATCTCACTTCAAACTGTCACCCTACGATTGGCATTTGGTTTACATGACATTACATGATTATTGCTTTAGGTCCAGCGGACTCTTCCGAGCCAAATCAGGACCAGACAACCCCTGATCCGCATAAAAGATCTGCTGAAACAACCCTAGTGATAAAACTGAAAGCTCTCCACCAGCCAGTCACTTTACAATAAAGACATCCCAAGCAGGGGATGCTGAGGCTATACTCTAATTTATGGAAGCCCCGTTTAAAAAAACAAAATAGAATACACACATCACTATAAATTATCAACAAAACACATACATATAAAATGCCTACATTGCTAAATAATAACATCATAGGAAGCCCTAGTGACCATTTGGCAGAAAGCGTCCAATATTCCCAAGCTGATCCAAAAGACCTCACTAACAAATAAAGACTTTTGTCCCGGAAGACCCCCGTTGTGGTGCCAGGGGTTTCAGTATAAATAGTATCCCGACTTTCTGGAAATTTAGTGCTTTAAGTTCCCACTGTCGCTGTCTTTCTCATTTGCTCTTTCTCATTCCTGCTCTGTTCTATCAATCTGCTATACTATCGTCTTCTTCGCTAGACCAGTCTCCTACCTTTTTTCATGAAAACTCTTCCGGGACAAGACTCCTTGTTTGTGTATGAGGTCTGTTGGATCAGCTTGGGAATATTGGACGCTTTCTGCCAGGTGGTCACTAGGGCTTCCTATGATGTTATTATTTAGCAATGTAGGCATTTTATATGTATGTGTTTTGTTGATAATTTATAATGATGTTTGTATTCTATTTTGTTTTTGTAAACTGGGGTTCGATAAGTTGGGGTGAAGCCTCAGCCGTCCCCTGTGTGGGATGTCTTTATTGTAAAGTGACTGGCTGGTGGAGAGCTTTCGGTTTTACCACTAGGGTTGTTTCAGCAGATCTTTTAATGCGGATCAGGGGTTGTCCGGTCCTGATTTGGCTCGGAAGTCCGCTGGACCTAAAGCAATAATAATGTAATGTAATGTAATGTAATGTCCCGGAAGAGTTTTCAAGAAAAAAGGTAGGTGACTGGTCTAGCGAAGAAGAAGATAGTATAGCAGATTGATAGAACAGAGCAGGAATGAGAAAGAGCAAATGAGAAAGACAGCGACAGTGGGAATTTAAAGCACTAAATTTCCAGAAAGTGGTGATACTATTTATACTGAAACCCCCGGCACCCCAACGGGGCAAGCATTTGGTTTAACCATACTGTTAGAAGGTGTGCAACTACATGGATAGAAAGGGTTGAGATGGATGGAAGAGTCGGGGTGTAAGAGAGAGAGAAGGAGGGAGGGAAGAGTTAAGTCCTCTATATGCTTATACTGTCCGGGGACGTTAATCTACATACCATGCCATGCCAAGGAAGAGTTGGGGTGTAAGAGAGAGAGAAGGAGGAAGGGACGGAGTGAGAAGAAAAAGAGGAAGCAGGTTTTGAAAGTAATTTAATTTTAATAATAGAATTTAGACAATCAGTAAATAGGCCTATGATAAGTAGGATGTTTCAAGATGAAAACCTGTCACAAACTTTTCACCACAAACAGTACGTGACAAAGATGAAACACTAAATTATAACTATGAACTATGAAAGAACTACTATAACATTGACTCTCCAATTCATTCATTCCATCAATAATTTCAAAGTAATGTTGTGGCAAACATTGTTTTAGTCAACAGTACGACTCATGTTAATCTGATTAATAGACATTCACACAAAAATAACTCGACAACATTACTTCTCTACATAGCCCCTATGTCACTGAGAACAATGAAACGTTTTAACATAAGCTTATTTCACTCACAGATCGTTCAATTCCAGGTTGCTTCAGGATCACAAGTTCAGTTCAGTTCCGCATTTCTCATACAGTAGGTTACATTCCCACCCTCTGTAACCAAAATCGTAGCTGGACCTTATACAATAGAACAATAAATAAGTGAAGTTCCAACAACCATAACTGGCTCCATAAACAGAAGGAGGATATGGGAAACAAAGATAATTAAAAAGAAGAAACAAAAGAATGAGGTAGAATGGCAGAAGATAGGTTAATGAGGTTGTGGACAGCGAGAGGCCTGACGAGCAGTAGGAGCAGAAGATAGGTTATTGAGGTTGTGGACAGCGAGAGGCCTGACGAGCAGTAGGAGCAAAATGCCAGTTGGGAGTGTAGGAGCGCTGGAGCAACGGCGAAGGAGCGGTGTAGGAGCGCCGAAGGGGGAAGGCAGTGAGAAATTGGACAAAGATGAAAATTGATTATTCCCCCTGTGAAGAGTGTAACAAGTGCTGCGACCTATTTCTGCATGATTCATTTCACAGCACGCCTGTAGCGTCCAATTGAGAATTTAGCACGAGGAAGAAAAAACCAGAAGAGAGAGCGGAAGAAGACGGAGAGTTAGAGATAATAAAGTCGATACGCAATTTAAATCAAGTAAAGTCAAAAAATTTATTTACCGAAACACCGGAGAACATGTGGCATGTCGCTTGGGACAGTGAGAAACAAAAAAAAAAAAGAAATCTCGAGAGCGCAGAGAACGGGGTGACTGACAGGGCATTAAAAGTTCAGACAGGAAAGTAGGAAATGAATCAGTGTGAAGACAATGAGAAGAGATAGAAGCAACTTTATAATCTATGCGAACCTTCACATGCAGCCAATGTGGTGTATGAAGTGCAGCGGAAGCACTGACGGTAAACCAAGCGTGCAGCATTATTCTGGATACGTTGGAGTGTAGAGAGTTTTTCATCAGGAAAGCCAGCCAGAAGAGAGTTACTGAAGTCAAGACCAGACAGGATGAATGAGACAGCGAGTTTGTTTACAGTGTCAACAGAGAGATAGTGGCGGATTTTGCTTATTCTATGGAGGTGGAAGTTCAAAGCTTTACAAAAACTGTTAATGTGTGTCTCCATCGTGAACCCCTGATCAAGGAGGACTCCGAGATTGCGGCCCAACTTTAAGAGTGGAATCGGCTGGTCTGACACTTTCAGACAGTAGAGGGGTTTGACAAAGCTTGGACTTGGTGCCGATTAAGATGAGCACAGTGTTGTAATCGTTCATTTGTAGTCTGTTTGAGCCCAGCCAGCCAGCGACAGAACCAATGCAGTCAGACATGTCTTGGGCAAGAGCCGGAAGTTTAGATGGAGGAGCTGAATTGTGAAGTTGAGTATCATCAGCAAAGAACTGGTATGAATGATTATTGTGCCGAAAGGTTGTACTACATCGCGAATAACCCAGGACCAAGAACATACACACACACACACACGCACACACACACACACACCCCCACACAGAGGTATGAACACAATATTTCCTCCACACTCACCAACAAAGTCGTACCAACACGCAAGCACACGCACGCACACACAGACACACAAACACAGCACAGTAATAATGTTAAATGAAATGAAATTGGCACTGTGATGTATAAAAAGAATAAATGTAGAGAAAAATAAAGAGAAGCCCCTAGGCTGGAGGAACAGGAGGCGACGACCAAACAACACACAATACTAAAATACAATACAACACAATACAACATAATGAAATACAATATAATATAATGCAATGGAATCCAGTACAACACAGGGCAAACCAGATTCAAGGGAGAGAAAGGTAGTATGACAGATCAAATAACACTTGTATCACGTTTGTCTCCCTTGCAACGCAAAGCATACTGGGATCGATTGATTCGGACACTGGCCTTCTCCAAGGAATAAATAAATAAATAAATAAATAAATAAATAAATAAATAATAAGAACTAGCTATGCAGACCTGTTGGGTATGTTTATTGTGATTTTTATTCGCCTTTTTCAGAATCGTTATCCATTATATTTTTTTTGTCCAAACTGAAAATGTGCTAATTAACTTATATTTCTAACTAGGTAACATAAAAAGGGGGTTTTCAGTCTTTCGCAATTCTTTTGATCGGCGCGATCTGGTTTCCACTGAAGAAGCGGCATCAAATAGATTTTCTGTCAGTTAAGGTGGCGGGTTAAGGCCCCATATGGGACCTTTGTATGCAATGTCATAAGGTGCAAACAATACACTTTCTGTCATTTGGGTATTTTCACACTTATCTGGAAATACTTTAAAATAGTGGCGGGAATCACAACGAGCCAAATGTCGGTCCGTCCGTCTGTTCGCCCGTCCGCTCTCAATTTCACTTTTTCTTTCAAAACCATGTTTTGCTTTATCTGCAGAATAACTGAAACGTCATAACATTTTTACTTTGCCTTATCTGCAGAATAAACTGAAACGTCATAACACTTTTACTTTGCCTTATCTGCAGAATAACTGAAACGTCATAACATTTTTACTTTGTGGACACTTTACCTACTGCTAAGCATGCTAAATTATTATTATTTGTCAAAAGGTCAAGGTCATTGACCTTCACCATTTTCTAAACACTATATCTGACATTTGGATGGGCAGATTTGGATAATGTTTGGCTTAAAGATAGTTGGGGCCTATCATTTCATCTTTTTGGCTTAAGGATAGTTGGGGCCTATCATTTCATCTGTTTAGCTTAAGAATAGTTGGGGCCAATAATTACATCTTTTTGGCTTAAAGTTAGTTGGGGCCTATCATTTTATCTGTTTGGCTTAAGGATAGCTGGGGCCTATCATTTCATCTCTTGGGCTTAAGGATAGCTGGGGCCTATCATTTTATCTCTTGGGCTTAAGGATAGCTGGGGCCTATCATTTCATCTCTTGGGCTTAAGGATAGCTGGGGCCTATGGGCTTAAGGATAGCTGGGGCCTATGGGCTTAAGGATAGCTGGGGCCTATGGGCTTAAGGATAGCTGGGGCCTATGGGCTTAAGGATAGCTGGGGCCTATCATTTCATCTTTGAGTCACACCACTGCCAAGAAAATGAAGACTTCTAACATGTGTATTTTTCGTCCACGCGTGTGAATGGCTAGATATACTTTTGAATGGTTTGCCATCTTGTTGTCAGTGTTTTGGAGACCATGCTTGTACAGGAATAATAGTTAGAAAATACAATCCATCCAATCTAATTAACAGGTGAAAGACAGACTATCGGCACGAAGGCAAGTCACTGCCTTTAATGATTTCAGCATCACAGCTGCTCCAACATCATGGTGGTGCATATATTGTCATTGTATTATGGAAATATTGCCACTAGCCCTGTCCAAATGAGGAAGCTGGGTTCACAGTATGCATCTATCATTGGACAAAACGGGAGCGTGTTTATGTTCCCCCTTTTCTATGTTTTTCCAGGTCTTGCTCCCCTATGACTTTGTTCATGCAGTAATTGCTTTCTAATAAAGTAATACGTCTCTAATACAAACACACACTCACACACACACCCACCCACATACACACTCACACACACACACCCTCTCACCCACACACTCACACACACACACACTACACACACACACACACACACACCTCAACCACCAACACCACATCACACCACATCACGCCACACACACACACACATGCACCAAAATAGATAATGCTGTATGAAAAAGCTGCTGGGGAATATATGGGAACATAGAGCTGGTGGAACATAGACCTGCTCCAGTGTGGGAGTAGACATCCATCACTCAGACTAGGCCTTTGCTAAACAAGGCTGTCAACCCACTTCACATTTCCATACCTGCAGAGGGTGAAAATTATTTTTTGCGGCGCTCCCCAGGGAATGGGAGGACTCGTCTTTCTCTGATTTGTGCGTGTGTATGGCAGGCATGTCCTGTAGTGATGTGGTGCTAGAGTACGTCACACATTACGCCAAAGGCGCTCGCACAACAGTCAACTTTTATACAGCCAAAGTATTTCATGGCTATGATATGGGGCGATCAAAGGATCAACGATGAGCAACGTTGCACAACGCGTTGAACGCTGTGGACGTATAGCACATGACAACTATGACAACACGAGACCCATATAGCATGAGAAGGAGGAGGAGAAGAAGAAGAAGAAGAAGAAGAAGAAGAAGAAGAAGAAGAAGAAGAAGAAGAAGAAGAAGAAGAAGAAGAAGAAGGAGAAGAAGAAGAAGAAGAAGAAATTATAAGAAAAATGGTCCGTTGTTATTGTGAAATGTTGTCAAACGGTCAACACCACGCACCTAGGCCTACATGTAGCCCGTTAGGATAAAACTTCACTTCCAAAATACTGTGACCATCGAGACTGTCTGACTGTCTGAAGATGGTCACAAAGATATGACTGTCGTAGGTTTTGTTTCGTCTCTACGGTTTCCGGTACGGAGAGAAAGCGGGAGGTGCTTGACGCTTAGATCCTGAGTTTAACCAGCGCCTTCAGTAGCTCTTTGTGCTGTAAAGTGCACTATGTAACTGAAAGCAGTTCATTCTCTTTTCATGTGAGCACTTTGCCTGGAAGGCCAACTTTCGAAAACACAATTTACGAATAATATCACGATCTGTAGAAAAAGGAAAGATAATTCGGTGCTCCCAAATGTAGTTTCCAACAAAATTGATCGGAAAGTTGAGTTATGGTTAATTTTGCTACATATTTGTCAAGTGTTCTGGAAGGAAGGTTTTGCTACATATTGGTCAAGTGTTCTGGAAGGAAGGTTTTGCTACACTATCACAATCGTAGTAACAATAGCATGGACTTGTGGGATGTCTGCTGTAAGCTTCGTTCCTACGTTGATACGGCCTAAGCAGAACCTCAGTTTTGTTTTGTTTCAAGGTCGCTCCTCAGATCCTGATTTAATTTGGTTCCTCATGGGATCCATTTATAGGTTACCAGTAAATACACAGACAGACACACACACACACTCACACACACACGCACGCGTACGCATACACACATACACGTATGCAGGCACACACACACACACACACACACTCGTGCAAGGCGCTAATTTGTAGCCTCAATCACACTGTCAAACATCAGGACAACTAGGCCACTGTAAAAGGTAAAGGTAAAGGTAGTCCCATAGCCTTGTGGCCGTAGGGGAGCGTGATGTTGGAGATCACACTTATCTTGGGCCAGCGTAATGAGGGTGATGCCCATCTCTCTCCCTCGCTGCTTTACCTTTCCCACCCTTAGGAGAGTAGGTACTCAGTCACAGTTGATTCAACTGGGGGCGTTGTTATTTGTCGCTTCACGTTTTGCGGTCACCCATCCAAGTGCTAACCGCACTGGACGGTGCTTAACTTGCGACACAGTAGCGAGTGCTCCAACCACTGCGCTATCCGACACTATAAGTACGCGGTAACCTTGAAATTACAGACTGGACTTTTGGAAGTTAAGTCTGTATGCAAATGTACCAAGATAACTTTGCTGGTAATTGCTATAATAGCAAAGGAGGTCACACAGACCATCAATACAAAGCAAGGACGGCCGACGTCTGCCTTTAGTCTCATTTTAGAAGGTAAATTATTGAGTTTGTCTGAAGACTTTGTTTTCTGTTTGAATCCGAAGTCTAACTCTGAACTTCCTCACCCTCCCACCCCCAACTTCCTCTCCACTCTCTCTCCCACCCGTCCGCTTCCCTCTCCTCACCACCAGTCTGACCTCAAGGTTGTAGGGTGCTGCTGTCTAGCTACCGTTGTTTTAGTAGTCACTACCACGCCCTCATGTCACAGTACCTTGCATTAAATCTCTCGCTGCCCCCTCTTCCGCAAGAAGGGGCCTAAAGAAGTTGCTCCGGTGAATGGTTCGACACAACAATTGTGCACGCTGCGTGTGTCACGATGCACTGGGAAGACGAACATTATTTTTTTTGCCGGTAAAAGCTACGGTGAAAGACATTAATAATAAACGTAATAATAAACATAATAAACATAATAAACATAATAATAAACATAAACATAAACATAATAATAATAATAATAATAATAATAATAATAATAATAATAATAATAATAACAACAACAACAATAATAATAATAATAATAATAATAATAATAATAATAATAATAATAATAATAATAATAATAATAATAATAATAATAATAATAATAATAATAATAATATCAACAATTCTTTTGCTATCACAAACATTTTCTTCCATAGAACTCCAAACGCTGCAATCTGAACAGATGTCTACTATAGAACTAAGAGACGGAAAATAACCCAAGTTTTATTTTAGCAAGTTCTTATTTTCTGCATCCAATAGCATTATTGAAAGGAGTGAGGAAACCGGAGTACCAGGACAAAATCTTGGTGACATCTTGGGCATAGAAAACCAGCAGCCTATCCACTTCGTTAGCAAGGCAGTCATCAACATCATGTCAGGTTTCCATCAACAACGTTCCTACCAAGGTGAAGTAGTCAATCATAACTGACGTTAGCAAGGCCAGTCCGCTGGTTCCGTCAACAACGTTACTACCAAGGTGAAGTATCAATCATAACTGACGTTAGCAGGCCAGTCCGCTGTTTCCATCAACAACGTTCCTACCAAGGTGAAGTAGTCATAACTGACGTTAGCAGGCCAGTCCGCTGTTTCCATCAACAACGTTCCTACCAAGGTGAAGTAGTCATAACTGACGTTAGCAGGCCAGTCCGCTGGTTCCATCAACAACGTTCCTACCAAGGTGAAGTAGTCATAACTGACGTTAGCAGGCCAGTCCACTGTTTCCATCAACAACGTTCCTACCAAGGTGAAGTAGTCATAACTGACGTTAGCAGGCCAGTCCACTGGTTCCATCAACAACGTTCCTACCAAGGTGAAGTAGTCATAACTGACGTTAGCAGGCCAGTCCTCTGGTTCCATCAACAACGTTCCTACCAAGGTGAAGTAGTCATAACTGACGTTAGCAAGGCCAGTCTGCTGGTTCCATCAACAACGTTCCTACCAAGGTGAAGTAGTCAATCGTAACTGACGTTAGCAAGGCCAGTCCGCTGGTTCCATCAACAACGTTCCTACCAAGGTGAAGTAGTCAATCGTAACTGACGTCGGGACTAAAAGCATTGTCAGTGGTGGCAAGCTAGTGGCACGGTGTATCAACCGTCAACAGTAGCTGTCATAGTACCGATAGTAAGGCATCTTAATGTCACACTTAAAGTGGCGGATCAGCCTTGAGATAAGGGAACCGGGAACCACGATGACTAATTAACAAGTGTGTCGTTTCCAGCAGTGACAAGAGCTGTAACAATTGTGAGGAGGAGGAGTTTATCATAAATGACAGTTATTGTTATTATTATTATTATTATTATTATTATTATTATTATTATTATTATTATTATTATTATTATTATTATTATTATTATTATTATTATTATTACTATTATTATTAACAACAATAACAATGATGATGATGATGAGAATCAACATCATCATCATCATCATCATCATTATCATCATACTGGATGCTGCATATGCGCTTTTCCCCAACTCACCAGTTGAAATATATCAGTAGTGTGTGGTGTTTCCACACACAGTGCATTACAAAGCAGCAACAGCGCGTGTTGGACAGCTGGATAGGCCGCTGGTTTTCTATGCACAAGTTGACTGAGGTCCGAGATTTGTCAGGTCACCGGGGGCTTTCTCCTGATGCTCCGGTTTGCTCCCTCCTTTCAACAATGGTATTGGGTGCAGTCCAATCCCAACTGTTGTGTGCTCACTGATCTCCGGGTTGAGCGTCACGAGCGGTTCTCTGGCCTGGGAAGTCAATTGTAGCACAGTTGAGCGTCAAGAGCAACAGTCAATAGTAGCAGAGAGGAAGATGGGAACCATTCACAAAGAAAGAAAGAAAAAGAATGAAAAAGAAAGAAAGAAGGGGAAACAAATAAATAAAACAGAAATTGAGGCAAGCACAACACATCGACGAACAGTAAATCAACCCTGGCAAGAATGTTGCCTGGTGTAACTCCGTCCCCTAACTGCCTGGTGTAACTCCGTCCCCCGCAGCCTGTGCCTCCTCCACCCCACCCACCTAAACTTCCAATTTTTCCTTCTGTGTGTGTGTGTGTGTCTGCGTACGTGTGTGTGTGTGTGCGTGTGTGTGTGTGTGTGTGAGTGGGCTTGTATTCATGTAGTTATGGGTTTGCCTTTTAAGGCGTGTGTGTGTGTACGAGTGTGTATGTGTGTGTGTGTGTGGTGTGTGTGTGTGTGTGTGTGTGTGTACGAGTGTGTATGTGTGTGTGTGTATGTGTGTGTGTGTGTATGTGTGTGTGTATGTGTGTGTATGTGTGTGTATGTGTGTGTGTGTGTGTGTGTGTGCACCCAGCAAAACTGTTAGGGGGGTAACATTGCAAACAGGAACTTTTCAGCACCCTTAAGAAGCTGACAGAGACCTAACGGAACAGGACTTCTCTATGACTGTCCCATTTTGTGGAGTTTTTTTTCCCCCTAAGTTGTCAGCATCAATGCGTGCAGTTCAATGCTTATTTGTTCCTTACTTTGTCATTCCACTGCAAACTGGACTTGCTTTTGCTTAACGATTGGAAAGAGGAGAGTGTGCCCTGCCCACTAAGCTGTAGGTCCTCCTGGTTTACTAAGGTTTTGGTCCTCCTGGTTTTCTAAGCTAGCTGTGTCATGAAATGAAAGACGTGAGTGCACAAGAAGGTAAAGGTGCCCATCCTCACGAACAGCATCTGATGTTGTAGTCCATCTTTCTACACTATAGCCTCACTAACAGCATCTGATGTTGTAGTCCATCTTTCTACTCTATAGCCTCACTAACGGCATCTGATGTTGTAGTCCATCTTTCTACTCTACAGCCTCACTAACAGCATCTGATGTTGTAGTCCATCTTTCTACACTATAGCCTCACTAACAGCATCTGATGTTGTAGTCCATCTTTCTACACTATAGCCTCACTAACAGCATCTGATGTTGTAGTCCATCTTTCTACACTATAGCCTCACTAACAGCATCTGATGTTGTAGTCCATCTTTCTACACTATAGCCTCACTAACAGCATCTGATGTTGTAGTCCATCTTTCTACTCTACAGCCTCACTAACAGCATCTGATGTTGTAGTCCATCTTTCTACACTATAGCCTCACTAACAGCATCTGATGTTGTAGTCCATCTTTCTACACTATAGCCTCACTAACAGCATCTGATGTTGTAGTCCATCTTTCTACACTATAGCCTCACTAACGGCATCTGATGTTGTAGTCCATCTTTCTACTCTACAGCCTCACTAACGGCATCTGATGTTGTAGTCCATCTTTCTACTCTACAGCCTCACTAACGGCATCTGATGTTGTAGTCCATCTTTCTACTCTACAGCCTCACTAACGGCAAATGATGTTGTAGTCCATCTTTCTATACTATAGCCTCACTAACAGCATCTGATGTTGTAGTCCATCTTTCTACTCTACAGCCTCACTAACGGCAAATGATGTTGTAGTCCACCTTTTCCTACACGATTGCTCGTGGTGCCCGCACACACATGTACACACACAAACACACACACACGCACCCACACCCACACATGCACACACACACACTCACGCACATGCACAGGCAAACACACATACACATGTACACAGGCAAACACACACATGTACACACACACGCACACACACACAGCCGAGGGTACACAGTATTATCATGACTTTTCCGAAACGCCACATAAGTTGTGCTGACAATGGGTCATTTTTCGTCCCCATGTTTAAGTACTTTGAAATGTTCGAACCCTAACCCTAACCCTAATCCTAACTCGAACCCTAACCCTAACCAAGCCTTAACCTTAACGGATCATTTTTCTGACGTCAAAACAAGTAGGCATGTCAATACAAGTTATGTAGATGTTCACTGATTTGTCCAGATAACACTGTGTAAGTGTGCCCACAAACACACACACACACACGCACACGCACACACACACACACACTTAGCTAACATACAATTGTACATATAGTTACAGTGTACCGAGCTATTATATTGTTGTGCAATATTTCTATTAATATTGTTACACTGCAGTAACAAAAGTTTGGTTTATATTTTACTCCAGACGTTAGTGGATACCATAAACGCTGTTGTTGGCCTAACTTAGTGCTGATGACCTCACAGCCACCCCAGCAGACGATAGACGACTGGGAATGGCGCAATTTACCCCCATTTATCTGCCTCTACCAATCTACCCATCTATCTGCAGCTAGCAAATTACCCCATCTATCTTCTATCTGCCGCTACCAATCTACCCATCTATCTGCCGCTACCAAATGACCCCATCTATCTTCTATTTGCCGCTACCAATTCTTGCATCCATCTCAAACTGGGAGTCTTCGGAACACAATTACGGACAAATATTTGTTTGTTACAGAACTAACAACGAACAATTGTAAGCGTGAGTATACTATTAAATGCTGTGGAAAGCAGCGAACCTCTCAAAACAATCGTATGTTGACATCTATGGTCAGGTAGACTATTTCTCAGCAAATAATTCATTATTAAATGAATTATACAGTATTGTCAGTAGAGGTATTAACATTTACATTAGGAGTTCAAGTTCATGTTAACACACTACGAATATACCAAGGCGCTGAAATATTGCCATTAAATCAGCAACGTCAACTGGCTACTTCAAAATAAGATGCAAGGTGTTTATCGGTTCCAAATTCGGTGTAGGATGAAATATATATTGACGCTCAACAAGATTATCCAAAAAGAACAAGAAATAAGAAGGACTTAAGCCAATTAGAAACTATTTAAAAAAAATCTTTTTGATAAGTGTGACATTGATATCACATCACTTTCAGTTCTTCCATTAGCAGCATTGATTCCACCATGGAAGCATAGATGTACACATTTTGATATTGACTAACCTAAGAAAAAAGAGGATAATCCGAATATATTAGTTCTAAGATAAAATAGCACATTGAAAGTAATTACAAAAAAAACATAAGCTGAGTTTTACTGATGGATCAGTTTTACATTCTTGGGATAGTGGATCAGAGTATACTATTCCGGCAATAAATATAAGGGCATATTACTTTTTTTTTCAGCTGAGCTTTATGCTATTTTAATGGCTTTACATGTCATCATGACGTCGCCTTTAGGATTATTTGGTACACTAGTATGTGTTGATTCAAAAGCGGTTCGTATGCATTAAATCAGTGTAACTGTAAATTTAGAAGCGAATTTATATATGAAATTAAACATATGAAACGTGTGATTTCTAGAGGAATACATATGAAACGTGTGATTTCTAGAGGAATACATACGGCTTTCTGTTAGGTTCCCTCACCTTGCAGAGTTCATTGGAATGAGGTATGTGACAGACTAGCCAAGGAGGGAGCACAAAGGTCGTCACATTATATAACTATAACAAATTTGAATATTTGTAATCTAGAAATGTTTTCTTTACTAGAAAAAACCCGTGTATCATGATTTTAGCTTTACAAAGATTTCTACACTAAATTATTCAAGACCACGTTCTAATTTAAAATATAAATTAAGAATGAAGGCATGGAATACTAATTACTCTGCAGAGGTTCAATGTGTATGTAACGTAAGTCTGTCAGTACATCACCAATGCATAGCATAGCACGAAAACGGCTTGCAGGCACAAATTCCTATAGCCCTCAAAATTATGACTCCATGAGGGTCACTGGCCCGTGACCCAAGGCTATGCTGTCCTATCCTATCCTATCCTATTATATCCCGTAACTCGAAAGTCGTATGGCGTCGTTTAACCAGCGTACTCCATCTTTCTGTGTTCCAGCAACCATGATGGCTTCGCTCAGTGTCAAGCCAGTTAATTCTAGAATGTTGTCCTCCCATCTCTTTTTCTGTTCCCCCTTCTTCTGCCTCCTTGCACTGTGCCTTGCAGGACGGTCTTTGCAATACCTGATGATCTGGTGACGCGGTCACACCATCGGAGTTTCCATTTGTTCACCACTGTGAGCATGTCATCGTGTTGTCCAATGACTTATGTGATGGCCTTTGGGACTTGGTCGTTGGTGATGTGCTGGGTATAGGAAATGCCCAAACGTCTTCCTGAGCACTTCATCGCCATGCTTTCTATTCTTCGTTTCCCGTCTTGCTGTGCGGGTCCATGTTTCGCAAGCAAATATAAAGATGGAGATGACAAGGGAGCGCAGCAGCCTTACCTTGCAACGTAGACTGATGGCTTTGTCTTTCCAAATGAGCTTCAAACTTCTCAGGGCAGCTGTTGTTTGTGCGATCCTGGAAAAGATTTCCTGTTCGAACCCATTGTCTGATACAATGGCTCCTAAATATTTGAAGCTATGCACCGTGTTGAGGTTGGTTGGTTGATTGATTTATTAATGTCTTGTTCACCAAAGATGATAAGACCAAAAAAAAAACAAAAAAACGTGTTGAGGGATTGCCCTTGGACGCTCATGTCCGTGTTGAGCCATTCGTGCTGTTGGTCATCATTTTGGTCTTCTCTGCACTTATTTCCATTTCAAAGGCTCTGGAGGTGGTGTCAAGCCTCTGTACCAGCTGTTCGAATTCTTGTTCCTCTCCAGCCAATTTATTGATGTCATCCGCACAAAGGAGATTGGAGATTGCTCT
>CM072515.1:80262034-80324182 GCA_036898135.1 Oncomelania hupensis
GAGCCTTCTAGGGGGGTCCGGGGGCATGCTAACCCGGAATTTTTTTTTCAAGGATGCAAAATGGTGCAATCTGGTGCAATCTGAACCTTGAAAAAGCCATTTGTGATGGTCTGGTACATTGAGCTTTTTGAACAATTGAACTGACAAACTCTGGGTAAAAAAATTATCCTCTACCCCTCCCTTAAAAAAACAACAACACTCACACACACAAACATTTATTTATCAGCAGAGATGTTTTGTATACTATTATTATTCACTACTTTTTGTTGATCGTTAACGGTATAAAGCTTTACCTTGTAGTTTATGAACATCATCGCCCTGCTTTCACTTAATTCAGTCTTGCTGCAATAGGTTCCTCGGCATTATTATCATTTGTGAATTGTATCTTCTGGCCTAACAGTTCACTGCCTCTTTGAAGTCCCTGTGCAATCCTTGTGCACTTTCAGTAAAGCAAGTCCATTGAGTCTCTTTTGCCCCTTTGTAGAGTGCAGGTATTTTTTCAGGTTGCGCAACTGACTGAACGCTCACACTCGGCAGTAGTGACAGGCAGGGTGCAAAGGTTCTTTAGCATGATGAACAGGTTGGGATAAAAATCCCTTTCACAATGTTTCAATGCTTCTGATGCCGTGGATGGGATGATAGCTGTCGCATTCTCAGCAGTACTTCGCCATTTGCAAACCCACCGTTGGTATTCTGCATCAAGGGTAGTGTTGTCTGGTAGGTCAGACTCCCACAACATTGCCAGTGTCTTCAACCCTTCTGGAACCTGCATGAAACCATCCTGGTTGTCTATTAAAGTGCTTGGCACCAGACTGAGACCATCAACTGCTAGCCCAGCATTTTTGAACCTCGAGTCCAATTCGGTTGACAGGTGTTCCAAGAAAAGAATGGCAGTGCTAATCTTGAAATATTCTTCTGGAGTGGCCGCAGGTTGGTTGTCACGGAGAGTCTGTCGGTATGCTTGACGAGGAACAATAACACCAGTTGTCAAAGCATTTGCCATTTTGCTGACTTCACCAAACCAGGCAACGAACGCTGTGTCGACATCTCTTCTAATAGAAGACATGCAGTTATTGACCTCTTTGATTTCCCTGTAGGCATCGACATCTTTTGTCCTTTTCTGCAGCTTCACTGTCAAGGGTTTCCATTTCAACGATGTTTTTGGACGATTCAGCGATGGTCGTTTCAATGGGTGTTCGTTACAACGAATTGTCATAATTATCAACTTAGCATCTTAATTAATATTTGTAAAAAGTCGTTTTTGGTGGACTATGGCAGTATCAAGGTGCTGGAAGAGGCTTGCGGCCAGAACAAGAAAATATGGCTGCATTTACTAATTTAGGCTTAGGGGTTGGGTTACTTGGTCGTTTCAACGGGAAAACGCTTTGGACGTTTTAACGGATCCCTTGAAATGGATTTCCATTGAATTGACTATAAATAACTCTTTGTACTTTGGACCAAAAGTGACTAAAATCTGCAATGTTTTAAAAACATTTTAAAAAAATTAAAACTTTTTGCATTTAAAAAAATTCAATTTTTTTAAAATTTGGAGGGGGGGTTCCGGAACCCAGGTAACCCCCCTCCCCCACCCTTCCCCACCTGGGTCCGGCCCTGGACATTTACTCCAAATAATTTGAACAATTTTCATAGACACTATGTGAGAGAGAAAAAAAGATATATCATATATTTCTACAACTGTGCATATATAAGAGAGAGAGAAGGGGGGGGGGGGAAGGTAGAGAGAAAGGGAGAGAAACTGACCTGACAATGTTGATCCATCACAGTAACAAAAACAGCAGTCATGCATGTCATTTGGCATGGACAATTACACCGTTAATTTTCCAAAGTATGCCTGACGGCGTTCATTTCTACTGATAAATTCGTAAGCAGTTTGCGCTAGGTCTAGTTGATCTACTTTTTCTTTGAACACATGCATTATAAGACAATTATTTAGACGCTCCTGCGTCATCGTTGCCCGAAGGTATGTTTTTACCCGCTTTAGGGCTGAAAAACAGCGTTCAGCCGTTGCAGTTATGGTTGGGATGGTGAAGTACAGTCTGAGAAGTTTATCCACTTCACTCAGCATCCGTCGCACAGTGTCAGAAGCTTTCAGTTCATCCGGCATTGCTTGGAAGATGGTGATCCTAGAGTTAGCCGCCTTCCTGGTGTCACTCAGTGCATGTGGGAGGAGTTCTAGCTGAGTTTTGAGTCTGTCCAAGTCGATGTCAGCGGAATATGTATCTTTGATTTCTTGAGGAATTTCTGGTCTTTTCCCTGCTGCTCCATCACTTAGAAGAACTTAAATTTTCCTTGGTAAGTCGAGAGCTATTTGATAAAATCGGCTCTTTAAATGTTCTTTGATGTTGTCAATGGCCTCACAGTATTGCTGTCTGTGGTAAGCAGACGGACAAGAGTAGCTGTGACCCTGTGAGCCATCGTCCAGTCTTCGTGGAGGCTGCCTGCTTCTGTCAAGGAACGCAGGGCTCATCACACAAATTTGCAGCTTTCGTTGTGATGTCAGCAAAAAATGTCTCATAACAATCTTCATGCCGCATGCTTTCCAGTGTTCTCAGACAAATGTCAGCAGCGTTTACTGCGTCATCACAAGTCGTTTGTTTTCTTTGAAGAACTGTCGCCAGCTCTTCAGTCACAGCAAGGATCTCATCTTTGAATCTTTTTGCAACTCCTGACACATGACCCTGAAAATTACTCGCCCCGTCGTAGGCCTGGCCCCTACAGTTTTACACTGGCAAGTCAAGTCTGATCAAGCAGTCCTTCAGTGCTGTGAAAATGGTCTCAGCACAGGTATTGTTAACTTGCATCAGTCCAGAGAAAGGGGGAAAATATTGGTTTGAACCCCCAAATAATGTTTTTTGAGGGGCTGAATATTGGGGGGGGCAAATGTATAGGTTTGCCCCCCCAATATTTTTCTAGGGGGGGCCAGTGCCCCCCTTGCCCCCCCCCGCTTCCGCCGCCTGTGGTATAGTAGTTTGATAGAACAGACTAGGAATGAAAAAAAGGAGAAAGACAGTGACAGTGTGAATTTAAAGCACTACATTTGCAGAAAGTTGGGATACTATCTAAACAAGAAAAAAAAACTGGCAAACCCACGGGGTCTTTTTTGGGGACAAGTATTGACTAACATCGCTTTAAGCAGCTTAAGCGCTATACGACAACAACAACAACAACAACAAGACGAAGAACAATAACAACAACAACAACAACAACAACAATAATAATAATAATAATAATAATAATAATAATAATAATAATAATAATAATAATAATAATAATAATAATAAGATCTCGGTAATCACATATTGACAATTCATAACACAAAACATCAACTGTTTTAATACAGAAAATAAAACCGAAAAAAACAAAACCCGTACAAAAAAACTGTTACACCATTAATTTTTCTTCAAATATTTAAATTTACACATAATATTTATTTAAAAAAATTGGACATATTCGAATCTTAATACATTAAAATGAAAATTACCACATCATTATTATACTCATCTTTATCATCATTATCATAATAATAATCATCATCAAAATCACGATCATCATCATCGTCAACAGAATCATCATCATCATCATCATCAACAACATCATCATCAACATAATCATCAACATCATCATCACCGACGCTGTCGTCATCATCGCATCGTCCTCATAGAGAAAAGCCACAAACAACAGCACTATCATTTGACAATATAGCCTAACCACAAACACACACTTCAGAGGATCAAAATACTCTATTCACAAACTCCAAACACGACTTTCACATATCACGAAGAAAGATTAGTTCATCACACAATAACTGTATATTTATTATTATTATTATTATTATTATTATTATTATTATTATTATTATTATTATTATTATTATTATTATTATTATTATTATTATTATGATTACTTAGTATTGCAGCCTGCTGCATATAATGCAACATAAAGCCCACAGTTATGAATAAAATATACAGGTACAACAAAAATCAACAATAGTAAAAATACAAGTGTAGTAATGAATTGCAATAAATAAAAAAAAGAAAAAATGCCTAAAGCATAAACACAATCACTCAATAGTATCATAATCATATACACTTATCTTTAAACCAAAATCTCCAAAAAACGCAACATGCGAACATTAATTAAATAAATAAATAGAAAGACAAAGCCCATATGACTCAGGGGCGGACGAGGGGGGGGGGTTTCCGGGGTTTCCGGAAACCCCCCCCCCAGCCCCCCCCCCCAAAAAAAAAAGAAGAAGAAGGAGAGAGAGAAAGAGAGAGAGAAAAAAATCACTATAATATATATATATATATATATATATATATATATATATATATATATATATATATATATATATATATATATATATATAATTATTTTTTTTTTAAATAAATAAATGAATAAAAAAATAAATTATATATAAAAAAATAAATTTTTTATATATATATATATATATATATATATATATATATATATATATATATATATATATATATATATATATATATATATATATATATATATATATATATATATATATATATATTTATTTATTTATTTAATTTTATTTTTTGCTGGGTACGAGTATTTGACTTTTCCCACAATATGCAAGCCCTCGCAATCTTCTCCCTAAAAAACTTCAATCATTGCAATCATTCTAAACAATCTCCAGACAAACACCGTCTTTCGTGCTCCACAAAGAGCAAAGCTGATATTTCCCGTCTTCGTCGACATTCTATTTATTTATTTATTTATTTATTTTATTTATTTTTAGTTTTAGTTTTTGTTTATTTTTTAGGAAGGAGGGGGGGGGAGGGGGCGCCACGAGCGGAAGAAATGAAAAGAAAGGAAACGATATTCCTAATGGATAATATAATGGATTACGACAGGAGTGCCCAATACGTCGATTGCGATCGATCGGTCCATCGTGAAGGCAGTGTGACTCAGATCGCTAGCATAAAAAAAGAAATTGACAACGTCAGCCTATTATATGACTATATATATAAATGTATATATATATATATATGTTTTGCATTTTGGTGGTAGTAGATCATTTTGGCTTGGTCATTTTCAAAGTACCTCGCATGCTGAAAAAGTCATAGTGTGGGCAACCCAGCGCTTCAAACTGCCGCGAACGCCGTCGTTGAAGCTCTCCGATACGAAAGGTGTGGCAAAGCTCAGTACATATTTTGGGAGCAAAGGAGGTAATTATTATTTTGAAAATTTAATTTTAAAAGTAAATAACATATCCTATCCTATCGTATGCTATCCCATAACTCGGAGGTCGAAGGGGCACCACAGATGATCGTTTAACCAACGTACTCGATCTTTCCCTGTCCTCAGCAACCCAGATTGTTTCGCTCAGTGTCAAACCAGTCCAGTCTCGAATGTTGTCATCCCACCTCTTTTTCGGTCTCCCTCTTCTTCTACCTCCTTGCACTGTGCCTTGCAGGATGGTCTTTGCAAGACCTGATGATCTGGTGACATGGCCATACCATCGGAGTTTCCGTTTTTTCACCATTGTGAGCACGTCATCGTGTTGTCCAATGGCTTGTGTGATGGTCTGTCGGACTTCGTCGTTGGTGATGTTCTGGGTATAGGAAATGCCCAGAAGTCTTCTGAAGCACCTCATCTCCATGCTTTGTATTCTTCGTTGGAGATCTGCTGTGAGGGTCCATGTTTCGCAAGCATATAGGAAGATGGAGATGACAAGGGAGCGCAGCAGCCTTACCTTGGAATGTAGACTGATGGCCCTGTTTTTCCAAATTGTCTTCAACCTCGCCAGGGTAGCAGTTGTTCGTGCGATCCTAGAGAGGACTTCCTGTCGGGACCCATTGTCTGATACAATGGCTCCTAAATATTTGAAGCTATGCACTGTGTTGAGGGATTGGCCTTGGACTTTGATGTCCGTGTTGGTGCCATGGGTGTTGTTGGTCATCAGTTTGGTCTTCTCTGCACTTATTTCCATTCCATCAGCTCTGGAAGTGGTGTCAAGCCTCTGTACCAGCTGTTCAAGTTCTTGTTCTTCTCCAGCCAATCCATCAATGTCATCCGAAAAACGAAGGTTGGAGATTGCTCTTCCCCCTATGCTGACTGTGCCTTCGTGGTCTGCAAGGGCATCTCACATGATGCGCTCTAGGAAGATGTTGAAGAGTGTTGGAGAGAGTAGGCATCCCTGACGCACACCGATTGTTGTTCTGAACCAGTTTCCGATGGTGCTGTTGTGGAGGACTGCACTGGTAGCCTTGTCATACAGGCTTTTGATGACTTCAACAATTTTAGGGCTGATGTTGTACACTCTCATGGTTGCCCACAGAGCTGCATGCCAGACTCGGTCAAACGCCTTTTTGATGTCTACGAACACATGATATAGATGTTGGTGCTGTAGGTATTTCTCGCAGATTATTCTGAGGTTGAAAATCTGTTCAGTGGTACTTCGCGCTGCCCTAAATCCTGCTTGCTCTTCGTCTATGATTTTTTTCAGCTTGGGGTTTCAACCTGTTGAGTATTATATTTCAGGAGGACCTTGCTGGGATGGCTGATGAGGCTGATGGTGTGGTAATTTTCAAATTCCTGAAGGTTACCTTTTTTGGAAAGAGTGATGACAAGTGATGTCCATGGTGAAGGCCACTCCCCACTCTGCCACATCTTGTTACACATAATGGTGAGTGCGTCGATCATCGCTTCTTCTCCTGCTTAAAGCAGTTCCGCGGGTATGTTGTCCACTCCCGCTGACTTCCCCTTCTTCAGCGATTGCACTGCTGCCTCAACTTCTTCTCGGAGAATTGGGAGGATTTGTTCTTCTTCTCTGTTCTCTGGACATGCTAGAACTGATGGGTCTCCGTTTGGTTTGTGGTTGTAAAGGTCAGAGCAGTACTCTGTCCATCTGTCCAAGACTTGTTGTTCTTCTGTAAGGCATAAGCCACTTGCTTTGGATCGTGGAGACCTTGGGCTGTTTAACACTTGTCAGCGGCTTCACAGTCTGGTAGGCCTTCTTGCTGTTGTTTTTGTTCAGACTGTTATCTATTTCCTGGCATTGAGCTTCTGTCCAGTTCTCCTTTGCTGCGCGCATGCCTTTTCGGATGTCATTGTTGATTTTTCGGTAGGCATCAGCTCCCTGTCAGGTGATCCTTTTCTTTTTCATCTCTTCGTTTATCACACAGGTCCAAAAGTTCAGGTGTGATCCACAGCTTCTTTTTTGACCGGTGCTTTCCAAGGATTTCCGTGGAGGCATCTGTCACAGCTAAGTTGAAGGTGGTGGTCATGGTGTTAACATCTACGTCACCAGCTCTTAAAATGAGCAGTGGTGCAAATTTCCCTTCAATTGTGGCCTAAAATATTTCTGTCACCTCCGGGTCTTGCAGTTTGTCCAGGTCGAACTTTAGTCTAGTGCACTTTGCTGTGTTTACTTTCTCCAAGTGAAGTCGGAAAGACATCATCACAAGATTGTGGTCACTTCCGATGTCTGCTCGAAAAGTGCGTGTCCTGCCAATGTTGATGCTTGATCTGAAGCGTTTCTTGACCATCATTAACATTTACCGAGTAAGTCCCTTTAATAGAATTTTGGAACCCCCCCCCCCCCCCAAAAAAAACCTAACTGATCCGCCCCTGTGACTCATATGCTTCTTATGGAACTCCCAATATCTAACATGAAAATAAATGCCCAAAAAAATCAAAATGAAACGGTGGCATTAAAATGCAAACAAATGCCAACTTTGACCTTTCTATGCTCTTGACCTTGAGATGACATTGACATACGGCTCCAAATACACATGTACTATCAAAAATACTACATCATAAGTTGTATTATGCCATGAACAGGGGGACCTTGAGATGACCTTGACCTTCTCATGCATGTCTGATTAAATAACTCAATGTTGTTGCATACTATGGGTTAAAAAACAGACATTACCTTGTAAAATGACATATTTTTTGTATGTTTTGCATTGCTTAAAATGACCTTGACATTTCAAGATGAACGCAAAAACGGAATTTATAATGTAAGATCAATCTATCATCTCTAAATACAACAAGTTTGGTCTTTATATCTCTCATAGTTTAGGGTCAAGGTCACTTCAAAGTACATGTGTACCTATACAAACCGACTTTGGACAGCCCCAGTGGCCTTGACCTTGGAGGGAGAGTGACCAAATTTGCAAGGTATGTGTGTCTCATTTTGGACTAACATTTCATAGTTGTGATAGTTGAAATAGGCTCTGAGTACTTACTTTTTTTGGGGGGAGGGGGGGGGGGGTGGTGAGTACATAGACTGACATTGCTACCTACTAGTGTTCCGCATACGCGCGTTTTGCCCACATGCTTTAATGACACTAGTTTCACCTACGCAAACGATCATCAACACAAGCAACAGTCTTGGAGTTCCGAGGCCTGAATTTAGAATCAAAACATCTGGGGAACACAGATCTGAGGAACAGAGACCTGGGTAAACAAATCGTGGAGAACAACGACCTGGGGGAACAACAGGCATGCTCGCATAAGTCAACATCAGTTCTCCTGAAGGCAAATTAAGTGTGAAAACGTAGGCGAAACGCACCTGACGAAAGCGATCTGAGAAAAAGGAGGGAAAACACTTTTGAGAACAACGTGTAGGCGAAATTCGCCCTGGCCACACGTTCGGCACCGACCATTGAAGGTAGTATCACAGCAAAACAATGCTACACAGTTATGCTAATTATTATTCTGTATATAGCACTGTTGTGTTACTGTGGGAAAACAATCTTCCAGCCTGGACATGAAAACATTAACACAGAAAAGGCGCTGCATAACTCGCATTTATTATTATTATTATTATTATTATTATTATTATTATTATTATTATTATTATTATTATTATTATTATTATTATTATTATTATTATTATCACTGCTCCCAAGTTGTTCGTCAGGCCAAGTCTGAGAGTGTTCAGAGTGAACTTGAGTCTGCTGCCTCGGACCCCAAGAAAGTGTTTAGCATAGTGAACAGACTCCTATGGAAGGAGGCCTCTCCTCCTGTTCTTCCTACCCTCGGTGCTGAGGCTGCTGCGAGGACCCTGTCACAGTTCTTTAATGAGAAGATTCAAACTCTTAGAGATCAGCTAGCACATAAAAGTGCAGTGTAAACTTGGGTGGTGCTAGTGAGGAATGCACTAGGTTTGGTGTTGAAGCGTTCACTTCCTTTACACCGGTCTCGGAGGATCAGCTGCGTAAAGTGACTTTCTCCAGTATTGACCCTGTTCCCACCAAGCTAGCGTTAGACAATATTGACATTTTGCTGCCAGTCCTGGTTCACATTATCAATGCCATCCTTGCAGCGGGTTGTGTTCCCCGCCCCTTTAAGACACCCATTATATGGCCGCTTCTCAACAAAACGACCTTGGATTCTGGTGTTGAGAAGAACTATGGCCCGGTTTCATATCTACATTATGTTTTTACGCTGCTTGACCGTGTTGTTGCCGACCACCTTGCGGAGCATGTGTCTCGCCATCAGCTGTTGGAGCATGTGTCTCGCCATCAGCTGTTGGATAATTTCCAGTCAGCCTACATGCCAAGACATTCCACAGAGACTGCTGTACTGCGGGTCCTGAACGACATTCTCTGTGCTGCCGACCGTGGTAACTTCTCCTTGCGGGTGATGCTCGATTTTAGAGGGGCGTTTGACTTCATCGACCACCAGCTGCTTCTGCAGAGACTTTATCTGGAGTTTGGATTCCAGGGCTGCGTCCATCATTGATTCCAGTCGTATCTTGAGGATAAGTTCCAGTACGTCAGTGTGAACACCGCTGCATCTAATGCTACAAGACTGACGTGTGGAGTTCCTCGGGGGTCCGTTTTGGGACCTACACTCTTTTCGCTTTATACCTATGTGCGCCATCAAGTGGGCGTCATCATCATCATCATCATCATCATCATCATCATCATCATCATCATCATCATCATCATCATCATCATCATCATCATCATCACCATTATTATTATTATTATTATTATTATTATTATTATTATTATTATTATTATTATTATTATTATTATTATTATTATTATTATTATTCCACTAGCACTCGACACAAGGGAAGTAATGAGTACTTTCAGCAGACGACCCAAGGGAGATGATGCAAAACAAATGTCTATTGATAGCAGTCAATGTAATCCATCCCACGACAATCTCCCACGTTCAAACATTTGTTTCTTATTTAGCAAACCCACCGGGATTCAGAAGCATTCAGAAACATTGTGAGCACGAACGTCTACTTTCAAGTTCATCAACTATTATAAATATTCCGGTATACTGTTCCTCCACATGCTTCATACATCGGTGTCGACGACCCGCTTCACAGAGAATACCCCACGATATGTGAATGTTAGTTGCATTTTCTCCTTTTCCAACCCTCTAACAGAATTTATAAAGAGTTTCAAAGAGTTTAATTGTAAAGAATCAAGATCATAAAGGTGAATATGTATTTCTCTGTTGTTTATAATATAACACTATCCTATCCTCCTATCCTGTCCCATAACCCGAAGGTCGTAGGGGCACCACATATAATATAACACAACACAATATAATATGTAATGTCTCGTTTAGAGATGCATCAATACATATTGTATAGTATTGTATTATTATTGTGTACAAGTAAAAGAGGACAACCCATATTTTGAAGTCATATATATCATCTACATCAAAGAGTACAACCCATATTTTGAAGTCATATATATCATCTACATCAAAGAGTACAACCCATATTTTGAAGTCATATATATCATCTACATCAAAGAGTACAACCCATATTTTGAAGTCATATATATCATCTACATCAAAGAGTACAACCCATATTTTGAAATCATATATATCATCTACATCAACGAGGACAACCCATATTTTGAAGTCATATTATATGATCTACATCAAAGAGGACAAACTACTTTGATCTCATTGCTTACCTAGGGATTAGAGACAAGCACTTTAACGCCAGGCAGCAGCTAGTTTGCAGCACTCATACACCTCCCCCCTCTCTATCCCTCCCCCCCCCCTCTCTCTCTCTCTCTCTCTCTCTCTCTCTCTTCTATACACACACGCACACACACTTTACACACTGCTTTGTAAACAATTCAATGAACAAAGGAAATAAATTATCGTGTCGGATTTTTTTTTACACACGCTTTTCACCCACACCCACCTACCCTCCATCCCATATACTCTCTCCTACCCTCCACACTCTCTTCTTTACTCTCTACACTCTCTTTCTTACCATCTATACTCTCCCATACCCTCTACACTCTCTCCCCTATCCTCTACACTCTCTTCTTTACCCTTTACACTCTCTTCTTTACCCTCTACACTCTCCCCTACCCTCTACACTCTTTCCCTTATCCTCTTTACACTCTTCCTTGCCCTCTACACTCTCTTCTTTACCCTCTACACTCTCTTCCTTACCCTCTATACTCTCTTCTTTACCCTCTACACTCTCTTCTTTACCCTCTACACTCTCCCCTACCCTCTACACTCTCTTCCTTACCCTCTACACTCTCTTCCTTACCCTCTACACTCTTTTCCTTATCCTCTTTACACTCTTCCTTGCCCTCTACACTCTCTTTTTTACCCTCTACACTCTCTTCCTTACCCTCTATACTCTCTTCCTTACCCTCTACACTCTCTGCCTTACCCTCTACACTCTCTTCTTTACCCTCTACACTCTCTTCCTTATCCTCTATACTCTCTTCCTTACCCTCTACACTCTCTTCCTTACCCTCTACACCCTCTTCCTTACCCTCTACACTCTCTTCCTTACCCTCTACACTATCTTCTTTACCCTCTACACTCTCTCCCTTACCCTCCCCACACACATAGTCACAGGACATGTATTGGATAAATGGGTGGTTCCTGCTTTCGTCCGGTCCTGATTTGGCTCGGAAGAGTCCGCTGGACCTAAAGCAACAATAAATCAATCAATCAATCCTGCTTTCGCTATAATATTATGGGCTAAGGAACCTAACAACACAGTAGATAAATGACATCAGCACAACCATTTCTCATGTGGATACCAGATGACAGAGAACGACCCAAACAAAATTAATAATAATGTTAATAAATAACTACCAAAATAAAACTGTCCCTACAAGTAATGATAAATATAATACTAGGTAGAAAGACGTTTGTCAGCACAATCTTAACTAGGTGTAAATAGCGCAGGTCTGAGATAGAGACTCATCTGTCGCTTCCGTTTGAAATCTCTAACCTCTTCCAGTCTGTCAACACATCTAATGACAACTTGATTAGCACACAACTGAAGGCCTCAACGACAGAACGATCAAAGTCACAAATTTGATTTTTTTGAGTTATTGCCCTTTCCTTGTAGCCCTAGGTTCATACTTTGTCTACCTGAAGTGACTAATGGAAAAACGATCTGAGTCCTGAGTTATGGGACTTTAAAATAACCACACTTTGACAGAACGATCAGAGTCCTATGTTTACACCGACAAAACGATCATTATTATTGTTTTTTTTTTGTTTCAATAATTCAACATAAACAGTAGTTTTTATTATTTTCCTCCCGCGCCCCCCTCCCCTACTATTCTTTGGTTTGGGTGGTACCTGCAATAAAGATGACACTCATGTAATAAATTTGATTGTAAAGCAATATTTTTAGTGTCTTTCGATTCTGTTGTGTTAGGTGTAAGTAGAAATCAATTAAGAAAACCTGTTATGACAATGAGTCTCTAGGACCTAAAATGTGGAATATTTTGGCTTGTATTGGAGCTATGCAACAGCAAAACGATCAAAGTCCGAACAGCGGTTCCCCTCTTAGAGTAGCATTATCAAATATATAAATCAGTATTTTCACATAAAATTTAGAATTGCTATATTGACAAATAAATGTTTTCTTAAATAAAATGATTTTTGGGGTGATTTTAATTCATTGTACTACATAATGGTGTTTTAAATCTTAAAAATCGATTTTCTCAAAACAGGAAATGTGTGACTCTGATCGTTCTTCCGTTGAGGCCTTCAACTTCAAGATTATGTTTGAGCCGCACAGCCTACCTGCAGGTGGGTCTATGTTACACCTTCGTCCTGGGTGGCGCGGATTTGCGGTTGCCGCGCTTTCGCTGAAAAGGTAAGTTGAATTTCGCCGTAATGGGTGAACAATAGTACCCCAGGGCCTTCTATCTCTTCACATCCACAACTTGAGGTCTGTCCGTCTCTTTGTAACACGGCAACAGCTGTCAAAAATCTCCCTGCAGATCTCCATTGACTGGAGAGCAGAAGACCGAGGCTTCTGTCAAAGGGAATAATCAATCTTTGCGCATGTCAAGGAGAATAATCAAATGTTCACATAGACCATGCCTAAACTATGTGTTCCCTTCCGTTGTAGCATTCAGCTTTTGATACTACAGCGATTTCAAAACACTAATCTCCTCTTGGCCAAATCTGTGATAGGTATCCTCTGTTAGCGATAACATCATGCATCACCACTCCGTTCACAAACACAGAAAGCACTGAAACAACATCCGCAACACCATACACTGTTGGCAAAGTTTGTACTCATACGTCAGTCTCGCTTTCACGCCAATCTCTATTCAACTCATAGGTTGTTGTTTGAAGCTGTGTGTTACCGTTGTGTATGTTATTGTTTTTGAGTCTCACACTAAACCCAGACCATGGATGTTTTGATGAACACAAACAAGCTTACACAACAAGAAAGCACTGTACCATCGACAACCCCGGATGGGATCCTAAGATTTTACCAAATGAAAAGTCACTTGCCTTCTTAGTACCGCAATCACAATATTGTTCACCGGCATCGAAATAGCTTATGGAAAACTTGACAGATATTTATCATTTTGTAGAGTAGAACGCTGACGCTTAAACACCGTTTTAAAAATAAAACACGGAGTGCCCAAGTCTGTGTGATATACAGACATTAAGTGACTTCCTGTAAAAGGTACAGATCGTGATATAACTGTGTTCACTGTAGCCTGACAATACGATAACTATTCACTGTAGCCTGGCAATACGATAACTATTCACTGTAGCCTGGCAATACGATAACTATTCACTGTAGCCTGGCAATACGATAACTATTCACTCCAGCATGGCAACACAATAACTGTCTTCATTCCAGCCTGGGCACAACAATAACGGGCATCTCCATCCACTGACCAGTCCGTCCTCGTGACTGACCACCTCCCATAGGCGAGGGTGAGGAGGTGTCACGGAATGATCCGCTACGTGACAGGTCTCCGCTGCTGCTGTCTACACCCCCCAGCCGGGAGCCTGTCCTGGAGTTATCCTCATGCCCTATCACGAAACGAGCTCTTCGCGGTGAGCCTTCACTGCAACTGCTCTCTTTCCCGCCACGGCAGGAAGAGCCGTTAGGGTCAATGCAGCAACAGCACACACATAAGGAGCTAGGCCGCCGTCTGTAGCTGCCAGTTGTAGCACCACGGACAGCCTTGTGGTGGGGCAGTCTGCTGTCTCGACCCGACACCGGCGGCGGAGAGGTGTCGCGGAAAGACGACCCGCTATACTCCGCACAACGACTACACAGACACTGATGTCCCGCGCATGCGCCACCGTCACGTGAGGCGCAGCGAGGACTATCCATCGCCACCCGGCGAGAAGAACCGTAGCTGGAGTCGCGAAGGCCGATGGAAGAGGGGAGGTCCGGCAGCACGCCACTAGAGGCGACGTCACGCAGCACCACACTGCCCCCTGACGGCACCTGGCGCAGGCCCTTGGCGGAAAGCTGGGGACTGGAACACACCTCTCGCCGCAACAACCCCCGCAGCAGCGCCACCTCCCCTCGCTCCCTTCCTCGCACTCCTCGCTGGTTCCCCCGCCTCCCCCACCGTCATACCGTGGAGCTGTCCACCTCGCAGCAGCTGCCGTTAGTCTGGCCCCGGGTGCGCACCAGCAGGCGGCTGTTGGTGTAGGCGCCCTGACTGTTGATGGACTGCGGCGTGGAACGGTAGATGCTGGTGTCGTTGTAGTCGTCCTGCTGCAGACGTAAGCAGCGGTACAGCGTGCGCTTGAAGAATTTGCGGTAGCGCCGTGACATCACGTTGTACAAGATGGGGTTGATGGTGGAGTTGAAGTAGTACAGCACGCCTACAACATAATAACAACAATAAGGTTGTTGACGTTGATGATAATAATAATAATAATAATAATAATAATAATAATAATAATAATAATAATAATAATAATAATAATAATAATAATAATAATAATAATAATAATACGAAGAAGAAGAAGAAGAAGAAGAAGAAGAAGAAGAAGAAGAAGAAGAAGAAGAAGAAGAAGAAGAAGAAGAATGTTCGTGCGCACATAGCCAGGCCCCCGTTTTGGCCCGAAGTTATGGGGACTGAACAATACGTGCGCGAGGACCTCAAGGGAATATCTAGCGGTGATTTGGAAATTTAAAAAAAAGTGCCCAGATTCTAAAAAAACCAAATTGGCTTTTATTTGTTTTACCACGCTTTGGTAATTGTATATTAAGACGTTTAACAGAGTCAGCCGTGTGTGTGTGTGTGTGTGTGTAGGTGTGTGTGTGTGTGTCCTTTTTGTTGTCCTACATTCTCACGACCAATAACATAAGAGCTGGTCAAAGTCTAATTTGTCTGCCATTTGCAATCACACTGGACTGATATTTCACCTGCACAGTAATCGTTGCGGAGCTAATATTTTTTTTAAAAATTATTATTTACACAACCTCCGCCGCTCTCTGGCATCCGGAATCCGCCATGTACACACGTCCACACACACTCTCTCACATCCGGAATCCGCCATGTACACACGTCCACACACACTTTCTCACATCCGGAATCCGCCATGTACACACGTCCACACACACTTTCTCACATACGGAATCCGCCATGTACACACGTCCACACACACTTTCTCACATCCGGAATCCGCCATGTACACACGTCCACACACACTTTCTCACATCCGGAATCCGCCATGTACACACGTCCACACACACTTTCTCACATCCGGAATCCGCCATGTACACACGTCCACACACACTTTCTCACATCCGGAATCCGCCATGTACACACGTCCACACACACTTTCTCACATCCGGAATCCGCCATGTACACACGTCCACACACACTTTCTCACATCCGGAATCCGCCATGTACACACGTCCACACACACTTTCTCACCGGCCATGTACACACGTCCACACACACTTTCTCACCGGCCATGTACACACGTCCACACACACTTTCTCACCGAAAGTGCGACAGCCTCAGTGCAGCGCCACGTACCAGACCAAAAGGTGACATAAACCTCCAATGTCTCATTGATTTCAACTACAAGTAATGCCACCAATAACGCACTGAACGTGTTTGCCGTTGTCTACAACGTCTACTGTTGTCTACAACCTCTGCTGTTGTCTACAACGTCTACTGTTGTCTACAACCTCTGCCGTTGTCTACAACGTCTACTGTTGTCTACAACGTCTGCTGTTGTCTACAACGTCTACTGTTGTCTACAACCTCTGCTGTTGTCTACAACGTCTACTTTTGTCTACAACGTCTGCTGTTGTCTACAACGTCTGCTGTTGTCTACAACGTCTGCTGTTGTCTACAACGTCTGCTGTTGTCTACAACGTCTACTGTTGCCTACAACCTCTGCCGTTGTCTACAATGTCTACTGTTGTCTACGACCTCTGCTGTTGTCTACAACGTCTACCGTTGTCTACAACATCTGCTGTTGTCTACAACGTCTGCTGTTGTCTACAACGTCTTCTGTTGTCTACAACGTCCGCTGTTGTCTACAACGTCTGTTGTCTACAACGTTTGCTGTTGTCTACAACGTCTACTCCAATTTAGTGGGTGATAGGCTGCCGACAGTCACAAACAACACCCTGATTGAGTGAATCAACACGATGGCCAGTCCTCAGGGCCACTTTAAAATGCTAAAGTTCGAATCTGCGACCACTAGCTCGCGACACGTTTCAATATAACCATGAATGAGCTAAGTAGTGTGGAGTTTTGTTATGTGTGGACATCATAAAGGAAATTGTGAAAAATCGGCGTTCTATCAATGGAACCCTCTTGGTACTCCTCTGAGAGCTGTTCTTACAACTTTTATTTTTGTGCTATCTTCAAAGATCAAGTTTTAGAAGGGATTTTGTATTTCGTGCAGGGATTGATTTCAGCGGAACTTTTTACGTACATTGCTTGTACTCTTTATTCCTTTTGTAGTTTTTTTGTTTTCTTTTACTCGGTCCTCAAAAATCCAATGTTGTGGGCGATGTTTTTAGAGCCGGGTTTGCATTCTGGTAAAACTCTTTATTGGAATGTAGGGTCTTAACTTTGCTTGGATAGCGTGATCCGAAAGAATTAAGATTTCACAGAGGCTGTACAAGAAGAAAAAGAAGAAGAAGAAGAAGAAGAAGAAGAAGAAGAAGAAGAAGAAGAAGAAGAAGAAGAAGAAGAAGAAGAAGAAGAAGAAGAAGAAGAAGAAAAAGAAGAAGAAGAAGAAAAAGAGGAGAGGAGAGGAAAGAGAAAAAACCGAATATAGGAGAAATATTAGCAGAAAGAGGAGAAGGGAGACTGAATACCTAAGAAGAAGAAAAAACGGGATAAGAAAAAATAAAAAGAGGAAGAGAAAGAAGTAGAAAACGAGGAGAAGAAGACTAGAGGAAGGAGGAAGAGTTCAACAGGTAGACAAAGGGAAGAGGTCTACAGGTAGACAAAGGGAAGAGGTCAACAGGTGGACAAAGGGAAGAAGTCTACAGGTAGACAAAGGGAAGAGTTCAGCAGGTAGACAAAGGGAAGAGGTCTACAGGTAGACAAAGGGAAGAGGTCAACAGGTAGACAAAGGGAAGCAGCTATACGAGATGACAAAGAGAATCAAGAGGAGGCTTAAAGGAAGCAAGAGGATGCAAAGAAGAGAGAGGAATAACGAAAGAAAGGAAATAAAATAGAAAAATATGAAGAGGGATAGCAAAAGGAGGAAGAAGAAGTAGTAGAAGAAGAAGAAAGAAAGAAAGAAAGAAAGAAAGAAAGAAAGAAAGAAAGAAAGAAAGAAAGAAAGAAAGAATGGAAAAAGAACATGACGAAAGAAGCAGTTTAAACAAATAACAACAGTAAAAAAAAACAGAGCAAAACCAAGAAGAACGGGAGAAGAAGATTCCAGACGCAGAAGAACAAGTTGAACAAGGCGACCCACAAAAACAAAACCAAGGATCCTACAAGATCTGATGTCCTCACATTTGTTTCTGCGCGAGGTATTTATTTTTCATTATTTTATCTTTTCTTCTGGTTCTCCTTCTTCTTCTTTCTTTTCTCTTTCTATTTGAAGAGCACTTTCTCATTAAAGCGAGATATTTTTTCTAGTACAATGCACTTTGCGAGCATAGAATGTTCAAACTTCCTATCCTATCCTATCCTATCCTATCCTATCCTATCCTATCATATCCCGTAACTCGGAGGTCGTAGGGGCACCACAGACGATCGTTTAACCAGCGTACTCCATCTTTCCCTTTCCTAAGCAACCCTGACTGTTTCGCTCAGTGTCAAACCAGTCCATTCTCGAATGTTGTCCTCCCATCTCTTTTTCGGTCTCTCTCTTCTTCTACCTCCTTGCTCTGTGCCTTGCAGGATGGTCTTTGCAAGACCTGATGATCTGTTGACGTGGCCATACCATCGGAGTTTCCGTTTTATTCTTCTTTCCCGTTTTTAATTTGACACAGTGGCACAGAGAATTGTCCTCCATCTTCTTCACGTTATGCTTCAAAGACAGCCTGCTGTTGGGGTCACACGCTCCTGTATCAGGACCCAAAGACAGCCGGCTGTTGGGGACACGCGCTCCTGTATCAGGACCCAAAGACAGCCGGCTGTTGGGGACACACGCTCCTGTATCAGGACCCAAAGACAGCCGGTTGTTGGGGACACACGCTCCTGTATCAGGACCCAAAGACAGCCTGCTGTTGGGGACACACGCTCCTGTATCAGGACCCAAAGACAGCCGGCTGTTGGGGACACACGCTCCTGTATCAGGACCCAAAGACAGCCGGCTGTTGGGGACACACGCTCCTGTATCAGGACCCAAAGACAGCCGGCTGTTGGGGACACACGCTCCTGTATCAGGACCCAAAGACAGCCGGCTGTTGGGGACACACGCTCCTGTATCAGCACCCAAAGACAGCCGGCTGTTGGGGACACACGCTCCTGTATCAGGACCCAAAGACAGCCGGCTGTTGGGGACACACGCTCCTGTATCAGGACCCAAAGACAGCCGGCTGTTGGGGACACACGCTCCTGTATCAGGACCCAAAGACAGCCGGCTGTTGGGGACACACGCTCCTGTATCAGGATACAAAGGAGGGAAAGGATGAGGGGTGGGAGTGCAAGAAGTGATTGGGAGGGGGGGGTGGGGTAAGAAATAAGAGGACAAATGAGAAAGAAGAAATCAAAACCAGTTCTTAGCTCAAAATCAAAATATATCTTTTGTAACGAAACCCGTCAAAGACATCTTCGGTATAAACCGAGGTCAAGTCTGTGCAGGTAGGTGCATCTGGTGGCACCAATATACAGATCCTAGACGGGTGACGCATCTGGTGGCACCAATATACAGATCCTAGACGGGTGACGCATCTGGTGGCACCAATATACAGATCCTAGACGGGTGAGCGCCAGCCGCACAATACACCCACCAACCACTAGGTCCCTTCTCACTCATGGCCGGTCGCCCAGGATTGTGCTAGGTCGTCTTGGCGTCAGGTGATGCGCCCAGCCAGCGCCTTGAGCAGCTTTTGACCTTGAAGAGCGCTATAGAAGACCAATTCAATGAACTACATAAATAGAAAACGTTCTCCATTAAACGCACTCCATTAAGTTAACCCGATCAACCAAGATGCATGTGTGCGTACTTGAGCGCGTCGTTGTTCCCTTTCATACAAACAACCTGGCCCTGGACTGAGCGTGTGTGGCAACACGAAGGAAAGTGAAACAATTTAAAGAGTCATTACAGAAACTAGCTGCGGATTCTTCTAAATTGGAACATCTTTTTTTCATCCTGCAGCTCTTCTTTCTTTACCTCATCTTTGTCTGCATCGTGGTCTTCTCTTGCTGCTTTTTTATAATGTTTGTTTTTACATTTTATTCTTCTTCTGCATCTTGGTCTTCTCTTTTCTCTTCTCCCAATGTTAGAGATTTCAAGCTGTTTTACATTTTTGCTCCCTCTCACCCCTCGCCTCTTTATCTTGTCTTTCACTTTCTTCTTCCAATCCTTTAAGTTTTGGGTTTCTGTTGCTTTATATTCTACTTCCTCCTTAATCCTTCTCCTCCTCTTTTTCTCCAAACTCATCTTCTTCTTCTTCTTCTTCTTCGTTTTTCTTCTTCATTCTTCTTCTTCGTTGTTCTTTTTCTTTCTTCCTCTTCTTCTTAGTTCGTCTTCTTCCATGGTTGCTATTGCTATTAGTGTTAAATTATAACAAGATTTTGGCGCTGTCTGCCCTGCATTTTTGTGCAGCAGTTTCGACTGTCTTCATGTTTTCTTGTTTTTTTTGCATGTGTTCTCCTTAAAAGATGGGTTGATGTCTGTATCGCTTTTAAAGTGGTATGAGCCAACATTGTGCGTGTGTGTGGGTGGGTGTGTGTATGTGTGTGTGTATGTGTGTGTGCGTGATTGCATCTTCTTCTTGTTCTTCTTGTTCTTGTTCTTGTTCTTGTTCTTCTTCTTCTTCTATAGCTGAACGTTGTAACAGGGCCAACATTTTTACCCAGGGTGATTTCCTTCATTTCTTCTTTTTTACTTCGCAAAAAAAGGGTTTGTGCATTTTGTTTTGGCTAGATCTGGTGTTTGTGCGTGTACGTGTGTGTGTGTGTGTGTGTTTGTGCGTGTGCGTGCGTGCGCGCGCGTATGTACAAGTGTGTAGTTGCGAATGTTTGAGAATGTATGTGTGAGTGAGCGCGTGCAGTCCTATTAATGCGTGTGTGCGTGCACTTGTGTTTGTGTATAAGTCTTCTTACTCCTCTCTTTTCCTCCTCCTCCTCCTTTTCCTCCTCCTTTTCCTCTCCTTCTTCTTCTCCTTCTTCTTCTTCTCCTTCTTCTCCTTCTTCTTCTTCTTCTTCTTCTTCTTCTCCTTCTTCTTCTTCTTCTTCTTCTTCTTCTTCTTCTTCTTCTTCTTCTTCTCCCCACCGCCGTAGCTCAAGTGGTAGAGCGTTCGCCTGGCACACCAATGCCCCAGGTTCGAATCCCGTGGTGGGCGATATAAAATGTGGCCATTTTTCACTGTCCATTTTAGCAGTATGATTGCTCTGGTGGTTCAGTGTGGATTTAGGTCCCTACCTTCTCCTTTCCTTGGATGGTTATCCCCGTCTGCCATATCGCCAATGGTGGGTGTAGATGTTAAATATCAATGTTCATTCATTCATTCTTCTTCTTCTTCTTCTTCTTCTTCTTCTTCTTCTTCTTCTTCTTCTTCTTCTTCTTCTTCTTGTTCTTCTTCTTCTTTTTCTTCCGTGTGTTTATGTACAAAGTGAGTCCAGGAGGAATATTTGCCTAGAGTGATTTTTTCTTCAATCCAGTTCTTTCTTCGAAAAGACACGGGACGTGCAGTGTTTCTTCTTGTTCTGTAGTTTTTTTTTCTGTCTGTCCCTCTGTCTGCTTCTGTGTCTCTGTCTCTCTTTCTCTCTCACTCTCGATAACTCATTTACTTTCTCTATGTCGATATCTGTTTGTCTTAATCTTCGGTTTCTTTCTTTCTCTGTAAACTTCTTTGTTTCCAGGCAGAATCGGTTGTATATATGTAATAAATTTGCAATATTTCTTCACATCTTTTCTTTATTTCGTGCAGAATCGATTGTATATATAAGCCTATGTAATAAATTAGCAATATTTCTTCATCTTTCTTTTCTTTATTTCGTGCAGAATCCATTGTATATATGTAATAAATTAGCAATATTTCTTCATCTTTTTTTCTTATTTTCCTTCTAGTTTTCTTTCTGTCATCATTGTTTTCACATGTTCAATTTATCCTGTTTATCCTTCTAGCAACGTCGTTAAATCCCCGCGGTTAGTCCTGTGGGGAACAAGGCGTCCTTAACATCCAATATTTCTCCATGTAAGGGCATGTGCAATTGTTTGTTGTGTACCTTACGTATTTGCTGTTTCTTTTCATTTTGTTCTTATTCTCTTAAGACTGTTTCACTTTTTACAACATTCAAAATACAACATGAGTATTTGTCCAAATGCATTTAAACTGGATTTTTTTTTCTGACGGCGCACAAAAACAACTAAAACAAAAACAAACACAACAAGAAAAAAAATCACAACAACAACACCCCAAAAAACCACAACACTACAACATAAAACATTCCCTGGTCCAAAACTCCACAACACTACGATACAAAACAATCCCTGGTCCAAAAATCCACAACACTACGACATAAAACATTCCCTGGTCCAAAAAGCCCACAACTCTACGACAAAAAACATTCCCTGGTCCAAAAAACACAACTCTACGACATAAAACATTCCTTGGTCCAAAAAAACCCACAACACTACGACATAAACATACCCTGGTCCAAAAAGAACACATTACATTACATGATTATTGCTTTAGGTCCAGCGGACAAAAAGAACACAACACTACGACATAAAACATTAATTGGTCAAAAAACCAACAACACTACATAAAACATTCACTGGTAAAAAAAACAAAACCACAACACTACGACATAAAACATTCAATGGTCAAAACAAAAACCACAACACTACGACAAAAAACATTCACCGGTCCAAATGGGCACTTTGGTCAAACTACTACTTTAGGTTGTGGTCAAACAAAATAACGGCCAAAAGGTCTGATTAAAGGTCCTAGGAGTATGCTTGGACTTTTGTTTTACTTTCAACTTTTATTTATTTTTAAATGGCCACACATATTTTTGTGTTGTTAAATCATTTAACGCTGCGCATTGACGGCTATTTTGATAATTTTGTTTGACAAAAAACATCACAATAATTGCGTGAAACTCAATATCCACACACGCATACACAAACGCATATTAAAAAAACACACGCTCGCACGCACACACGCACATACAGAAACACACAAGGAGCTAAAAATACAAACGCGCACACATACACAGGCACAGAACTGCGCGCGCACACACACACATCCACTGGCAAACACACGCACCTGCACACATATGATTAATTTGTGAGTGTATTTTAACGGAAGAAAAAAAAAATTCGGTCATGTCATGCTGTGCATTTGAAAAGGAATTCAAATCTATTGGGGGAAAATTACAAAAACCCAATTTTGAAAAGTGCACAAATAATGTGTTGTGTGCAATGATCACAACAAATATTTCTTTTATAGATAATTTCCCATTGTTGATATGTGTTACACTCATTCGATGATGGTGTTTTTCTATCAGTATCTGATTCAGCCCCAATGCTGAAATCCTGATAAGGTGTAACTCAGATTCGTTTATCCACGCAGCGTGCTCACTCAGCAGCAACAAGGCAAAGTCTTCGTATGAAGTTTTCCACTTGTATGAAGTTTTCCACTTTTATTCAGCACACATCAACAACTGCATACAATCACCTTTTCACTCTCAACTTTTTACTTTCCAACTCACTATCAATAATCTCTTTTCACAACACAGTGTGTCCATTATATATTTTTTCTCTCAACTCGAGATGACCTCAGGACGTTCTAGAATAACGCGTTACAACCAATCAGAATTACCTTCGTCATCACTGTTTTACGTCATACAACCTGCCTTTCTGTCAAAAGAATGTTCTCAAATATCCCGAAACTTTGATCGATAGTAAACAAGCAGATCTAGAGAATTCTCCAATAATATCGACTAACGAAAATTGTCAACGTTATACAAAGCTTCTTCTAACAACAATGCAAACTCAAATCAAAGGCAAATACACTCTATTATTGCTTGCCCTGCCAAACAAAACGAACAGATCCATCGCGCGCGCTTCACACATAATATCGTGCACATTTCACACGCACTATCATGCGCGTTTCAACGTAACATAACCCCCCACTCAAGAAAAAATTTACTTAATTTCTTTCAACAACGTTGAAACGTAATGCACAAAGTCTTAATTCTGGACTTTCTGAAAACTGTCATTGTGCTCAGTTCATTCACACAGAGTCAATGTTCTTCCATCCGCAAGTCTATCTGGATATTGTCAATGTTCACAGTTTATATACACAGAGTCAATGGTTTTCATCTTCAAGTCTGTCTGGATATTGTCAATGTTCACCACACAGTCACTATTCTTTCATCCGCCAGGAAACGACGCCCTCGTCCGTCACGGTTGTCATCGGCCCAGGGTCAAAGACAGTGATCTCATGGTCTTTCCTGGAGTCAGTGCATCCTCCGTTGCTCCCGTCCTTCTTCTTCCCGACCACGACAGGGGACGCGTAGGGGGAACTGGACTCCCTGATTATGCCCATCTTCAGCATTTCATCGATGTCTTCCTTCAAGGATTCACGGGCCTTTAAAGGGATCGGGAAGGGTTTTGATCGAACGGGAATATTTGAAGTGAGGTGGACTTCATGTTCGACCAAAGTCGTAGAGCCTGGGACATCGCTGAAGCTATGGGGAAACTCACCCATAAGGTCCTTGAGCTCCATCTTCTGACCTTCCGTCAAGACTGGCCCTAGCTTAACATCATCGATGCCTTCTTTGCTGTGGAAGTTTCCAAGTCCCAACAGTTCCTCGCTGTCAAAGCTGTTGTCGATCTCAGCTGCTGTTGCTGCATGCACAGTCTCTGATGGCCTTTCCACGTACAGCTTAAGGAGGTTGGCGTGGCATATCTTGGAATGCTGGCCGACCTTCACATTGTAGTCGTTGATCCCCACCACGGTCTCCACTTCGTACGGGCCTTTCCACTGCATCAGCAACTTATTGTGATCAGTAGGTAGCAGCACTAGCACTTTGTTGCCAGGTTTGAACTTCCTGTTCACAGCCCTACGATCATAGTAGTGCTTTCCACAGTCCTGGGATTTCTTCAGGTTTTCTCTGGCTATCTCGAGAGTCTGCTCCAGCTTCTCCCGTAGCTCAAACACGTACTGGTAGCTGTTCTTCACCTCTGGGGTCTCTACTTCTTTCGTCCACAGTTCTTTTAGGATGTGCATCGGCGCTCTGATGGTTCTTCCGTACAGCAGCTCGAACGGAGAAAAGCCGGTGGACTCCTGCGGCACTTCTCTGTAGGCGAACAGTAAGGCATTGATGTATCGATGCCATTGTCTGGGCTGCTCGCTGCATAGTTTCTTCAGGGTGGACTTCAGCGTAGCATTGAACTTTTCGACCAGCCCGTTGCACATTGGATGATAGGGTGTCGTAGTTAAATGCCGGATGCTCAGCAGTCTGTTGACCTCCTTCATGCAGTCAGAGACGAACTGCGTCCCGAGATCTGTCAGAATTTCCTCAGGCACTCCAAGTCTACTGAACATGTCCACCAGTGCCTCTGCAACAGTTTCAGTGTCAATCTTCTTCAGAGGCACTGCTTCTGGGTACCGAGTCGCATAGTCCACTAAAGTCAGTACCCATCGATGACCTTCTTCACTCGGTGGTTTTATTTCGCCGATAAGGTCTAAGGCCACCCTCTTGAAAGGTCGGTCGATCAGAGGCATCCTCTGCATAGGCACTTTCGGGACCCTTCCTCGAGGTATGGTCTTCTGGCAAATGTCACATGATCGGCAGAAACGGCTGACGTCCGCATGAAGTCCTGGCCAGTAGAACACCGCCTGGATTCTGTCCGATGTCTTCTTGATGCCCAGGTGACCTCCCATGATTGAGTCATGTGCTACTTCCATCACTTGGCGCCTTATGGGTAACGGTACCAAGACTTGACGAAGTGGTTTCCCTCCGTTGACCCTCGGGTGCTGGAAGATTCGATACAGGATCTTGGCCTTCACCTCGAAATAGACCGTGCCACTGCCCTTGGTTACGTGGTCTTGGCGGTTCCTGTACTTGTTTAAAGTGCTATCAGCTTCCTGGAGCTGGATCAGCTTATCTCTGTCAACGATGGCAGCTTTGGAGCTGTCGGCGACCTTCAGTGGCGTAGACGTCTTGTCTCTCTTGGCCTGGGCCCTAGTAGTAGCGACACCGACGATCTCTGGTCGGCAGGGCTGAGCCGGAGTAGCCACATTGTCCCGTAGCAGCTCTGTAAGGTCTCCATGGGGAAATGGCAATGGATCCTCCTCCACAACTTCGACACGTTGGGTTGAGGCAGGCCTCCATTCTAAATCGGGGTCGTCGGGTCGTCTCGCGCCGTCGATATTCCCGATCATCAAATCATACAGCGGCTTCTTCATGCAAACCGCTTCTACTTCGCCTATGTAGAAAGGGGTGCTGACTTGAATCTTCGCAAGTGGCGCTCTCACACATTTGCTGTCGGCCATGAGTGTCCATTTAAAATCGCCAGAGAACTGTTCTTTAGCGATTAGGTCTTCTTTGACGATGACCCCACTGCAGCCAGAGTCTCTTAAGACAGTCACTTCATGATTTCCGACGCGTCCCTTTGAAACAGGCATGTTCTGGACGGTCACAGCTGCGCTGGCGATGACGGGGATGGATTTCCCGTTGGCAAGGAGAAGTTGGCCATCGGTTATGCACTCTTGAACGTCCGCAGGAGTAGCTGCGCGCTCGGTCTCACTCGGAAGAATGACGCTCCCGCCGCACACTTGATGGTCAGATCTACTGGTTTGCCGTTGATTGGAGAACCGCCTCTGCCGGTTGCCCGCCGCTGCATTGTCCGTACTGCTCCGCTGTCCGCTACTTTTGTTTTGAGGACAGTTAGCCGCTCTGTGGTCTGTAGCGTTGCAAGTGAAACAGCCTCTTGAATGCCCTTCCCTGGGAGGTGGCGTGGAATCCGTCTTTCTCTGGCTCGCCTGACCACCTTGGATCTGGTTCCCATGGTTTCCAGTCTTCTGAAATGGTTTCGTCGCCTTGAGTGGCCCCAGTGTTTTTCCGTGAGCGAGGAGATATCTTTCAGCAACCTCGGTCACATCATTAAGCGTCTGCAGCTTCTGTAATTCTAAGTGGGTCGCCAGGTCCTTGTGACAGGCATTGAGGAATTGCTCCTTCACGATCAGGTCATGGAGACTATCGTAAGACTTCCCTTTGCCTGATAGTTCCACCCACTTGTGTAAGTATGACGACAGGCGCTCCACAAATTGCTTTGGTGTCTCGTCTGACAAAGGCCGGCACTCACGGAAGCGTTTACGGTAGCCCTTCTCTGTAAAGCTGTAGCAATGCAAAAGGGCCTCTTTCAAGACGTCGTAGTTTTTGGCGTCATTGTTCGACAATCTGGTGTAGACGTCGAGTGCTTGCCCCGTCAGAAGTGCACTTAGTCGAATCGCCCAGTCTTGAGGTTGCCAGTTAGAGCTTTCGGCGAACCTTTCAAATCTCGCCAGATAACTGTCGATCTGACCCTTCCCGTCGACGAACGCTGGCAATTTTGTAGCCTTGTTGTCGTGATGACTTGTGGCGCATGCTGATTGTTTTGGATACGCGCCAACTCTAGCTGGTACTGACGCTCAGCTTCTCTTTCTTCACGCCTCCGCTGTTCTTCTCTTTCTTGCCGCTGCTCTTCTCTTTCTTTTCGGCGACGCTGTTCTTCCTTTTCTTCTCGGCGTCGCTGCTCATCTAGTTCTCTTTCTTCACGGCGACGCTGCTCTTCAATTTCTAGACGCTTCTGTTCTAATTCTATTTCTTTTTCTAGACGTTTCTCTTCCAATTCTCTTTCTCGTATTCTCTCCTGAGACTTGACGTACTCCGTCAGCTGCTTCCCTTTTAGATTCAGTTCAATCCCTCTCTGCCAGAAGTCAGCCATCTTGATGCTTTTCTGGAAAGTTCTTTTATGGAAAGTTCTTTTTCTGGAAAGTTCTTGACTGTGCTGTACCTTCCTAGACTGTTCTAGAACAGCACGCTTTCTGCAGTAGCGCTGATGCTTCCCACTAGTCGCTTTCGCTGACGCAGGCCCCGCTGTCCTCGTCGTATGCGACGCTGCACCACGCTGGTGTTGATGTATACGCTCCTGTGCTTAAGTAGACGCGACGTCCGCTCGTCGCTCTCTGTAATACTGGCGATGTAGCTCCGAGACTGTCCCTCGACGTAGTCTTGCGGCAGCCACGTAGTCCCGATCTGTTGTTCGCTCACGAAGCAACTCTTCAGCGACTACACGCCCTTGCAGTCAACCCGAATCTATCGGATGTAGTCCCAGTATGTTGGCCCCTCCCGACGCAACGTTGGCGGCTACCCTCGATGACTGCCTCTCGTAACGTTGACTCGCTTGTTGTAGAAGTTGATCCCTTGGCTATGACGTGGATCGCGGCTTGACCCCCAAAATGTTACACTGATTCGATGATGGTGTTTTTCTATCAGTATCTGATTCAGCCCCAATGCTGAAATCCTGATAAGGTGTAACTCAGATTCGTTTATCCACGCAGCCTGCTCACTCAGCAGCAACAAGGCAAAGTCTTCGTATGAAGTTTTCCACTTTTATTCAGCACACATCAACAACTGCATACAATCACCTTTTCACTCTCAACTTTTTACTTTCCAACTCACTATCAATAATCTCTTTTCACAACACAGTGTGTCCATTATATTTTTTTCTCTCAACTCGAGATGACCTCAGGACGTTCTAGAATAACGCGTTACAACCAATCAGAATTACCTTCGTCATCACTGTTTTACGTCATACAATCTGCCTTTCTGTCAAAAGAATGTTCTCAAATATCCCGAAACTTCGATAGTAAACAAGCAGATCTAGAGAATTCTCCAATAATATCGACTAACGAAAATTATCACCATCATGCGCGTTTCAACGTAACAATATGTCTTTATATATATATATATATATATATATATATATATATATATATATATATATATATATATATATATATATATATATATATATATATATATATATATATATATATATATATATATATATATATAAACTTTCTTTAAGGGACTTTTATTTTTTAGTCTACATTCCAAAGTAAGACTGCTGCGATCTCTGGTCATCTCCATCTTCCTATATGCTTGCGAAGCATGGACCCTCACAGCAGATCTCCAACGAAGAATACAAAGCATGGAGATGAGGTGCTACAGAAGACTTCTGTGCATTTCCTATACCCAACACATCACCAACGTTGAAGTCCGACAGACCATCACACAAGCCATTGGACAACACGATGACCTGCTCACAGTGGTGAAGAAACGGAAACTCCGATGGTATGGCCACGTCACCAGATCATCAGGCCTTGCAAAGACCATTCTGCAAGGCACAGTGCAAGGAGGTAGAAGAAGGGGGAGACCGAAAAAGAGGTGGGAGGACAACATTCGAGAATGGACTGGTTTGACACTGAGCGAAGCCATGAGGGCTGCTGAGGACAGAGAAAGATGGAGTATGCTGGTTAAGCGATCATCTGTGGTGCCCCTACGACCTTCGGGTTATGGGACAGGATAGGATAGGAAACTTTCTTTAAGGGACTTTTATTTAATTTGTTTTGGTTTTCTTCATTGTACTGATCGATGTTTACGTAACATTCTAAGACTAATAACAATGTTTCTGTGGGAAACAGACAAAATAAAGGTATTGGATTTAATCAATCTAAAACACACACAAAAAGATTTCAGCCTTCCAATAGAGATTTTCTTGCCTTTACGCCACAGGTTTGAGTGATAGATGCGTGTATGTGAGAATGCGTAAATTATGGGAGAGTGTAAATGGTAGTAGTAGTTTCAAACAAAATCAATAAAAGTGAGGTTGTGCTGTCGACGTTTGCATCTTAACAGGTGGTACAGTTGTTTGTAGTAAATGAAGAAAGATAAGGTTTGTAGTAAATGAAGAAAGATAAGGTTTGTAGTAACTGAAGAAAGATAAGGTTTGTAGTAAATGAACAAAGATAAGGTTTGTGGTAAAATGATTATAATGATTCGGTGGTGCTGATAAGCACAACACCGTGGTCATTATTAAGAAAAAAAAAAGAAAAGCTTGCTATGTTCCGAGCATTGTGTGTGGGGAATTTTGAACTATAAATCAAGGCAAAATTACTGACCAATACTGACTGTGGAGGTTTGACTTTTTGTGTTTGAGGACTTTTTTAAAATTTCTGTAATATTGGTTTACTTAGTTTATTTTTAAAACAATCGCTGCTCCTTGGGAAGAGAGTATAAACCAAGGTCTAGTCTGTATACACACGCATTCCACCGCACGGGTTTTAAAGATCCTGACGCTCATGTCCTACAGTACAAGACATCAATACACACAGCATGCACTATAAATGTAGGTCCTGTTCCCTCCTGTCCTGGGAGGCGCTGCTCTTCAGACTAGTGCGCTCTCCCTGAGAAAGCTGCCCGAACTCCGTATGGATGACCAATTTTGTTTTTACGACAAAAAAAGTAGACAATTACTAAATACTGGCAGAAAGAGGGCGTGCAGCGACCCCTTATTTCTGGTTGCCCAACAGATTCAAAAGGTAATTCTTTATACAGGCGTAGAAAACTGTTTATCTGTAATTCCTTAAGGCAGGCGTCTCTTCCAATAAAGATGAAAATCATATCTATCTGGAATTTTAACAGAAAAATGCAATACTTGGGTGGTCGATAAGATTTTCAGAGTTTTTGATTTAGACAACGATTGATTGAAATAGGAAAGGTGCAAAAGTTCAAATTTACTGGCAAAGTTTGGAAAGTTATTCCAAATACCTGTCACTGAGGCTTATTTAAAAAAAACAATTCTGCAAATCCTATCTACAGTATCTTTGATGATATATTATGAACGAGTCAGAATTTGTAAACTGTATACAAAAACAATATTTATTTGTAATTTACTATTCCAAATTTCTTGGTTTGGGAGATTTCCAGAAATGATGAGTCCGTTTAATGTTTACAGTTTAATTGTTGTCAGGTTCCCAAAGTATTCACAAGTAGATAAACATAATATTTGCATTAATTTAAAATGCATACGTACGTGACGAGTAGAGGAGATAATCAGATTGTGATAAAATTGAATGTCGTTACATTGTTACATTAATGGTTTAGGAAAAGGGCACAAACGAAGGGTGAGATTGCTGAAAATCTGCTGAAAACCACCGCCAGATTGTGGGCCTTTCCCTGATGACCATGTTAACTTATCTGAAATAAATCTTATTCGGCAATGCTTCTATGAAAGGTCTTTGAAAGAAATTCTAGGCAGACTAGACAACGCGTTATTGAGACTAAATTTGTGTACAAGTTTTTTGGCAAGCTTTAGCAAAGTACAATGTCTGTATTTACTTGTTTTAGAGACATTTTTTGGGAGGTGATTAAGGTTGTCGGGTTTGTCGATAAAGATCAGAGAGATTTGAAAAAGAAGAAGAAAAACAAGTCAATAGATTATAGTTATTTTGTTGATGGCAAAGTATCAATTACACAATTTAAAAAATGGACAATAAAAATGTTTTGTATTGTAGTGTAGTAGTAACGTAGTGCAGTGTAGCGTAATAGTTGTGTAGTGTAGCGTAGTGTAGCGTAGCGTAACATTGTGTGGTGTAGTGTAGCGTACTGTTGTGTAATATAACGTATTAGTAACGTAGTGTAGTGTAGCGTAACGTAGTGCCGTGTAGTTTGGCGTAATAGTAATGTATTGTAGCGTTGCGTAGTGTAGCGTAACATTGTGTTGTGTAGTGTAGCGTAGTGTTGTGTAGTATGACGTATTATTAACGTAGTGTAGTGTAGCGTAGCGTAGCGTAGTGCAGTTCAGTGTAGAGTAGTAATAATGTCATGAAGTGTAGCGTAGTATTAATGATTAATAATGTAATGTAGCGTAGTAGTAATGTAATGTAGTGTAGCGTAGTAGTAATGAGTAGTAATGTAACGTAGTGTAGCGTAGTAGTAATGAGTAGTAATGGAATGTAGCGTAGAAGTAACATAATATAGCGTATTATTAATGTAGTGTAGCGTAACGTAGTGTGGTACAGTGTAGCGTAGTATTAATGTAATGAAGTGTAGCGTAGTATTAATGAGTAATAATGTAATGTAGTGTAGCGTAGTAGTAATGTAATGTAGTGTAGCGTAGTAGTAATCAGTAGTAATGTAACGTAGTGTAGCGTAGTAGTAATGAGTAGTAATGTAATGTAGGGTAGTAGTAATGTAATGTAGTGTAGCGTAGTAGTAATGAGTAGTAATGTAATGTAGTGTAGCGTAGTAGTAATGTAATGTAGTGTAGAGTAGTAGTAATGTAATGTAGTGTAGAGTAGTAGTAATGAGTAGCAATGCAATGTAGTGTAGTGTAGTAGTAATGTAGTGTAGTGTAGCGTAGTAGTAATGTAATGTAGTGTAGCGTAGTAGTAAAGTAATGTAGTGTAGCGTAGTAGTAATGTAATGTAGGGTAGCGTAGTAGTAATATAATGTAGTAGTAAGTAATGTAGTGTAGTGTATCGTAACGTAGCGTAACGTCGTGTATTGTAGCGTATCGTCGTGTATTGTAGCGTAACATAGTGTTGTGTAATATAGCGTAGTAGTAACGTAGTATAGTGTAGCGTAACGTAGCGTAGCGTAACGTCGTGTAGTGCAGCGTAGTGTTGTGTAGTATAGCGTAGTAGTAACGTAGTGTAGTGTAGCGTAACGAAAATGTGGTGCAGCGTTGTGTAGTGTAGTGTGAAGATTTCGTGAGGTAGATGGGACAACCTAAAAGTGTATATCCTGTAGCGTTGTACACTTCTCAGCGTAATACCTGATATGTAGAAGATATAGGTCTGGTGTACACTTCTCAGCGTAATACCTGATATGTAGAAGATATAGGTCTGGTGTACACTTCTCAGCGTAATACCTGATATGTAGAAGATATAGGTCTGGTGTACACTTCTCAGCGTAATACCTGATATGTAGAAGATATAGGTCTGGTGTACACTTCTCAGCGTAATACCTAATATGTAGAAGATATAGGTCTGGTGTACACTTCTCAGCGTAATACCTGATATGTAGAAGATATAGGTCTGGTGTACACTTCTCAGCGTAATACCTAATATGTAGAAGATATAGGTCTTGTGTACACTTCTCAGCGTAATACCTGATATGTAGAAGATATAGGTCTGGTGTACACTTCTTGGCGTAATACCTAATATGTAGAAGATATAGGTCTGGTGTACACTTCTCAGCGTAATACCTGATATGTAGAAGATATAGGTCTTGTGTACACTTCTCAGCGTAATACCTGATATGTAGAAGATATAGGTCTGGTGTACACTTCTCAGCGTAATACCTGATATGTAGAAGATATAGGTCTGATGTACACGTCTCAGCGTAATACCTGATATGTAGAAGATATAGGTCTGATGTACACGTCTCAGCGTAATACCTGATATGTAGAAGATATAGGTCTGGTGTACACTTCTCAGCGTAATACCTGATATGTAGAAGATATAGGTCTGGTGTACACTTCTCAGCGTAATACCTGATATGTAGAAGATATAGGTCTGGTGTACACTTCTCAGCGTAATACCTGATATGTAGAAGATATAGGTCTGGTGTACACTTCTCAGCGTAATACCTGATATGTAGAAGATATAGGTCTTGTGTACACTTCTCAGCGTAATACCTGATATGTAGAAGATATAGGTCTGGTGTACACTTCTCAGCGTAATACCTGATATGTAGAAGATATAGGTTTGGATGTGCAGAAGTTGCGGCGTCCAGGCGGTGGGCGGAATGTAGATTGTCATCAACCGCTGTGTGTGGAACGGCGCCCAGCACAAAAAGAACGCGATCACCACCGCCACTGAAACACACGCATCATTGATTTATTATTATCACCATCATCATCATCATCATCATCATCATCATCATCATCATCATCATCATCATCATCATCATCATCATCATCATCCCAGTCGTCATTATCATCATATCGCCATTAACTTCGTCGACATCTTCTTAATTGTTTACTTCCTCACACCTACACACGCACACACACACAAACACACACAAACACACGCACACACACAAACACACACCCACAGATATATATCCCACGCAACCAAACTGTATCTGCAATTTCCAAAATAAATTGTAAAGTTGAAAAGTTTATACTGGTGATGGATGAAGGCAAGTGCTTAATCTGTCATTCCAGCCCACCAAACGTAGCACAATCTTCTTCCACAAATAAACTTTATCTCATAAATTGTACACGTCGGCCTCTCCTGCACTCCTAGCTTCTACATCCTACACACTCCATACACACACACACTCCACACACACACACCCACACACACACCCACGCATACTAGCACTCACACAATGACACAAGCGCGCGCCCGCACGCGTACACACACACACACACACACACAAACACATACTAGAATTCACACAATGACACGCGCGCACGCACACGCGCACACACACGCGCACACACATGCATACTTGCACTCACACACACAATGACGCACACTCCAACACAAACCACGCCACACACATACATTCAAGCACACACCAAGACACACACACAAACACAACACAGACAAAGTCACACGCAAGCACTTAAAACATGTATACACGTATGAACACAAATCTACACTCACCCACAAGCGCAAGTGTTTGTGTATTTGTGTTTTACCTACACATTGTAAGGTTTTTGTGTGCCAAAAATAAGCACAACGCGACGAACAATACTAATGGATTTGTGAAATAACAAAAGCAAACATGACCGATACATCAGCCAAACCTAAACCAACAAACTGCAACATTTAAACCAAATCAAACAATCTTTTAATACAATCTTTACATTACGACGTTTTTTCACACATAACACGGAAGTTTGGCTTGCTATGAACTAACGAACGTACGAACAATAACACGCTCGATACCTCACGATCACACACACCTCACACACACCTCACACATTCCAATCCATATACTACTCCTAATACTGCTACTACTACTGCTGCTGCTGCTGTTGTTGCTACTACTACTTTTACTACTAAGGTGCTATATATTAGTAGCGCTAACTAACGTAACTTAAATTTCGTTCTGGTGACTTATACCTTCAACCTGTTCTTGTTTAAAGGTCTCGCAATCCCAATGATGGATACGAGGCCACTAAAGTTAACAAATGTTAACATTTCACGATATTGTATGGGTTTGTGTATAAAAATAGTTTATGGCTCCCAAAGCTTGTATCTAAATTGTTATATTTGTTGGTGTTTATCTCCTTACAATGGCATGTTTGTCTTACAGAACGTGCTCAAGGCTATATTCTAGAGTAGTGGCTGACAGTCCTAGTCCCCCAAAGTAGTCTGCTTGCTGAAATCATGGCTGTGTCACTTTGTCCAATTCCTCATGCTGCAAATAACAGTCTACGATGAAGCAAATCTAAATTTTAAATAAATAAATAAAGAAAAAATAAATAAATAAATAAAATTAAAATTAAATTATTTGTCTTCTACGCAATCTCTTCGGATCGGATCGCCGCGCTGATTTAAGAACGATGGGCATTCAATGCCGTGTATTGTTTCATTTTTATATAGTGCAATATCGAACTGAAAAAACTGCTTACGGCTATTATTTGACAACTCAGTCCATTTTTTTAATGAATACATACATACATACATACATACATACATACATACATACATACATACATACATACATACATACATACATACATACATACATACAGGGTACATTACATGTTATAACAGGTTGGATATTATCAATACACTTTAAAGTCATCGTCTATTGTTTAGTCATTCATTCATTTATTAATGTCCTACCAATGTTAATTACGGACAAACTACACAAGCGCCCCGGGTTCGATTCCCCAAAGTGGCATAATTATTTATTTTTGTCCCGGCTCTCCAGACAGTTCTATATTATCCAATATGTCACCCCAGCTGCACTTTATAGAACACGATCATGTTGATGAATTTGGGTTCGACTTTGGCCTTGAGCAGCTGAGCTAACAAGTGTGTTATATGCTGTAGAATTAGGCAAATTACTTTCATTTGCATTTACTTTCTGTGTAAATTTGAATCAATTTGCGAGGTCAGTATTGACGTCTTCTTAGACCTACAAGTACAGCACAACGTACATTTTAAAACTTCTTCACCACCATTGTTAAGTGCCCCTAGCACTAACAACCCACAGTACTCTCTTTTAAAAAGAGGCAATATCGACCACCGGAAATGTCGTAGAAATCAAATATTGACACTGACGGATCCGGATGTCTACGGAAAACCCGGAAAAGTTCCGGAGTGTGACGTAAAAAGTCGGTCAATTGATAAAGTCAGCAGTAGAAAATGGTACTTCAAGTGGCGGAGGAGGTCAGTATATAACAGTCCGTTGGGTGTTCTAATACTTGTCTGCGGCATGGTGCAGTGGTGTGTCCGTGGTCTACATGTCTGTGGCGTGGTGCAGTAGTGTGTCTGTGGCCTATGTGTCTGTGGCGTGGGGCAGTAAGGTGTCTGTGGCCTATGTGTCTGTGGCGTGGGGCAGTAGTGTGTCTGTGGCGTGGTGCAGTAGTGTGTCTGTGGCCTATGTGTCTGTTGCGTGGGGCAGTAGTGTATCTGTGGCCTATGTGTCGGTGGCGTGGTGCAGTAGTGTGTCTGTGGCCTATGTGTCTGTGGCGTGGTGCAGTAGTGTGTCTGTGGCCTATGTGTCTGTGGCGTGGGGCAGTAGTGTGTCTGTGGCCTATGTGTCTGTGGCGTGGGGCAGTAGTGTGTCTGTGGCCTATGTGTCTGTGATGTGGGGCAGTAGTGTGTCTGTGGCCTATGTGTCTGTGGCGTGGGGCAGTAGTGTGACTGTGGCCTATGTGTCTGTGGCGTGGGGCAGTAGTGTGTCTGTGGCCTATGTGTCTGTGGCGTGGGGCAGTAGTTTGTCTGTGGCCTATGTGTCTGTGGCGTGGGGCAGTAGTTTGTCTGTGGCCTATGTGTCTGTGGCGTGGGGCAGTAGTGTGCCCGTGGCCTATGTGTCTGTTGGGTTTGGGCCAGGAGGGAGGGGTGGGGAGGGCACTTTGTGTGGAAAATGGCGAGAGATCAAGGTGTGGAACTGGAAGAGAGCAAGGAGGAACGGATGTTGGTGTGGGTGAGGGCTGGGGAAGGATGGAAGGTTAAGAAAGAATAAACTGCTAGAAGAATAAGAACACGAAGAACAAAAACAAAAGAGAAAAAAAAAAGAAGAGGAGAAATAATAACAACAACAATAAAGAGGAGGAGGAGGAGAAGGTGGAGGATTAAACACCTTGACAATTATTCAAATAAAGGGGACAAATAAAGGAATGGGTTAGATATAACAAAAATAAATTGAAATGAGACTGATTTTGATTTTAGGGGCGTTAGTGCCATAGTGCCCTCCCTTTTTTCAGTTTCAGCTTTGTCAGGCCAGACAGAAACAAGACATCATCTGTATCCTGTAGTGACCCCTTTCTCTTCTCTTCTCTTCTCTTCTCTTCTCTCTCTCTCTCTCTCTCTCTCTCTCTCTCTCTCTCTCTCACGCCTCTCACACTGTACACAAAGGGTCCAGGGACTACATTATCGTGCTCTACTGTTGTCAACCACCCACCGTATTTCAGACTCTGAAACACACAACGATCTAATGCTCTGCTCCTACACAAACAAAGTCTCCATTGACAGGGGCCAGTTTGTAACTGATCCCCTCTCATCGCCCAATAGTTTGTCTCCATACATGTTAACACAGCCAATCATCCTATCCCAAAACCTGTGAATTTGACCATCAACAGATTAAGACCGGAAGTCACCAAAACTGTTTCCGAGTGGGAGCACGTGTGGCCCAGTTTTTACTTTTTCGATGTTGTTTGTTTTCTCTGCCAATATTGCCAATTTTCTTGTTAGCAAAACCCCAAACTACTTCCTTCCTGCATTTCTTTGTTGTTCTTCCTCTCGTTCTTGTGGCTCATTTGGCTCACCCCCTCCTCCTTCTCTCTCTCTCTCTCTCTCTCGAAATGAAGCTGTTGAAGAATTGTACACACTCTTCCTTGCTGTCATAAATAAACATGCACCTATGTGTAAGAATTGTACACACTGTTTCATCCTGTCATAAATAAACATGCACCTATGTGTAAGAATTGTACACACTGTTCCATCCTGTCATAAATAAACATGCACCTATGTGTAAGAACTGTACACACTGTTCCTTGCTGTCATAGATAAACATGCACCTATATGTAAGAACTGTACACACTGTTCCTTGCTGTCATAGATAAACATGCACCTTTGTGTAAGAACTGTACACACTGTTCCTTGCTGTCATAGATAAACATGCACCTATGTGTAAGAACTGTACACACTGTTCCTTGCTGTCATAGATAAAGATGCACCTATGTGTAAGAACTGTACACACTGTTCCTTGCTGTCATAGATAAAGATGCACCAATGTGTAAGAACTGTACACACTGTTCCTTGCTGTCATACATAAACATGCACCTATGATTGTGTAAGAACTGTACACACTATTCCTTGCTGTCATAGATAAACATGCACCTATGTGTAAGAACTGTACACACTGTTCCTTGCTGTCATAGATAAAGATGCACCTATGTGTAAGAACTGTACACACTGTTCCTTGCTGTCATAGATAAAGATGCACCAATGTGTAAGAACTGTAAACACTGTTCCTTGCTGTCATAGATAAAGATGCACCTATGTGTAAGAACTGTACACACTGTTCCTTGCTGTCATAGATAAAGATGCACCAATGTGTAAGAACTGTACACACTGTTCCTTGAAGAACTGTACACACTGTTCCTTGCTGTCATAGATAAACATGCACCTATGTGTAAGAACTGTACACACTGTTCCTTGCTGTCATAGATAAAGATGCACCTATGTGTAAGAAGAGAGTAAAAGGTCCAACACTCCCAAACTGGTTAACACCAGAAATAATGGAAGTTATTAAACTGCGAGACAAATATAAAAGGAATAAGCAGTTTAATGAATATACAATTCTAAGAAACAAAATCAATACTCTTTGTCATGGACCGATTTTATAGTTCTTTGGGTCCGATGACTTTATATTATTGTTAGTTTGTTTCTTTTGAGAGTATATTGGTAATTCTTTTTAAGCAGAGCTACATTTTGATTGGTTGAGCTGGTCACACGACAGTTCACTAATGTACATTCGCAAATCTATTCTTTTTTTTTTCTTGACTATACTAGAGATAATTGGTCTGGACTTCTGGCAGCTGTGTTTGCAGAAGTCTGTCTGCGTGGGCCTCGAGAAATAAAGAAGAGGACGCGGGAGAAGAAGAAGAAGGCGAAGAAGAATATAAAATTTCAAGAGTAAAAATTCGAATTTCTTTCCGTCTTCCAAAAGCAATCTCCTTGCCTTTACGCCACCTGTTTGAGTGATGGATGTGTATTTGTTGTGTGTGAGGGTGGATGAGACAGGTGAGCGTATATGTTAGTACAGATCGCCGCTCTTTGAGCCTGATTGATTTGGGAAAAGGCGCGTATATAGCACCCAGTATGATTATTATTATTAATAAAGAAGACGAGTAAGAAGAAGAAGAAGAAGAAGAAGAAGAAGAAGAAGAAAAAGAAGAAGAAGAAGAAGAAGAAGAAGAAGAAGAAGAAGAAGAAGAAGAAGAAGAAGAAGAAGAAGAAGAAGAAGAAGAAGAAGAAGAAGAGGAGGAGGAGGAGGAGGAGGAAGTAGCAGCAGAATAAGAAGAGAATGAAAGAAGAAGAGGACGCCGAAGAAGAAGAAGAAGAAGAAGAAGAAGAAGAAGAAGAAGAAGAAGAAGAAGAAGAAGAAGAAGAAGAAGAAGAAGAAGAAGAAGAAGAAAAAGAAGAAGAAGAAGAAGAAGGAAGGGAGCACGAGGAGGAGAGAAGACGACCGAGGAGAGGTGGATAAGGAGGAGAGAAGAAAGGCTGAGGAGAAAGAGAGTGAGATTGAGGACTAGAGAAACAATATGGCGTTACCAGAGAAGAGACTAGAGATGGAGCATAACTACAGTGTGACTATACATAACTACAGTGTGACTACATATAACTACAGTGTGACTATACATAACTACAGTGTGACTACATATAACTACAGTGTGACTACACATAACTACAGTGTGACTACATATAACTACAGTGTGACTACATATAACTACAGTGTGACTACACATAACTACTGTGTGACTACACATAACTACAGTGTGACTACATATAACTACAGTGTGACTACATATAACTACAGTGTGACTACATATAACTACAGTGTGACTACATATAACTACAGTGTGACTACACATAACTACAGTGTGACAACATATAACTACAGTGTGACTACACATAACTACAGTGTGAATACATATAACTACAGTGTGACTACATATAACTACAGTGTGACTACACATAACTACAGTGTGACTACACATAACTACAGTGTGACTACATATAACTACAGTGTGACTACATATAACTACAGTGTGACTACATATAACTACTGTGTGACTACACATGACTACAGTGTGAATACATATAACTACAGTGTGACTACATATAACTACAGTGTGACTACACATAACTACAGTGTGACTACATATAACTACAGTGTGACTACATATAACTACAGTGTGACTACATATAACTACAGTGTGACTACACATAGCTACTGTGTGAATACATATAACTACAGTGTGACTACATATAACTACAGTGTGACTACATATAACTACAGTGTGACTACATATAACTACTGTGTGGCTACATATAACTACAGTGTGACTACATATAACTACAGTGTGACTACATATAACTACAGTGTGACTACACATAACTACAGTGTGACTACACATAACTACTGTGTGACTACACATAACTACAGTGTGACTACACATAACTACAGTGTGACTACATATAACTACAGTGTGACTACACATAACTACAGTGTGACTACACATAACTACAGTGTGACTACATATAACTACAGTGTGACTACACATAACTACAGTGTGACTACACATAACTACTGTGTGACTACACATAACTACAGTGTGACTACATATAACTACAGTGTGACTACACATAACTACAGTGTGACTACACATAACTACAGTGTGACTATACATAACTGCTGTGTGACTACACATAACTACACTGTGACTACACATAACTACAGTGTGACTACATATAACTACAGTGTGACTACACATAACTACAGTGTGACTACATATAACTACAGTGTGACTACACATAACTACTGTGTGACTACACATAACTACAGTGTGACTACATATAACTACAGTGTGACTACACATAACTACAGTGTGACTACACATAACTACAGTGTGACTACATATAACTACAGTGTGACTACACATAACTACAGTGTGACTACACATAACTACAGTGTGACTATATAGAACTTTCCTTTCTCTCTCTGGCAACGGTGACTGGGAGTTGTGTGTATTTGTGAGTTGTGTGTATTTGTGAGTTGTGTGTATTTGGCTGTTGTGTGTATTTGGCTGTTGTGTGTATTTGGGTGTTGTGTGTATTTGGGAGTTGTGTGTATTTGGGTGTTGTGTGTATTTGGGAGTTGTGTGTATTTGGGAGTTGTGTGTATTTGGGAGTTGTGTGTATTTGAGAGTTGTGTGTATTTGGGAGTTGTGTGTTTGGGAGTTGTGTGTATTTGGGAGTTGTGTGTATTTGGGAGTTGTGTGTATTTGGGAGTTGTGTGTATTTGTAAGTTTTGTATAGTTATTCTTTTAACCGATTTATTCTGCGAAATGACGTGAGTAGAAGCAATAAAATTATTGTATTTATTCCATTTGACTCTTTAAGATTCAGTATTTTTTGCTATTGTATTGATTTATGTTTATCTTTTAGTAGCGAATGGGTTCGGGCACTAAATAGACTAGACCCGGCGTGTCGTAAGAGGCGACCAACAGGGGTGTTGTTAACACGGCATCACTGGGCGAAAGCCTTCTACACAGAAGTCACCGGCCAGGGCGGAGGAACCTCACGTTACTACAGGTTCAACGACCACGTGCTCGGGGCCAAGGCGAGCCACACTGTATTCGTGGATTTCGGCTGTGGCCAACAGCTTGGAGGATTGGGCATTGCCAGGTCTTTCTTGCCCAAGACTTACTGCATGAACAGAGAAGGATTTCCAAGAAGTACTATTTTAAAACAATAATTGACAATGGAAGGGATACTGCCTCATTTTGGAAAACAATAAATGAAATCACACAACAACCACTTCCTAAACCTAGCCAACCACGGTCCCATAGATAATCATCAATACACCACCCCATGTAGACTAGAAGGTTTTTATAATAGACAGAAGATCGTCAAACTCTTTCGCATTCCCCCCACTGGCCATAAATGTCGTAGGGAAATATATAATGGATCTATAAAACAAGCGTTCCATTGGTCCAGATAACATCAGTTCCTTCATCCTTAAAATATTTCTGCCATACATTGTTGAAGTTTTAACCTACATTCTTAATCTAAGTCTTGATAAAGGTGTAGTTCCACTTCACTCCAAGCTGCCAAAATTGTCCCACTACCAAAACACAAAACCCCGTATTGGTCTGAATGATTTCTTTATTATCAATTTTGTAAAAACTCTTGGGAAAACACATGCAGAAACACCTTTTGCAATATATTTGCAATAGAAAACCATAAACTGTTAAATAATTTTCAGTCTGGATTTCGTAAACATCATTCTTGTCACACAGCGCTCACCAGATTATGTGACACATGGTTATCAGGTATCAATCGATCAAAAGTTACTGGAGCCGCTTTTCTTGATTTCAAGAAGGCTTTCGACTTGGTCGACCATAGCATACTATTAACAAAAATAAGCCTTTATGTTATCAACGACATCACTTCGTTTCTGAAATCTTACCTCAGACAGAACACAGTGTGTCCATTTAAATGGTAAATCGTCGAGTTATAAAACGTTAACATGTGGCGTTCCTCAAGGCTTAGTTATGGGTTCACTTCTCTTATGTTTGTTTATCAATGATTTACCCTTCTCTCTCGAAAACACAAACATATTAGTTGGAATTTTTTGCTGATGACATTGCACTACATACTTCTAACAAAGACCTGTCTAAAGTCCAGCTTTCACTTCAGCAAGTTCTAGTTGATGTGCAAAAATGGTGCAAAAAAACTCAATGTTGCTCAACCCCATAAAAACACAATCAATGGTAACAAGAAGACAGAAGCATCCGAAACAGCCTCTTAACTTAAACTTTGAAATTGATTCCCAGCCAATTACTCAAGTCCGTGAACATAAAGTACTTGGAGTAGCTATTGATGGTGAATTTAATTGGCACTGCTACGTAAGTAATGTGAGCTAAACCCTATCAAAAAATGCGTTTCTACTGAAGTAACTAAAACAATACGTTGGAATAGATGCCAGAAAATTATTATTTTACGCACATTGTTTGTATCATATAAATTATGCCTCATAGATCTAGTGTATGGCGAGTGAAAACTCTTTAACAGACAACAGTTGGCGGTTTGAAAAGAAAACCACGTTGCCATTTATTCAACAATAATCAAATAAAACTAATATTATTAATGCTAAGTTTGTAATTATGTCACAGCCTAAATGTTTCATAATGTACAAATTCCGTTGCTACTTTTTTACAAACAGTGTCATAATTAAGAATTTAAAATTCATGACATGATGTATATCATAACGGTGATTTAAAAATCACATTTATTGCTTATTGATTACATTTGTTTCCTAGATATGTAATCTTTTTATTGTTGTGTAATTTGCTTTTAATTAATTGAACCTCTGAAAGTTGTTTCATTGTTCGTGTCTACTAATGAGCTTTGCCTTTAAATTTTCTAGTTGTTCGCTGTAGTAGTAGTAGTAGTAGTAGTAGTAGTAGTAGTAGTAGTAGTAATAGTAGTAGTTAGTAGTAGTAGTAGTAGTAGTAGTAGTAGTAGTAGTAGTAGTAGTAGTAGTAGTAGTAGTAGTAGTAGTAGTAGTAGACGCAGTGATGTTGCTAGAAATTTTCAGCATAGGCCATTTGGCCGATTCAGTCACAAACCTTTAGAACATTTTGAAAATCTTTCGGCCATCATTTTGATTTCTTTCCAACACCAAACGAGAGGCCACTGACAAGTTTCGTTTTCGTTTTCGGCGGCATTTCGAAAACAAAAAGTTTTATTGCCGGAAGCACGCCGTTCGTAACAAGGGGAGTTACTCTAACTCTCTCTGCTGATGTATGTGTCGTCTGCTTGGCGCTTTCGACACGCGATGTCCCAACAGTAACTCATAACACCTTTATTTATCCGATAGGAAATTAATACGGCCAGAAGCAATAACGACGAAACAGACATGAGACAAGCAAAAAACGGACAAAGGGTTGCCGATTGAGGCGTAAAACCTTAGGACAGCGGGCCGATCAGAACATGACTCTTTCCGACATTTTAGAATTTTATCGGTGAATGGCCGATTTGCCGACGAAAACGACATCACTGTAGACGGCGTAACAGCAGTAGTGGTGGCGGCTGTAGTAATAGTAGTAGATTTTTGTGTAGTAGAGTTTTTGTTTGTTACAATATGTTTTAGTTAATGATATAATAAATCTAGATGTTATGTTATTATAAAAGGTCTGATTGTAAGAATAGACTTATGCCTAAAATCGTAACCTTTTAAAATAAAGTTCTGAAGTTTGATCTCTCTCTCTCTCTCTCTCTCTCTCTCTCTCTCTCTCTCTCTCTCTCTCTCTCTCTCTCTCTCTCTCTCTCTCTCTCTCTCTCTTTCTCTCCGTCGCTTTCTTTTTCCCTCTCTCACCCCTCTCTCTTTCCATCTCTCTTTCTTTCCATCTCTCCCCTCTCTCTCTGTCTCTCATACCCCACCGACCCTCCTGCTTGGTATCCTCTCATCTCGTTCATCGTGACATGCAGGTATTATCGGCGTAAAGGATCTTTAACAGGTGAGAGGTAGGCTTATATCGCTAGCAAAACTGATGTTTACTCTTTGTAGCACAGTACCTGGCAACCCCATATGGCATATCCATAGAGCGATAGTAAAGTACAGTCTGTATTGTAGCACAGTACCTGGAAACCCCATATGGCATATCCATAGAGCGATAGTAAAGTACAGTCTGTATTGTAGCACAGATGAAACGCCATATGAGATATCCATAGAGCGATAGTAAAGTACACCTGAACTTTTGGGACCTGTGTGAAGAAACCATATGGCATATCCTACCGATAGTAAAGTACAGTCTGTATTGTAGACATCCGGAAACATATGGCAACCATAGAGCGATAGAAGATCATCTGTAGAGACATACCTGAAAAAGCATATCCATAGAGCATAGAAAGTACAGTCTGTATTGTAGCACAGTACCTGGAAACCCCAAATGGCATATCCATAGAGCGATAGAAAGATGTGTCATATGCAGTGAGCAGACTCGAAAGTGAAGCATCCTGCGGTTAGCACTTGATGTGACCGCTAATGTGAAACAAACACAACGCCCCCCGTTGACTCAACTGTGATTGAGTACCTACTCTCTTGAGAAGGTAAAGCACAGAGAGAGGCATCACCCTCATTACGCTGGCCCAAGAAATGATCTCCAACATCACGCTTACGGAAGCTATGGGATACCTTTACCTTACCGATAGTTACGATATTGTAGCACAAGGAAATATGGCAACATAGAGCGATAGTAAAGACAGTCTGGAGACAGATGAAAAATGGATACATAGGATGATAGAAAGTCAGCTGTGACAGAGCCGCCATTGAGATCCTGAGGACAAAGAAGAAACCATGGATCACACCTAAACTTTTGACCTGTGTGATAAACAATCATCTGTGGTGCCCCAACGACCTTCGAAAAGTCAACAATGACGAAAGGATGGGATAGATAAGGAAACTGGATAGAAGATACCAGTAGTGACATCTGAAAAAGAACAGCAGCAAGCAGACCTACGAGACTGTGAAGCGGCTGGCAAGTGTTAAACAGCCCGGTCTCCACAATCCAAAACAAATCTGGATATGCCTTACAGAAGAACAAGAATCTTGTAATAAAGAGTACTGTTCTGACCTCTACATGTACAACCACACACCAAACGGAGTCCCATCATTCTGGCCCAGAGAAAACAAGAAGAAATCTCGCTCAAATTCTCCGACCCACGGGTGTAAATGATAGGAAAGACATACTGCAAGGCACGGTGCAAGGAGGCAGAAAAAGATGGAGACAGATAGGTTAGGATCGAGAATGGACTGGCTTGACACTGAGCGAAGCCATATTCCTGAGGACAAAAAAATGGAGTACGCTGGTTAAACAATCATCTGTGGTGACGACCTTCGAGTGACGGGATGGGATAGGATAAGATAAGATAGGATAGTACAGTAGTGTCTGAATTGTAACACAGTGACACAGCGGTACAACCCAAGCCTGGCATGTGGAAGACCCTGGTTCACGTTCTAACGTGTACTCGGGATTTCCATCACAAGGTTCGACTCTCTGTAATAACTATACATTTGTTCACCTATCCCTTGTATCACCGATGAGCACCAACCCTCATAATTCTGGCCCAGAGGAAACAATAAGTCTCGCCCACGACTCTCGCCCACGGGTTTGTAAATGAACACACTACATCCAATACCAGCACAGTTGACACTATTAGGGTTTTCCCGTTGACACAACTGTTTTACCTTGATGAGATCCATTCCTCCGTTACCAGGTTACAACAACATTTCGGATGCGGTGGTATGACGTGACTTTGTCATACGATGGATGCATAATCATGCAAAAAGTAACATCATACACATCTGCCAAGAAGCGACATCATACACACCTGCTAACAAGTGAATCATATACCCCAGCTATCAAGTGACATCATTCACACCTGCCATCAAACACTTGCCTCAAGTGACATCATACACCCCTGCTATCAACATTCATCTTCCCGTCTCATTTTGCGTACTGTGGCTGTAACACATAATGTCTATTGCATTACTCGTCGTCTTGGACTCACGTTTGAGGGCATGGACCTGTTATTAATAGCGATAGTATTATTATTACTATCGCTATCCCTTCATATCAGTTACATCTAGGGATCCGCCCAGTGTTCCCCCAGGTCTATGTTCCCTCAAGTCTAAAAAGAGTCTCTTATATCAGTTTATGTTCCCTCCAGGTTTTTCAGGTCTATCCAGTCTGTTCCCCCTGGTCCGCCACAAACATAATTATTTGGGGAACACTTAGGCCTAGGGGAACAATAACCTGGCAACATAGTCCTGGGGTTATACAAAGACCCCTATAACAGTTCTAACAAAAGGATGCTGAGTGCTTTCCCTCTTTCAACCATAATTCTCTCTCTCTCTCTCTCTCTCTCTCTCTCTCTCTCTCTCTCTCTCTCTCTCTCTCTCTCTCTCTCCCCTGTCCTCCCTATGCAGCAATCCCAGGCCCCCAGGTGAGAAAGATAATAAGGCGTGGGGTGCAATAATTACCACCTTGGCGTGTTTCACGGTAATCATTACAGTCATGCCACGATAATCTGGCATTCTGAACGCAACAAAGAATTCCCCATAAACAGGTGCTGCACATCACAAAAGCGCGCGACGTTCTCCGATACTTCTCAATGCTTTCCGAGTCTATGCAAATTTCTAACAATAAGTGCGCCGATCGGACACAATGCATCAACGTTTGTAATGAGTGATTCGCTATCTCCAACTTCAGATTGGTTTGCAAGCAAAGCACGAATCGTATTTTGTGTGTCGACAGGCCTGGCATGCCGTGGCATTACGAACAAGACAGGCATGTCTACTGGAGGGTGTCGACAGAATTGTGATTTCGGTAAGGCAGAAGTTTAAGCTTCCTCCCGTAGACACAATATGGATCTCTCTAAAGCAATCTGTTCACTATGGACCTATCTACAGCATGTTCTGTTTATTATGGATTCGTCTGTACAACACGTGCTATTCACTATGGATCTATCAACAGCAAGTGCTGTTCAATGTGGATCTGTCTATAAAGCTTGTGCTGTTCACTATGGATCTTTCTATACAACATGTTCTGTTCACTGTGGCGCTATCTACAGCATGTGCTGTTCACTATGGATCTTTCTATACAACATGTTCTGTTCACTGTGGCGCTATCTACAGCATGTGCTGTTCACTATGGATCTTTCTATACAACATGTTCTGTTCACTGTGGCGCTATCTACAGCATGTGCTGTTCACTATGGATCTTTCTATACAACATGTTCTGTTCACTGTGGCGCTGCCTATAACCTGTGCTGTTCACTGTGGATCCGTCAACAGCATGTGCTGTTCACTGTGGATCCGTCAACAGCATGTTCTGTTCCCTGTGGCGCTATCTACAGCATGTGCTGTTCACTGTGGATCCGTCAACAGCATGTTCTGTTCCCTGTGGCGCTATCTACAACATGTGCTGTTCACTGTGGATCTGCCTATACAGCATATGCTGTTCACTGTGGATCTGTCTACAGCATGTGCTGTTCACTGTGGATCTGTCTATACTTCATATGCTGTTCACTATGGATCTGTCTACAGCAGGTGTTGTTCCCTGTGGATCTGTCTACAGCATGTGCTGTTTCTTTGTGGATCTGTTTATAATGCATGTGCTGTTCACTGTGGATCTGTACATATAGCATGTGTTGTTCACTGTGGATATGTCTACACAGCAGGTGCTGTTCACTGTGGATCTGTCTATACTTCATATGCTGTTCACTATGGATCTGTCTACAGCAGGTGTTGTTCCCTGTGGATCTGTCTACAGCATGTGCCGTTCACTGTGGATCTGTCTACAGCATGTGCTGTTTCACTGTGGATCTGTCTACAGCATGTGCCGTTCACTGTGGATCTGTCTACAGCATGTGCTGTTACTGTGGATCTGTCTATACAGCATGTGCTGTTCACTGTGGATCTGTCTATACAGCATGTGCTGTTCACTTATGGATCTGTCTACAGCATGTGCTGTTCACTGTGGATCTGTCTACAGCATGTGCTGTTCACTGTGGATCTGTCTACAGCATGTGCTGTTCACTGTGGATCTGTCTACAGCATGTGCTGTTCACTGTGGATCTGTCTACAGCATGTGCTGTTCACTGTGGATCTGTCTACAGCATGTGCTGTTCACTGTGGATCTGTCTACAGCATGTGCTGTTTCACTGTGGATCTGTCTATACAGCATGATGCTGTTCACTGTGGATCTGTCTACAGCATGTGCTGTTCACTGTGGATCTGTTCACTGTAAACCTGTTTACGGCATGTGTTGTGTGTTCACTGTGGATCTGTCTATACAGCATGGTGTTGTTCACTGTGGATCTGTCTATACAGCATGTTCTGTTTACTGTGGATCTGTCCATGGCATGTGTTGTGTGTACACTGTGGATCTGTCTATACAGCATGTTCTGTTCACTGTGGATCTGTCCAGCATGTGTTGTGTGTCACTGTGGATCTGTCCATGGCATGTGTTGTGTGTACACTGTGGATCTGTCCATGGCATGTGTTGTGTGCCTGTGGATCTGTCCATGGCATGTGTTGTGTGTACACTGTGGATCTGTCCATGGCATGTGTTGTGTGTACACTGTGGATCTGTCCATGGCATGTGTTTGTGTGTACACTTGGCTTCTTAGCGACAAAGTGAAAGGGAACCAAATTGTTGGTGGGCAAGCCAACAGTTGTTATGACAACGTTCAGTGGTTCTTGAGATATGACGTCAAACTAACTCACAGGATAACGGACTGACCAACGGACATTTGGCTGATTCCCGAATACATCGAAGTATTTTTAGGTATGACGGAGAAAAAGAAGGTGCTAGAGAATATACTATAAATACAGGTGTTAGAGGATATACTATAAATACAGCTATAACGGAGAAGAAGAAGGTGTTAAGGGATATACTATAAATACAGCTATGACGGAGAAGAAGAAGGTGTTAGGGGATATACTATAAATACAGCTATGACGGAGAAGAAGAACAAGGTGTTAGGGGATATACTATAAATACAGGTATGGAGGAGAAGAAGAAGAAGATGTTAAGGGATATACCCTAATCTCAATCACAAGACGATGTTGGTTTCAATGTTATATCTCAATCACAAGACGATGTTGGTGTCAATGCAATATCTCAATCACAAGACGATGTTGGTGTCAATGTTATATCTCAATCACAAGACGATGTTGGTTTCAATGTTATATCTCAATCACAGGACGATGTTGGTGTCAATGCTATATCTCAATCACAAGACGATGTTGGTGTCAATGTTATATCTCAATCACAAGACGATGTTGGTGTCAATGCTATATCTCAATCACAAGACGATGCATTGTATAATAATGTTCTGTCGAAAATTATGAAATTGTCAATATGTATGTATCTATCTATCTATCTATCTATCTATCTATCTATCTATCTATCTATCTATCTATCTATCTATCTATCTATCTATCTATCTATCTATCTATCTATCTATCTATCTATCTATCTATCTATCTCTCTCTCTCTCTCTCTCTCTCTCTCTCTCTATATATATATATATATATATATATATATATATATATATATATATATATATATATACAGACAGACAGAGAGAGGGGGAGATGTGTGTGTGCGTGTGTGTGTGTGTGAAGACATTGAGAGAAGGAAGCGGGAACAAAAAGGAACGGTAACAATTTTTTGGCTGAAGCGCTGATGCTTTTGGAACGCGGGAAAAATGGATATTGCCGTCTCAAACAGTTTAACACACGCATACACACGCACGCACACACACGCAAACACTCACACACACACAGGGACCGAGCGAGACTCATGAAGAGAGAGAGAGAGAGAGAGAGAGAGAGAGAGAGAGAGCGTTCACATTCAGGGAGAAAAGAATACTGAGATTATTTTTTTAATAGTTATATGCTGCGGTGTGCAGAACATATCCTCGATAATAATAATAATAATAATAATAATAATAATAATAATAATAATAATAATAATAATAATAATAATAATTAAAAAAAATATCCCTCCCTCCAACCTTTTTCACCCCACTACATCCACCACACTACATCCACCACACTGCATCCACCCGTACCCCACTACATCCACCCCACTACATCCATCACACTACATCTACCACGCTACATCCACCCTACTACATCCACCCCACTACATCCACCACACTACATCCACCACACTACATCCACCCGTACTCCACTACATCCACCCCACTACATCCATAGCACTACATCCACCACACTACATCCATCACACTACATCCACCCGTTCCCCACTACATCCACCCCACTACATCCATCCCACTACATCCACCACACTACATCCATCACACTAAATCCACCACACTACATCCACCACACTACATCCACCCGTACCCCACTACATCCACCACACTACATCCACCACACTACATCCACCCGTACCCCACTACATCCACCCCACTACATCCATAACACTACATCCACCACACTACATCTATCACACTACATACACCCGTACCCCACTACATCCACCCCACTACATCCATAACACTACATCCACCACACTACATCCATCACACTACATCCACCCGTACCCCACTACATCCACCCCACTACATCCATAACACTACATCCACCACACTACATCCATCACACTACATCCACCCGTACCCCACTACATCCACCCCACTACATCCATCCCACTACATCCACCACACTACATCCATCACACTACATCTACCACACTACATCCACTCTACTACATCCACCCCACTACATCCACCACACTACATCCACCCCACTACATCCACCACACTACATCCACCCCACTACATCCACCACACTACATCCACCACACTACATCCACCCCACTACATCCACCACACTACATCCACCCCACTACATCCACCGCACTACATCCACCACACTACATCCACCACACTACATCCACCACACTACATCCACCACACTACATCCACCACACTACATCCACCACACTACATCCACCACACTCCATCCCACCCCAAGATAAGGACACAAAACAACTTCCGCCCCAGCCCCTGTATCCTACATTGACCATCTCCTTTATTCCCCAGCCCCTGTATCCTACATTGACCATCTTCTTTATTCCCCAGCCCCTGTATCCTACATTGACCATCTCCTTTATTCCCCAGCCCCTGTATCATACATTGACCATCTCCTTTATTCCCCTGTCCCTGTATTCTACATTGACCATCTCCTTTATTCCCCAGCCCCTGTATCCTACATTGACCATCTCCTTTATTCCCCAGCCCCTGTATCCTACATTGACCATCTCCTTTATTCCCCAGCCCCTGTATCCTACATTGACCATCTTCTTCATTCCCCAATCCCTGTATCCTACATTGACCACCTCCCTCATTCCCCAGCCCCTGTATCCCCTGTATCTTATACAGGCCACCTCCCTCATTCCCCAGCCCCTGTATCTTATACTGGACACCTCCTTCATTCCCCAACCCCTGTATCTTATACTGGACACCTCCTTCATTCCCCAGCCCCTGTAACTTATACTGGACACCTCCCTCATTCCCCAGCCCCTGTATCTTATTCAGGCCACCTCCCTCATTCCCCAGCCCATGTATCTTACTTATACAGGCCACCTCCCTCATTCGCCAGCCCCTGTATCTTATACAGGCCACCCCCCTCATTCCCCAGCCCCTGTATCTTATACTGGACACCTCCCTCATTCGCCAGCCCCTGTATCTTATACAGGCCACCTCCCTCATTCCCCAGCCCCTGTATCTTATACAGGCCACCTCCCTCATTCGCCAGCCCCTGGATCTTATACAGGCCACCTCCCTTATTCCCCAGCCCCTGTATCTTATACAAGCCACCTCCCTCATTCCCCAGTCCCTGTATCTTATACTGGACACCTCCCTCATTCACCAGCCCCTGTATCTTATACAGGCCACCTCCCTCATTCCCCAACCCTTGTATCTTATACAGGCCACCTCCCTCATTCCCCAGCCCCTGTATCTTATACAGGACACCTCCCTCATTCCCCAGCCCCTGTATCTTATACAGGCCACCTCCCTCATTCCCCAGCCCCTGTATCTTATACTGGACACCTCCTTCATTCCCCAACCCCTGTATCTTATACTGGACACCTCCTTCATTCCCCAGCCCCTGTATCTTATACTGGACACCTCCCTCATTCCCCAGCCCCTGTATCTTATACAGGCCACCCCCCTCATTCCCCAGCCCTTGTATCTTATACAGGCCACCTCCTTCATTCCCCAAACCCTGTATCTTATACTGGACACCTCCTTCATTCCCCAGCCCCTGTATCTTATACTGGACACCTCCCTCATTCCCCAGACCCTGTATCTTATACTGGCCACCTCCTTCATTCCCCAGCCCCAAGAAGCGTCACACAAGAGTTTATACACCCATAACACACTCGCGTGCACACACGAGCGTACTCGCAGCACGCACACACACAAACACACCCACATATGCACACACTCGCGCACACACACACACATATACGCAGAAATAATGCCCTTTTCATGGAAGTAACAAAAATGCCTAACCGACAAACCGCTGCAGAATTGTGTGTAATTTGTAAGATATTGTGGGAAGATTTCCTAAACTGCGTCAAAAACGTCGATACTCCACAAATTATTCTGCACCACTTGATTGCAAAAGGAAAGACATATTCTTTCCCTCTTCTGCTTTCTTCCTCTGCTTTCAAATTCTCTTGGTGTTGTTGTTGTTGTTATTGTTGTGGTGGTGGTGGCGGTGGTGGTAATGATTCTTCTTCTTCTTCTTCTTCTTCTTCTTCTTCTTCTTCTTCTTAACTTATCAAACGGAAATTTTCAATTTTACAAAAGCAGATGAATATTGTATATGAAAATTAGATTAGTATTTTATAGTGTAATACAAACACTGCTGCTGCTGCTCTCTCTCTCTCTCTCTCTCTCTCTCCCTCTCTCTCTCTCTCTCTCTCTCTTTCTCTCTCTCTCTCTCTCTCTCTCTCTCTCTCTCTCTCTCTCTCTCTCTCTCTCTCTCTCTCTCTCTTTCTTCTTCTTCTTTTTCTTCTTCTTCTTCACAAGCGCTGACATTGTACAGCTCTGAGGGTGTACCAACCTTCAAGTTCCCAATAACTCTGCGAACCTCGGGATTACAATGTAACTGTAATAAGAAAATGCGATAAAAACAAAAACAAAGGAAATAACAAATTGGAAAGAGGCAGAACACATATTTTAAAACAAAATATTTAAAGACAAAAACTGTATAATTGAGATAAAATCAGTATAAAGCATCAGAACACTCCAATTCCAAACAAAATAAAACAAATAAATAAATTAGTTAATTTATTTCTTTAAAATTATGTTTCGAAGATTAGTTCACTCGATTTGCATTATTTTGGTTTTACCTTGGAGGTAAAGTCTAAGTACATACCAAACGACCTAAATCCCTACATTAGTTTGGGAGAAAGTAGGATTAGAAATTAAAGAAAAACAAACACCATTTAAATTATGACATCACCACGATGACATCACCCAACATGCATATTTTGTCGTCTAGTAGGATTCACTATTTCCTAAATAAATACCAAGCTTCAAAGAAATCCCTCCATTAGTTTCAGAGAAATAGTGCGCACATGTCACCTCCGGACAGCTGGACGATGCTGGCGTGACGCCCAAAGCTAAAAACAACTAGTAGTTTCCCAACTGTACAGCTCGGAAAGTACTAAAGGAACTTACTGTGTTTCAACACACTTGTGTGCCTCGGCGCACTGACTTCCCTTGCTGCAGTTGTTTATTTGTTTACCATGGACAGCAAATGGAACACGCCAAGTTCAGTGGTACCTTTCAGCAAACAGCGCCCGGCTCATCACGTCCGCAGTTACAATGCAAGCTCCCCGCCAAAGTCATTTGCACCAAACATACAATACAACTACCCCAAATCCAACACGTTGTTTACTTTTGGCCAAAACATACAACACAACTACCCCAAATCCAACACGTTGTTTACTTTTGGCCAAAACATACAACACAACTACCCCAAATCCAACAAGTTGTTTACTTTTGGCCAAAACATACAACACAACTACCCCAAATCCAACAAGTTGTTTACTTTGGGCCAAAACATACAACACAACTACCCCAAATCCAACACGTTCTTTACTTTTGGGCAAAACATACAACACAACTACCCCAAATCCAACAAGTTGTTTACTTTGGGCCAAAACATACTACACAACTACCCCACATCCAACAAGTTGTTTACTTTGGGCCAAAACATACAACACAACTACCCCAAATCCAACAAGTTGTTTACTCTGGGCCAAAACATACAACACAACTACCCCAAATCCAACAAGTTGTTTACTTTTGGCCAAAACGGGTTTACTTTCAAATTCGCATGACATTAAACAATGATACAGTGAGCTTTGTTATGACATTAAACAATGATACAGTGAGCTTTGTTATGACATTAAACAATGATACAGTGAGCTTTGTTATGGCATTAAACAATGATACATGAGCTTTGTTATGATATAAACAATGATACATGAGCTTTGTTATGACATTAAACAATGATACAGTGAGCTTTTTTATTATATTAAACAATGAGACAGTGAGCATTGTTATGACATTAAACAATGAGACATTGAGCTTTGTTATGACATTAAAGAATGATACAGTGAGCTTTGTTATGACATTAAACAATAATACAGTGAGCTTTGTTATGACATTAAACAATGAGACAGTGAGCTTTCGTTGCCTAAACCAACCGTTAAAGATTGAACTTTCCATGTCCGTTTCAAGTCCAACTTAAAAACTCATCTCTTCCTTAAAAATATCCGATCCGGTCTCCCATCATTAGCATCATTTCTTCTTTTCTGATTCAAATCATCGCCATCACACCGCGCGCTCCATTCCCCTCACTCCTTACCTGCTCTCCTCCTCCCCCTCCCGCCCTCGTCTTTTATATTTTTTCTTGTAAATATTCTGTTTCATGTTTGTATTATGTTTTTGCATAATGTATTAGTGTCTGGTTTTAGTTTAACTTATTTTTATATGTATTTCGATGTTAACGTCAAGAATAAATGCGTCAGAACTGTGCTTTGAACTGATGTCATTAGAAAAAAGCACTATATAAATACCTTTTTTTAAAACATAAACTGTGAGCATTCAGATGGGAAAAAATAACATAAAATATATCATAGTATTGACACGGTTTATGGATCAACTCTGATGGGATGACCTTGCCTTTCCACAGCAGCTCAACAAAAGCTTTTCATATTTTGAAGTTAGGTCAGCCGGGCTAGCTATAAATAGCTTCGCCAATGCTTCCTTTTACAGGAAGTGTGGTGCAGGCAAGCTATACATAGCCCGCAGCATGCGAAACGCGGAGGCACTGAAAAGTGCTGCTGACATAGGAATTGAGCTGGTGTGTTTCTTTCAAGAACGAAAAGCGCTATAAAAATATGCTATAACTTTTTTCATTGAATAGTTAACACAGATGTCACTGATTCCTATTTCACCAACTCCGTTACGCTGACACTCATACCTACACTTGTTTGGAATGTTGGTTGTTTTGCTGTTGCTACTGCTTCATCGTCTTCCTATCCCTCTCTTCTTCTTCTTCTTTTTTTGTTCTTCTTCTTCTTCTTTTCTTGTTCTTGTTCTTCTTCTTGTTCTTTTTCTTGTTGTTGTTCTTCTTCCTCCTCCTACTTCCCCTTATCTTTTCTTCTTGTCCTTCTTTTTCTCTTGTTCTTGTTCTTCCTCCCACTCCTCCTTATCTTTTGTTTTTGTTCTTCTTTGATTCTTGAGTCGCCTTAAGGTGAACTATATGCCAGTTATAAGTTCTCGTATTATTATTATTATTATTATTATTATTATTATTATTATTATTATTATTATTATTATTATTATTATTATGGCTCAGCGGCAGGGCGCTCTTGTGGTATTCCTATGGCTTAGGTTTGAAAGCCATAAAGGACAAGTGGCCACGTTTCACTGGCCATCTTAGAAGTATGATTACTGTGGTGGTTCAGTGTTGAATGAAGTCTCCACCTCTCTTTCTCTGCTATGGTTTATCCCATCTGCCATATCGCCAATGGTGGGTGTAGATGTCACACTTCCATGTTCATACTTGTGATTTTTCTTGTTGATATTGTTATTGTTGTTGTTGTTGACGTTGTTGTTGTTCTTGTTCTTGTTGCTCTTCTTCTTCTCTTCTTCCGTCCGTCCTACTTGGAGACAGTCTAGTTTTCATCTTTTCGTGCTTGTTGATATCAGACTATCAGATGCAGATGCAGGCAAGTTATCACGGCAAAACGTGATGGTGGTAACATCAGCACGTCATTGGAGGTTTTCTTGAGCCTGTACGATACAACGAACGAGAGGAATGACGCCCGCCAAGACAGGTACCGGATATTCTTCGCTTGGAACTGAGAAGTATGTTTAGAAAGAAGCTCTGCTGAAGTAGTAGTAGTAGTGGTAGTAGTAGTAGTGGTGGTAATATCACATGACACGCATATGACATGCGCTCTCGTACTGTATTTGTAGTAGTAGTAGTAGTAGTAGTAGTAGTAGTAGTAGTAGTAGTAGTAGTAGTAGTATCACATGACACGCATATGACATACGCTCTCGTAATGTGCTTGTAGTAGTAGTAGTAGTAGTAGTAGTAGTAGTAGTAGTAGTAGTAGTAGTAGTAGTAGTAGTAGTAGTAGTAGTAGTAGTAGTAGTAGTAGTATCACATGAAACGCATATGACATTCGCTCTCGTATTATGCTTTTACATGTTTCGTAGCAAGCGGAACCTCAAACAAATTTGGAACATTGACGACATCTGATGCATGGGAGAGAATGCCATGCACGATAATCCAACCGTCTAAGGTCATCGTTTATGCATAATAGTGAACACTTGATCAGGAGCAATCTCCATACATAGACAGAGAGAATAGTGAACACTTGATCAGGAGCAATCTCCATACATAGACAGAGAGAATAGTGAACACTTGATCAGGAGCAATCTCCATACATAGACAGGGAGAATAGTGAACACTTGATCAGGAGCAATCTCCATACATAGACAGAGAGAATAGTGAACACTTGATCAGGAGCAATCTCCATACATAGACAGGGAGAATAGTGAACACTTGATCAGGAGCAATCTCCATACATAGACAGGGAGAATAGTGAACACTTGATCAGGAGCAATCTCCATACATAGACAGGGAGAATAGTGAACACTTGATCAGGAGCAATCTCCATACATAGACAGAGAGAATAGTGAACACTTGATCAGGAGCAATCTCCATACATAGACAGAGAGAATAGTGAACACTTGATCAGGAGCAATCTCCATACATTGACAGGGAGAATAGTGAACACTTGATCAGGAGCAATCTCCATACATAGACAGGGAGAATAGTGAACACTTGATCAGGAGCAATCTCCATACATAGACAGGGAGAATAGTGAACACTTGATCAGGAGCAATCTCCATACATAGACAGAGAGAATAGTGAACACTTGATCAGGAGCAATCTCCATACATAGACAGAGAGAATAGTGAACACTTGATCAGGAGCAATCTCCATACATAGACAGGGAGAATAGTGAACACTTGATCAGGAGCAATCTCCATACATAGACAGAGAGAATAGTGAACACTTGATCAGGAGCAATCTCCATACATAGACAGAGAGAATAGTGAACACTTGATCAGGAGCAATCTCCATACATAGACAGAGAGAATAGTGAACACTTGATCAGGAGCAATCTCCATACATAGACAGGGAGAATAGTGAACACTTGATCAGGAGCAATCTCCATACATAGACAGAGAGAATAGTGAACACTTGATCAGGAGCAATCTCCATACATAGACAGGGAGAATAGTGAACACTTGATCAGGAGCAATCTCCATACATAGACAGGGAGAATAGTGAACACTTGATCAGGAGCTATCTCCATACATAGACAGAGAGAATAGTGAACACTTGATCAGGAGCAATCTCCATACATAGACAGGGAGAATAGTGAACACTTGATCAGGAGCTATCTCCATACATAGACAGAGAGAATAGTGAACACTTGATCAGGAGCAATCTCCATACATAGACAGAGAGAATAGTGAACACTTGATCAGGAGCAATCTCCATACATAGACAGAGAGAATAGTGAACACTTGATCAGGAGCAATCTCCATACATAGACAGGGAGAATAGTGAACACTTGATCAGGAGCAATCTCCATACATAGACAGAGAGAATAGTGAACACTTGATCAGGAGCAATCTCCATACATAGACAGAGAGAATAGTGAACACTTGATCAGGAGCTATCTCCATACATAGACAGAGAGAATAGTGAACACTTGATCAGGAGCAATCTCCATACATATACAGAGAGAATAGTGAACACTTGATCAGGAGCAATCTCCATACATAGACAGGGAGAATAGTGAACACTTGATCAGGAGCAATCTCCATACATAGACAGGGAGAATAGTGAACACTTGATCAGGAGCAATCTCCATACATAGACAGAGAGAATAGTGAACACTTGATCAGGAGCAATCTCCATACATAGACAGGGAGAGAGAGAGGAGGGGTGGGGAGGGGGTTGTTACACAATGATAAGAAAACTTGTTCGTTTAATTAAATGTTGATGCTTCATCAATACACAGAGAGGTAGAAACCTTTTTTTAAATGACACCCTCAATAGGTGCAATTTGTAAAAACTACAAATCCATGACCAAACACGTAAAAAAAGGGCAGTTCAACAACAAAACACTGTGATCATGTCTTGGGATTAAGCTGTTTAATCCTTCACTGACAAATAAATCCACAGATTCAGGCCATTGGCACTCCAACGCCAATACAGTTGTGAAAAAAAAACAATAGCTAGGGCAACATGACCAGGAATAAGCATGAGGAGGTAGGGTAGGGGAGAGAGAGAGAATCGAAAGATAATTTTTTATTTAACAAAAATAGTAGAATAAGCAGTGGTCTGCTCTTTTAACATCTGGCCCTCGCCCTACAGAGGAACTAGTCTAAGTCTACTGAAACTACAAAAAAAATGAAAACGATTAAATGTATACAGATAAAGTTGAGTAAGGAACACAAGCATTGGAATTGGGAATAGGGGGTGGAGTTGCACATTAATTTTATATTCATATTTAACATTTATAGCATTCCTAAAATCATTTGGTTTGTAAGCAACTAAGCTTAAAGGACATTATACACATTAACTAGACCGTATAATTTGTTTTCTAAATAATTAAAGAAAACAATATACATGTACATTGCATAAAATCATCAGTAGCAAAGAACATTGAGTTTGTAGAAAGAAAAAAAAAAGGCCTTTTTTTCTTACATGTAAAATGAAGGCAACCTTTATTTTGACTTAATAAAGTGGGAATCATATTTGCTCTTAAAAATATTAATGTTGGTAAATTTGTCTCTGGAAGTTTGAGAGAGAGTTCCAGGGACTGCTACCTGAATAAATTAAACTATGCTTATACAGATAAATCCGAGAAAGAGGAGTGTTCAATCTCATGACTTGGTGTGAACTTCTCAAAGAGAATTTTGAGCATATGATTTCTTGTACAAATCCAGTGATAATGTTGTCCATTAATGAACCCTTATTATAAGCCGAGAGAGAGAGAGAGATAGAGAGAGAGACACACACACAGAGAGACAGAGAGAGAGACTCCCTAAGTTCAAAAGAGTAAATTACCTCTTAAATCTCTTAAATTATTTCTTAACTACGAATAAATTATAAACGTTGGAATTCAGGCTATTTGCGTTTAACACGGATTGAGGTTGTCAAGGATAGGGCAAAAGAAAGCAGAAGAAGAAGAAGAGAGAGGGAGAGGTGATAGAGGTGGTGGTGGCAGAACAGAGGTGATAGTGAGGTAACATAACAAAATACAATAATGTCTTGGGGTTCAGGGTGATAGTGAGGTAACATAACAAAATACAATAATGTCTTGGGGTTCAGGGTGATAGTGAGGTAACATAACAAAATACAATAATGTCATGGGGTTCAGGGTGATGGTGAGGTAACATAACAAAATACAATAATGTCATGGGGTTCAGGGTGTTGGTGAGGTAACATAACAAAATACAATAATGTCTTGGGGTTCAGGGTGATAGTGAGGTAACATAACAAAATACAATAATGTCATTGGGTTCAGCTGTCGGACATTGCAATAGTACCACATAACATACCACATAACATACCACATAACATACCACATAATTTTGTTCCTTGTTTTGTAAGTTTCCTTCTTACACTTGGGTCAACTTGCAAACCATTTGCCAAACACATCATCATCAGCATCATCAAGCATATGGTTCCACAATTCTCTTAATGATGATTCCATGGTTTTATCTAGAGGGATGATCATGATCTACACACAGCCCTACAATCTATTTTCTTGTATATTTATTTAACACAATAATACTGAGTGCTTGGACGTTACGGGGATTTCATACAATCACGGATGCATTCAGGCGTTCTTTTCTTCATTTATTTGTTTAGTTATCTCTCTATTTAGTCCCCCTCCAAGTGAAGTTTTCTACTTAGTCCCCCTCCATGTGAAGTTGTTTATATAGTCCCCCTCCAAGTGAAGTTGTTTATATAGTCCCCCTCCATGTGAAGTTGTTTATAGTCCCCCTCCAAGTGAAGTTGTTTATATAACCCCCCTCCATGTGAAGTTGTTTATATAGTCCCCCTCAATGTGAAGTTGTTTATATAACCCCCCTCCAAGTGAAGTTGTTTATATAGTCCCCCTATAAGTGAAGTTGTTTATATAGTTATAGTCCCCCTCCATGTGAAGTTGTCTATATAGTCCCCCTCCAAGTGAAGTTGTTTATATAGTCCCCCTCCATGTGAAGTTGTCTATATAGTCCCTCTCCATGTGAAGTTGTCTATATAGTCCCCCTCCATGTGAAGTTGTCTATATAGTCCCTCTCCATGTGAAGTTGTTTATATAGTCCCCCTCCAAGTGAAGTTGTTTATATAGTCCCCCTCCATGTGAAGTTGTCTATATAGTCCCCCTCCATGTGAAGTTGTCTATATAGTCCCTCTCCATGTGAAGTTGTCTATATAGTCCCTCTCCATGTGAAGTTGTCTATATAGTCCCTCTCCATGTGAAGTTGTCTATATAGTCCCTCTCCATGTGAAGTTGTCTATATAGTCCCTCTCC
>CM072515.1:80324682-80354682 GCA_036898135.1 Oncomelania hupensis
CTGACGCTAATGTCCTAGAGTACAAGACATCAATACACACAGCATGCACTATAAATGTAGGTCCTGTTCCCTCCTGTCCTGGGAGGCGCTGCTCTTCAGACTAGTGCGCTCTCCCTGAGAAAGCTGCCCGAACTCCGTATGGATGACCAATTTTGTTTTTACGACAAAAAAACAGTAGACAATTACTAAATACTGGCAGAAAGAGGGCGTGCAGCGACCCCTTATTTCTGGTTGCCCAACAGATTCAAAAGGTAATTCTTTATACAGGCGTAGAAAACTGTTTATCTGTAATTCCTTAAGGCAGGCGTCTCTTCCAATAAAGATGAAAATCATATCTATCTGGAATTTTAACAGAAAAATGCAATACTTGGGTGGTCGATAAGATTTTCAGAGTTTTTGATTTAGACAACGATTGATTGAAATAGGAAAGGTGCAAAAGTTCAAATTTACTGGCAAAGTTTGGAAAGTTATTCCAAATACCTGTCACTGAGGCTTATTTAAAAAACAATTCTGCAAATCCTATCTACAGTATCTTTGATGATATATTATGAACGAGTCAGAATGTGTAAACTGTATACAAAAACAATATTTATTTGTAATTTACTATTGCAAATTTCTTGGTTTGGGAGATTTCCAGAAATGATGAGTCCGTTTAATGTTTACAGTTTAATTGTTGTCAGGTTCCCAAAGTATTCACAGTAGATAAACATAATATTTGCATTAATTTAAAATGCATACGTACGTGACGAGTAGAGGAGATATCATATTGTGATAAAACTGAATGTCGTTACATTGTTACATTAATGGTTTAGGAAAAGGGCACAAACGAAGGGTGAGATTGCTGAAAACCACCGCCAGATTTTGGGCCTTTCCCTGATGACCGTGTTAACTTATCTGAAATAAATCTTATTCGGCAATGCTTCTATGAAAGGTCTTTGAAAGAAATTCTAGGCAGACTAGACAACGCGTTATTGAGACTAAATTTGTGTACAAGTTTTTTGGCAAGCTTTAGCAAAGTACAATGTCTGTATTTACTTGTTTTAGAGACATTTTTTGGGAGGTGATTAAGGTTGTCGGGTTTGTCGATAAAGATCAGAAAGATTTGAAAAAGAAGAAGAAAAACAAGTCAATAGATTATAGTTATTTTGTTGATGGCAAAGTATCAATTAAACAATTTAAAAAATGGACAATAAAATGTTTTGTATTGTAGTGTAGTAGTAACGTAGTGCAGTGTAGCGTAATAGTTGTGTAGTGTAGCGTAGTGTAGCGTAGCTTACATTGTGTGGTGTAGTGTAGCGTACTGTTGTGTAATATAACGTATTAGTAACGTAGTGTAGTGTAGCGTAACGTAGTGCCGTGTAGTTTGGCGTAATAGTAATGTATTGTAGCGTTGCGTAGTGTAGCGTAACATTGTGTTGTGTAGTGTAGCGTAGTGTTGTGTAGTATAACGTATTATTAACGTAGTGTAGTGTAGCGTAGCGTAGTGCAGTTCAGTGTAGAGTAGTAATAATGTCATGAAGTGTAGCGTAGTATTAATGATTAATAATGTAATGTAGCGTAGTAGTAATGTAATGTAGTGTAGCGTAGTAGTAATGAGTAGTAATGTAACGTAGTGTAGCGTAGTAGTAATGAGTAGTAATGGATTGTAGCGTAGAAGTAACATAATATAGCGTATTATTAATGTAGTGTAGCGTAACGTAGTGTGGTACAGTGTAGCGTAGTATTAATGTAATGAAGTGTAGCGTAGTATTAATGAGTAATAATGTAATCTAGTGTAGCGTAGTAGTAATGTAATGTAGTGTAGCGTAGTAGTAATGAGTAGTAATGTAACGTAGTGTAGCGTAGTAGTAGTAATGAGTAGTACTGTAATGTAGGGTAGTAGTAATGTAATGTAGTGTAGCGTAGTAGTAATGAGTAGTAATGTAATGTAGTGTAGCGTAGTAGTAATGTAATGTAGTGTAGAGTAGTAGTAATGTAATGTAGTGTAGAGTAGTAGTAATGTAATGTAGTGTAGAGTAGTAGTAATGAGTAGCAATGCAATGTGGTGTAGTGTAGTAGTAATGTAGTGTAGTGTAGCGTAGTAGTAATGTAATGTAGTGTAGCGTAGTAGTAAAGTAATGTAATGTAGCGTAGTAGTAATGTAATGTAGGGTAGCGTAGTAGTAATATAATGTAGTAGTAAGTAATGTAGTGTAGTGTATCGTAACGTAGCGTAACGTCGTGTATTGTAGCGTATCGTCGTGTATTGTAGCGTAACATAGTGTTGTGTAATATAGCGTAGTAGTAACGTAGTATAGTGTAGCGTAACGTAGCGTAGCGTAACGTCGTGTAGTGCAGCGTAGTGTTGTGTAGTATAGCGTAGTAGTAACGTAGTGTAGTGTAGCGTAACGAAAATGTGGTGCAGCGTTGTGTAGTGTAGTGTGAAGATTTCGTGAGGTAGATGGGACAACCTAAAAGTGTATATCCTGTAGCGTTGTACACTTCTCAGCGTAATACCTGATATGTAGAAGATTTAGGTCTGGTGTACACTTCTCAGCGTAATACCTGATATGTAGAAGATTTAGGTCTGGTGTACACTTCTCAGCGTAATACCTGATATGTAGAAGATATAGGTCTGGTGTACACTTATCAGCGTAATACCTGATATGTAGAAGATATAGGTCTGGTGTACACTTTTCAGCGTAATACCTGATATGTAGAAGATATAGGTCTGGTGTACACTTCTCAGCGTAATACCTGATATGTAGAAGATATAGGTCTGGTGTACACTTCTCAGCGTAATACCTGATATGTAGAAGATATAGGTCTGGTGTACACCTCTCAGCGTAATACCTGATATGTAGAAGATATAGGTCTGGTGTACATTTCTCAGCGTAATACCTGATATGTAGAAGATATAGGTCTGGTGTACACTTTTCAGCGTAATACCTGATATGTAGAAGATATAGGTCTGGATGTGCAGAAGTTGCGGCGTCCAGGCGGTGGGCGGAATGTAGATGGTCATCAACCGCTGTGTGTGGAACGGCGCCCAGCACAAAAAGAACGCGATCACCACCGCCACTGAAACACACGCATCATTGATTTATTATTATTATCATCATCATCATCATCATCATCATCATCATCATCATCATCATCATCATCATCATCATCATCATCATCATCATCATCCCAGTCGTCATTATCATCATATCGCCATTAACTTCGTCGACATCTTCTTAATTGTTTACTTCCTCACACCTACACACGCACACACACACAAACACACACAAACACACGCACACACACACAAACACACACAAACACACACCCACAGATATATATCCCACGCAACCAAACTGTATCTGCAATTTCCAAAATAAATTGTAAAGTTGAAAAGTTTATACTGGTGATGGATGAAGGCAAGTGCTTAATCTGTCATTCCAGCCCACCAAACGTAGCACAATCTTCTTCCACAAATAAACTTTATCTCATAAATTGTACACGTCGGCCTCTCCTTCACTCCTAGCTTCTACATCCTACACACTCCATACACACACTCCACACACACACACACACACACACAAACACACGCATACTAGCACTCACACAATGACACAAGCGCGCGCCCGCACGCGTACACACACACACACAAACACATACTAGAATTCACACAATGACACGCGCGCACGCACACGCGCGCACACACGCGCACACACATGCATACTTGCACTCACTCGCACAATTAGGCACACCACACATGCATAATAGCACTCACACACAATGACGCACACTCCAACACAAACCACGCCACACACATACATTCAAGCACACACAAACACACACACACACACACACACACACACAAACACAACACAGACAAAGTCACAGGCAAGCACTTAAAACATGTATACACGTATGAACACAAATCTACACTCACCCACAAGCGCAAGTGTTTGTGTATTTGTGTTTTATCTACACATTGTAAGGTTTTTGTGTGCCAAAAATAAGCACAACGCGACGAACAATACTAATGGATTTGTGAAATAACAAAAGCAAACATGACCGATACATCAGCCAAACCTAAACCAACAAACTGCAACATTTAAACCAAATCAAACAATCTTTTAATACAATCTTTACATTACCACGTTTTTCACACATAACACGGAAGTTTGGCTTGCTATGAACTAACGAACGTACGAACAATAACACGCTCGATACCTCACGATCACACACACCTCACACACACCTCACACATTCCTATCCATAATTTTATACTACTCCTAATACTGCCACTACTACTGCTGCTGCTGCTGTTGTTGCTACTACTACTTTTACTACTAAGGTGCTATATATTAGTAGCGCTAACTAACGTAACTTAAATTTCGTTCTGGTGACTTATACCTTCAATCTGTTCTTGTTTAAAGGTCTCGCAATCCCAATGATGGATACGAGGCCACTAAAGTTAACAAATGTTAACATTTCACGATATTGTATGGGTTTATGTATAAAAAACAGTTTATGGCTCTCAAAGCTTGTATCTAAATTGTTATATTTGCTGTTGTTTATCTCCTTACAATGGCATGTTTGTCTTACAGAACGTGCTCAAGGCTATATTCTACATTAGTGGCTGACAGTCCTAGTCCCCCACACTAGTTTGCTTGCTGAAATCATGGCTGTGTCACTTTGTCCAGTTCCTCATGCTGCAAATAACAGTCTACGATGAAGCAAACCTAAATTTTAAATAAATAAATAAAGAAAAAATAAATAAATAAATAAAATTAAAATTAAATTATTTGTCTTCTACGCAATCTCTTCGGATCGGATCGCCGCGCTGATTTAAGAACGATGGGCATTCAATGCCGTGTATTGTTTCATTTTTATATAGTGCATATCGAACTGAAAAAAACTGCTTACGGCTATTATTTGACAACTCAGTCCATTTTTAATGAATACATACATACATACATACATACATACATACATACATACATACATACATACATACATACATACATACATACACACATACATACATACATACATACATACATACAGGGTACATTACATGTTATAACAGGTTGGATATTATCAATACACTTTAAAGTCATCGTCTATTGTTTAGTCATTCATTCATTTATTAATGTCAATGTTAATTACGGACAAACTACACAAGCGCCCCGGGTTCGATTCCCCAAAGTGGCATAATTATTTATTTTTGTCCCGGCTCTCCAGGCAGTTCTATAATTATTATCCAATATGTCACCCCAGCTGCACTTTATAGAACACGATCATGTTGATGAATTTGGGTTCGACTTTGGCCTTGAGCAGCTGAGCTAACAAGTGTGTTATATGCTGTAGAATTAGGCAAATTACTTTCATTTGCATTTACTTTCTGTGTAAATTTGAATCAATATGCGAGGTCAGTATTGACGTCTTCTTAGACCTACAAGTACAGCACAACGTACATTTTAAAACTTCTTCACCACCATTGTTAAGTGCCCCTAGCCTTAACAACCCACAGTACTCTCTTTTAAAAAGAGGCAATATCGACCACCGGAAATGTCGTAGAAATCAAATATTGACACTGACGGATCCGGATGTCTACGGAAAACCCGGAAAAGTTCCGGAGTGTGACGTAAAAAGTGGGTCAATTGATAAAGTCAGCAGTAGAAAATGGTACTTCAAGTGGCGGAGGAGGTCAGTATATAACAGTCCGTTGGGTGTTCTAATACTTGTCTGCGGCATGGTGCAGTGGTGTGTCCGTGGTCTACATGTCTGTGGCGTGGTGCAGTAGTGTGTCTGTGGCCTATGTGTCTGTGGCGTGGGGCAGTAGTGTGTCTGTGGCCTATGTGTCTGTGGCGTGGGGCAGTAGTGTGTCTGTGGCGTGGTGCAGTAGTGTGTCTGTGGCCTATGTGTCTGTTGCGTGGGGCAGTAGTGTGTCTGTGGCCTATGTGTCTGTGGCGTGGTGCAGTAGTGTGTCTGTGGCCTATGTGTCTGTGGCGTGGTGCAGTAGTGTGTCTGTGGCCTATGTGTCTGTGGCGTGGGGCAGTAGTGTGTCTGTGGCCTATGTGTCTGTGGCGTGGGGCAGTAGTGTGTCTGTGGCCTATGTGTCTGTGGCGTGGGGCAGTAGTTTGTCTGTGGCCTATGTGTCTGTGGCGTGGGGCAGTAGTTTGTCTGTGGCCTATGTGTCTGTGGCGTGGGGCAATAGTGTGCCCGTGGCCTATGTGTCTGTTGGGTTTGGGCCACACGTGGTGTGGAGAATGACGAGAGATCAAGGTGTGGAACTGGAAGAGAGCAAGGAGGAACGGATGTTGGTGTGGGTGAGGGCTGGGGAAGGATGGAAGGTTAAGAAAGAATAAACTGCTAGAAGAATAAGAACACGAAGAACAAAAACAAAAGAGAAAAAAAGAAGAGGAGAAATAATAACAACAATGAAGAGGAGGAGGAGGAGAAGGTGGAGGATTAAACACCTTGACAATTATTCAAATAAAGGGGACAAATAAAGGAATGGGTTAGATATAACAAAAATAAATTGAAATGAGACTGATTTTGATTTTAGGGGCGTTAGTGCCATAGTGCCCTCCCTTTTTTCAGTTTCAGCTTTGTCAGGCCAGACAGAAACAAAACATCATCTGTATCCTGTAGTGACCCCTTTCTCTTCTCTTCTCTCTCTCTCTCTCTCTCTCTCTCTCTCTCTCTCTCTCTCTCTCTCTCTCTCTCTCTCTCTCTCCCTCTCTCTCTCTCTCACGCATCTCACACTGTACACAAAGGGTCCAGGAACTACATTATCGTGCTCTACTGTTGTCAACCACCCACCGTATTTCAGACTCTGAAACACACAACGATCTAATGCTCTGCTCCTACACAAACAAAGTCTCCATTTACAGGGGCCAGTTTGTAACTGATCCCATCTCATCGCCCAATAGTTTGTCTCCATACATGTTAACACAGCCAATCATCCTATCCCAAAACCTGTGAATTTGACCATCAACAGATTAGGACCGGAAGTCACCAAAACTGTTTCCGAGTGGGAGCACGTGTGGCCCAGTTTTTACTTTTTGGATGTTGTTTGTTTTCTCTGCCAATATTGCCAATTTTCTTGTTAGCAAAACCCCAAACTACTTCCTTCCTGCATTTCTTTGTTGTTCTTCCTCTCGTTCTTGTGGCTCATTTGGCTCACCCCCTCCTCCTTCTCTCTCTCTCTCTCTCTCTCTCTCTCTCTCTCTCTCTCTCTCGAAATGAAGCTGTTGAAGAATTGTACACACTCTTCCTTGCTGTCATAAATAAACATGCACCTATGTGTAAGAATTGTACACACTGTTTCATCCTGTCATAAATAAACATGCACCTATGTGTAAGAACTGTACACCCATCCTGTCATAAATTAACATGCACCTATGTGTAAGAACTGTACACACTGTTCCTTGCTGTCATAGATAAAGATGCACCTATGTGTAAGAACTGTACACACTGTTCCTTGCTGTCATAGATAAAGATGCACCAATGTGTAAGAACTGTACACACTGTTCCTTGCTGTCATAGATAAAGATGCACCTATGTGTAAGAACTGTACACACTGTTCCTTGCTGTCATAGATAAAGATGCACCTATGTGTAAGAACTGTACACACTGTTCCTTGCTGTCATAGATAAACATGCACCTATGTGTAAGAACTGTACACACTGTTCCTTGCTGTCATAGATAAAGATGCACCTATGTGTAAGAAGAGAGTAAAAGGTCCAACACTCCCAAACTGGTTAACACCAGAAATAATGGAAGTTATTAAACTGCGAGACAAATATAAAAGGAATAAGCAGTTTAATGAATATACAATTCTAAGAAACAAAATCAATACTCTTTGTCATGGACCGATTTTTACAGTTCTTTGGGTCCGATGACTTTATATTATTGTTAGTTTGTTTCTTGTGAGAGTATATTGGTAATTCTTTTTAAGCAGAGCTACATTTTGAATGGTTGAGCTGGTCACACGACAGTTCACTAATGTACATTCGCAAATCTATTCTTTTTTTTTTTTTCTTGACTATACTAGAGATAATTGGTCTGGACTTCTCGGCAGCTGTGTTTGCAGAAGTCTGTCTGCGTGGGCCTCGAGAAATAAAGAAGAGGACGCGGGAGAAGAAGAAGAAGGCGAAGAAGAATATAAAATTTCAAAAAGTAAAAATTCGAATTTCTTTCCGTCTTCCAAAAGCAATCTCCTTGCCTTTACGCCACCTGTTTGAGTGATGGATGTGTATTTGTTGTGTGTGAGGGTGGATGAGACAGGTGAGCGTATATGTTAGTACAGATCGCCGCTCTTTGAGCCTGATTGATTTGGGAAAAGGCGCGTATATAGCACCCAGTATGATTATTATTATTAATAAAGAAGACGAGTAAGAAGAAGAAGAAGAAGAAGAAGAGAAGAAGAAGAAGAAGAAGAAGAAGAAGAAGAAGAAGAAGAAGAAGAAGAAGAAGAAGAAGAAGAAGAAGAAGAAGAAGAAGAAGAAGAAGAAGAAGAAGAAGAAGAAGAAGAGAAGAAGAGAAGAAGAAGAGAGGAGAAGAGAGAAGAAGAAGAAGAAGAAGAAGAAGAAGAAGAAGAAGAAGAAGAAGAAGAAGAAGAAGAAGAAGAAGAAGGAAGAAGAAGAAGAAGAAGAAGAGAGAGAGAAGAAGAAGAAGAAGAAGAAGAAGAAGAAGAAGAGAAGAGAAAGAAGATAAGGAGAGAGAAGAGAAGAAAGAGGGAGAAAAGAATGAGGAAACAATATACGTTACTAGAAGAGACTAGAGATGGAGCATAACTACAGTGTGACTACACATAACTACAGTGTGACTACATATAACTACAGTGTGACTACATATAACTACAGTGTGACTACACATAACTACAGTGTGACTACATATAACTACAGTGTGACTACACATAACTACAGTGTGACTACATAACTACAGTGTGACTACATATAACTACAGTGTGACTACATATAACTACAGTGTGACTACACATAACTACAGTGTGACTACATATAACTACAGTGTGACTACATATAACTACAGTGTGACTACATATAACTACAGTGTGACTACATATAACTACAGTGTGACTACACATAACTACAGTGTGACTACATATACTACAGTGTGACTACACATAACTACAGTGTGACTACATAACTACATTGTGACTACACATAACTACAGTGTGACTACACATAACTACAGTGTGACTACACATAACTACAGTGTGACTACATATAACTACAGTGTGACTACACATAACTACAGTGTGACTACACATAACTACAGTGTGACTACACATAACTACAGTGTGACTACATATAACTACAGTGTGACTACACATAACTACAGTGTGACTACACATAACTACAGTGTGACTACACATAACTACAGTGTGACTACACATAACTACAGTGTGACTACATATAACTACAGTGTGACTACACATAACTACAGTGTGACTACACATAACTACAGTGTGACTACACATAACTACAGTGTGACTACACATAACTACAGTGTGACTACATATAACTACAGTGTAACTACATATAACTACAGTGTGACTACACATAACTACAGTGTGACTACACATAACTACAGTGTGACTACACATAACTACAGTGTGACTATATAGAACTTTCCTTTCTCTCTCTGGCAACGGTGACTGGGAGTTATGTGTATTTGTGAGTTGTGTGTATTTGTGAGTTGTGTGTATTTGTGAGTTGTGGGTTTTGTGTGTATTTGGGTGTTGTGTGTATTTGTGAGTTGTGTGTATTTGGCTGTTGTGTGTATTTGGGAGTTGTGTGTATTTGGGTGTTGTGTGTATTTGGGAGTTGTGTGTATTTGGGAGTTGTGTGTATTTGGGAGTTGTGTGTATTTGGGAGTTGTGTGTATTTGAGAGTTGTGTGTATTTGGGAGTTGTGTGTATTTGGGAGTTGTGTGTATTTGAGAGTTGTGTGTATTTGGGAGTTGTGTGTATTTGGGAGTTGTGTGTATTTGGGAGTTGTGTGTATTTGGGAGTTGTGTGTATTTGTAAGTTGTGTATAGTTATTCTTTTAACCGATTTATTCTGCGAAATGACGTGAGTAGAAGCAATAAAATTATTGTATTTATTCCATTTGACTCTTTAAGATTCAGTATTTTTTGCTATTGTATTGATTTATGTTTATCTTTTAGTAGCGAATGGGTTCGGGCACTAAATAGACTAGACCCAACGTTTACTAGACCCGGCGTGTCGTAAGAGGCGACCAACAGGGGTGTTGTTAACACGGCATCACTGGGCGAAAGCCTTCTACACAGAAGTCACCGGCCAGGGCGGAGGAACCTCACGTTACTACAGGTTCAACGACCACGTGCTCGGGGCCAAGGCGAGCCACACTGTATTCGTGGATTTCGGCTGTGGCCAACAGCTTGGAGGATTGGGCATTGCCAGGTCTTTCTTGCCCAAGACTTACTGCATGAACAGAGAAGGATTTCCAAGAAGTACTATTTTAAAACAATAATTGACAATGGAAGGGATACTGCCTCATTTTGGAAAACAATAAATGAAATCACACAACAACCACTTCCTAAACCTAGCCAACCACGGTCCCATAGATAATCATCAATACACCATCCCATGTAGACTAGAAGGTTTTTATAATAGACAGAAGATCGTCAAACTCTTTCGCATTCCCCCCACTGGCCATAAATGTCGTAGGGAAATATATAATGGATCTATAAAACAAGCGTTCCATGGTCCAGATAACATCAGTTCCTTCATCCTTAAAATATTTCTGCCATACATTGTTGAAGTTTTAACCTACATTCTTAATCTAAGTCTTGATAAAGGTGTAGTTCCACTTCACTCCAAGCTGCCAAAATTGTCCCACTACCAAAACACAAAACTCCGTATTGGTCTGAATGATTTCTTTATTATCAATTTTGTAAAAACCCTTGGGAAAACACATGCAGAAACACCTTTTGCAATATATTTGCAATAGAAAACCATAAACTGTTAAATAATTTTCAGTCTGGATTTCGTAAACATCATTCTTGTCACACAGCGCTCACCAGGTTATGTGACACATGGTTATCAGGTATCAATCGATCAAAAGTTACTGGAGCCGCTTTTCTTGATTTCAAGAAGGCTTTCGACTTGGTCGACCATAGCATACTATTAACAAAAATAAGCCTTTATGTTATCAACGACATCACTTCGTTTCTGAAATCTTACCTCAGACAGAACACAGTGTGTCCATTTAAATGGTAAATCGTCGAGTTATAAAACGTTAACATGTGGCGTTCCTCAAGGCTTAGTTATGGGTTCACTTCTCTTATGTTTGTTTATCAATGATTTACCCTTCTCTCTCGAAAACACAAACATATTAGTTGGAATTTTTTGCTGATGACATTGCACTACATACTTCTAACAAAGACCTGTCTAAAGTCCAGCTTTCACTTCAGCAAGTTCTAGTTGATGTGCAAAAATGGTGCAAAAAAACTAAATGTTGCTCAACCCCATAAAAACACAATCAATGGTAACAAGAAGACAGAAGCATCCGAAACAGCCTCTTAACTTAAACTTTGAAATTGATTCCCAGCCAATTACTCAAGTCCGTGAACATAAAGTAGACTACTTGGAGTAGCTATTGATGGTGAATTTAACTGGCACTGCTACGTAAGTAATGTGAGCTAAACCCTATCAAAAAATGCGTTTCTACTGAAGTAACTAAAACAATACGTTGGAATAGATGCCAGAAAATTATTATTTTACGCACATTGTTTGTATCATATAAATTATGCCTCATAGATCTAGTGTATGGCGAGTGAAAACTCTTTAACAGACAACAGTTGGCGGTTTGAAAAGAAAACCACGTTACCATTTATTCAACAATAATCAAATAAAACTAATATTATTAATGCTAAGTTTGTAATTATGTCACAGCCTAAATGTTTCATAATGTACAAATTCCGTTGCTACTTTTTTACAAACAGTGTCATAATTAAGAATTTAAAATTCATGACATGATGTATATCATAACGGTGATTTAAAAATCACATTCATTGCTTATTGATTACATTTGTTTCCTAGATATGTAATCTTTTTATTGTTGTGTAATTTGCTTTTAATTAATTGAACCTCTTAAAGTTGTTTCATTGTCCGTGTCTACTAATGAGCTTTGCTTTTAAATTTTCTAGTTGTTCGCTGTAGTAGTAGTAGTAGTAGTAGTAGTAGTAGTAGTAGTAGTAGTAGTAGTAGTAGTAGTAGTAATAGTAGTAGTAGTAGTAGTAGTAGTAGTAGTAGTAGTAGTAGTAGTAGACGCAGTGATGTTGCTAGACAATTTCAGCATAGGCCAGTAATAGTAGTAGTAGTAGTAGTAGTAGTAGTAGTAGTAGTAGTAGTAGTAGTAGTAGTAGTAGTAGTAGTAGTAGTAGTAATAGACGCAGTGATGTTGCTAGAAATTTTCAGCATAGGCCATTTGGCCGATTCAGTCACAAACCTTTAGAACATTTTGAAAATCTTTCGGCCATCATTTTGATTTCTTTCCAACACCAAACGAGAGGCCACTGACAAGTTTTGGTTTCTTTTTCGGCGGCATTTCGAAAACAACAAGTTTTATTGCCGGAAGCACGCCGTTCGTAACAAGGGGAGTTACTCTAACTCTCTCTGCTGATGTATGTGTCGTCTGCTTGGCGCTTCCGACACGCGATGTCCCAACAATAACTCATAACACCTTTATTTATCTGATAGGAAATTAATACGGCCAGAAGCAATAACGACGTAAACAGACATGAGACAAGCAAAAAACGGCAAAGGGGTGGCCGATTGAGGCGTAAAACCTTAGGACAGCGGGCCGATCAGAACATGACTCTTTCCGACATTTTAGAATTTTATCGGTGAATGGCCGATTTGCCGACGAAAACGACATCACTGTAGACGGCGTAACAGCAGTAGTGGTGGCGGCTGTAGTACTAGTAGTAGATTTTTGTGTAGTAGAGTTTTTGTTTGTTACAATATGTTTTAGTTAATGATATAATAAATCTAGATGTTATGTTATTATAAAAGGTCTGATTGTAAGAATAGACTTATGCCTAAAATCGTAACCTTTTAAAATAAAGTTCTGAAGTTTGATCTCTCTCTCTCTCTCTCTCTCTCTCTCTCTCTCTCTCTCTCTCTCTCTCTCTCTCTCTCTCTCTCTCTCTCTTTCTCTCCGTCGCTTTCTTTTTCCCTCTCTCACCCCTCTCTCTTTCCATCTCTCTTTCTTTCCATCTCTCCCCCTCTCTCTCTGTCTCTCATACCCCACCGACCCTCCTGCTTGGTATCCTCTCATCTCGTTCATCGTGACATGCAGGTATTATCGGCGTAAAGGATCTTTAACAGGTGAGAGGTATATCGCTAGCAAAACTGATGTTTACTCTTTGTAGCACAGTACCTGGCAACCCCATATGGCATATCCATAGAGCGATAGTAAAGTACAGTCTGTATTGTAGCACAGTACCTGGAAACCCCATATGGCCTATACATAGGATGATAGTAAAGTCAGCTGTGACAGATGCCGCCATTGAGATCCTTGGCAAGCACCGCCCAAAGAAGAAACCATGGATCACACCTGAACTTTTGGACCTGTGTGATAAACGAAAAGAGATGAAAAAGAACACATCACAGGGAGCTGATGCCTACCGAAAAGTCAACAATGACATCCGGAAAGGCATGCGCACAGCAAAGGAGAACTGGATAGAAGATCATACCAGGAAATAGAGAACAATCTGAAAAAGAACAGCAGCAAGCAGACCTACGAGACTGTGAAGCGGCTGTCAAGTGTTAAACAGCCCAAGGTCTCCACAATCCAAAACAAATCTGGCATATGCCTTACAGAAGAACAAGAATTCTTGGATAGATGGAAAGAGTACTGCTCTGACCTCTACATGTACAACCACACACCAAACGGAGTCCCATCAGTTCTCGCATGTTCCCAGAACTGAAAACAAGAAGAAATCCCTCAAATTCTCCGACCTTCGAGTTACGGGGTAGGATAGGACAGGATAGGAAAGACGATACTGCAAGGCACGGTGCAAGGAGGCAGAAAAAGATGGAGACAGATGAAAAGGTTGGAGGATCGAGAATGGACTGGCTTGACACTGAGCGAAGCCATGAGAGTTGCTGAGGACAAAAAAAAATGGAGTACGCTGGTTAAACAATCATCTGTGGTGCCCCAACGACCTTCGAGTGACGGGATGGGATAGGATAAGATAAGATAGGATAGTACAGTAGTGTCTGAATTGTAACACAGTGACACAGCGGTACAACCCAAGCCTGGCATGTGGAAGACCCTGGTTCACGTTCTAACGTGTACTCGGGATTTCCATCACAAGGTTCGACTCTCTGTAATAACTATACATTTGTTCACCTACCCCTTGTATCACCGATGAGCACCAACCCTCATAATTCTGGCCCAGAGAAAACAATAAGTCTCGCCCACGACTCTCGCCCACGGGTTTGTAAATGAACACACTACATCCAATACCAGCACAGTTGACACTATTAGGGTTTTCCCGTTGACACAACTGTTTTACCTTGATGAGATCCATTCCTCCGTTACCTAATATCCAGGTTACAACAACATTTCGGATGCGGTGGTATGACGTGACTTTGTCATACGATGGATGCATAATCATGCAAAAAGTAACATCATACACATCTGCCAAGAAGCGACATCATACACACCTGCTAACAAGTGACATCATATACCCCAGCTATCAAGTGACATCATTCACACCTGCCATCAAACACTTGCCTCAAGTGACATCATACACCCCTGCTATCAACAATCATCTTCCCGTCTCATTTTGCGTACTGTGGCTGTAACACATAATGTCTATTGCATTACTCGTCGTCTTGGACTCACGTTTGAGGGCATGGACCTGTTATTAATAGCGATAGTATTATTATTACTATCGCTATCCCTTCATGTCAGTTACATCTAGGGATCCGCCCAGTGTTCCCCCAGGTCTATGTTTCCTCAAGTCTAAAAAGAGATTTCTCTTATATAGCGCACTTACAAGCTCAGAGAGCTTCTCAAGGCGCTGGCCCGTAATATCCAGCAATCACAAAATAGTTTGCTGAAGTCAGGATTCGAACCCACGTCGCCCAAGACGCACTCACACAAGTCGTGCGCTCTGACCACTGAGCTATCCCTGCCGCCAACATGCCGCTCTATGTTTACTCAAGTGTGTGATCCCTCCAGTTTATGTTCCCTCCAGGTTTTTCAGGTCTATCCAGTCTGTTCCCCCTGGTCCGCCACAAACATAATTATTTGGGGAACACTTAGGCCTAGGGGAACAATAACCTGGCAACATAGTCCTGGGGTTATACAAAGACCCCTATAACAGTTCTAACAAAAGGATGCTGAGTGCTTTCCCTCTTTCAACCATAATTCTCTCTCTCTCTCTCTCTCTCTCTCTCTCTCTCTCTCTCTCTCTCTCTCTCTCTCTCTCTCTCTCCTGTCTTCCCTATGCAGCAATCCCAGGCCCCCAGGTGAGAAAGATAATAAGGCGTGGGGTGCAATAATTACCATCTTGGCGTGTTTCACGGTAATCATTACAGTCATGCCACGATAATCTGGCATTCTGAACGCAACAAAGAATTCCCCATAAACAGGTGCTGCACATCACAAAAGCGCGCGACGTTCTCCGATACTTCTCAATGCTTTCCGAGTCTATGCAAATTTCTAACAATAAGTGCGCCGATCGGACACAATGCATCAACGTTTGTAATGAGTGATTCGCTATCTCCAACTTCAGATTGGTTTGCAAGCAAAGCACGAATCGTATTTTGTGTGTCGACAGGCCTGGCATGCCGTGGCATTACGAACAAGACAGGCATGTCTACTGGAGGGTGTCGACAGAATTGTGATTTCGGTAAGGCAGAAGTTTAAGCTTCCTCCCATAGACACAATATGGATCTCTCTAAAGCAATTGCTGTTCACTATGGACCTATCTACAGCATGTTCTGTTTATTATGGATCCGTCTGTACAACACGTGCTATTCACTATGGATCTATCAACAGCAAGTGCTGTTCAATGTGGATCTGTCTATAAAGCTTGTGCTGTTCACTATGGATCTTTCTATACAACATGTTCTGTTCCCTGTGGCGCTATCTACAGCATGTGCTGTTCACTGTGGATCTGCCTATACAGCATATGCTGTTCACTGTGGATCTGTCTACAGCATGTGCTGTTCACTGTGGATCTGTCTATACTTCATATGCTGTTCACTATGGATCTGTCTACAGCATGTGCTGTTTCTTTGTGGATCTGTTTATAATGCATGTGCTGTTCACTGTGGATCTGTACATATAGCATGTGTTGTTCACTGTGGATATGTCTACACAGCAGGTGCTGTTCACTGTGGATCTGTCTATACTGCATGTGCTGTTCACTATGGATCTGTCTATACTGCATGTGCTGTTCATTATGGATCTGTCTACAGCATGTGCTGTTCACTGTGGATCTGTCTACAGCATGTGCCGTTCACTGTGGATCTGTCTACAGCATGTGCTGTTCACTGTGGATCTGTCTACAGCATGTGCTGTTCACTGTGGATCTGTCTACAGCATGTGCTGTTCACTATGGATCTGTCTACAGCATGTGCTGTTTCTTTGTGGATCTGTTTATAATGCATGTGCTGTTCACTGTGGATCTGTACATATAGCATGTGTTGTTCACTGTGGATATGTCTACACAGCAGGTGCTGTTTCACTGTGGATCTGTCTATACTGCATGTGCTGTTCACTATGGATCTGTCTATACTGCATGTGCTGTTCATTATGGATCTGTCTACAGCATGTGCCGTTCACTGTGGATCTGTCTACAGCATGTGCTGTTTACTGTGGATCTGTCTACAGCATGTGCCGTTCACTGTGGATCTGTCTACAGCATGTGCTGTTTACTGTGGATCTGTCTATACAGCATGTGCTGTTCACTGTGGATCTGTCTATACAGCATGTTCTGTTCACTGTGGATCTGTCTACAGCATGTGCTGTTTACTGTGGATCTGTCTACAGCATGTGCTGTTCACTGTGGATCTGTCTACAGCATGTGCTGTTCACTGTGGATCTGTCTACAGCATGTGCTGTTTACTGTGGATCTGTCTACAGCATGTGCTGTTCACTGTGGATCTGTCTACAGCATGTGCTGTTCACTGTGGATCTGTCTACAGCATGTGCTGTTTACTGTGGATCTGTCTACAGCATGTGCTGTTCACTGTGGATCTGTCTATACAGCATGTTCTGTTCACTGTGGATCTTTCTACAGCATGTGCTGTTCACTATGGATCTGTCTACAGCATGTGCTGTTTACTGTGGATCTGTCTACAGCATGTGCTGTTCACTGTGGATCTGTCTATACAGCATGTTCTGTTCACTGTGGAGCAGTCTATACAGCATGTGCCGTTCACTGTGGATCTGTCTACAGCATGTGCTGTTCACTGTGGATCTGTCTACAGCATGTGCTGTTCACTGTGGATCTGTTCACTGTAAACCTGTTTCGGCATGAGGAATCCCCCCCCCCCCCCCCCCCCCCCCCCCCCCCCCCCCCCCCCCCCCCCATGTGTCACTGTGGATCTGTCTATACAGCATGTGCTGTTCACTGTGGATCTGTCTATACAACATGTTCTGTATACTGTGGATCTGTCCATGGCATGTGTTGTGTGTACACTGTGGATCTGTCCATGGCATGTGTTGTGTGTACACTGTGGATCTGTCCATGGCATGTGTTGTGTGTACACTGTGGATCTGTCCATGGCATGTGTTGTGTGTTCACTGTGGATCTGTCCATGGCATGTGTTGTGTGTACACTTGGCATCTTAGCGACAAAGTGAAAGGGAACAAAATTGTTGGTGGGCAAGCCAACAGTTGTTATGACAACGTTCAGTGGGTCTTGAGATATGACGTCAAACTAACTCACAGGATGACGGACTGACCAACGGACATTTGGCTGATTCCCGAATACATCGAAGTATTTTTAGGTATGACGGAGAAAAAGAAGGTGCTAGAGAATATACTATAAATACAGGTGTTAGAGGATATACTATAAATACAGCTATAACGGAGAAGAAGAAGGTGTTAAGGGATATACTATAAATACAGCTATGACGGAGAAGAAGAAGGTGTTAGGGGATATACTATAAATACAGCTATGACGGAGAAGAAGAACAAGGTGTTAGGGGATATACTATAAATACAGGTATGAAGGAGAAGAAGAAGAAGATGTTAAGGGATATACCCTAATCTCAATCACAAGACGATGTTGGTTTCAATGTTATATCTTAATCACAAGACGATGTTGGTGTCAATGCAATATCTCAATCACAAGACGATGTTGGTTTCAATGTTATATCTCAATCACAAGACGATGTTGGTTTCAATGTTATATCTCAATCACAGGACGATGTTGGTGTCAATGCTATATCTCAATCACAAGACGATGTTGGTGTCAATGTTATATCTCAATCACAAGAAGATGTTGGTGTCAATGCTATATCTCAATCACAAGACGATGTTGGTGTCAATGTTATATCTCAATCACAAGACGATGTTGGTGTCAATGCTATATCTCAATCACAAGACGATGCTTTGTATAATAATGTTCTGTCGAAAATTATGAAATTGTCAATATCTATCTATCTATCTATCTATCTATCTATCTATCTATCTATCTATCTATCTATCTATCTATCTATCTATCTATCTATCTATCTATCTATCTATCTATCTATCTATCTATCTATCTATCTATCTATCTATCTATCTATCTATCTATCTCTATATATATATATATATATATATATATATATATATATATATATATATATATATATATATATATATATATATAGACAGAGAGAGAGGGAGAGGGAGATGTGTGTGTGTGCGTGTGTGTGTGTGTGTGTGTGAAGACATTGAGAGAAGGAAGCGGGAACAAAAAGGAACGGTAACAATTTTTGGGCTGAAGCGCTGTTGCTTTTGGAACGCGGGAAAAATGGAAATTACCGTCTCAAACAGTTTAACACACGCATACACACGCACGCACACACACGCAAACACTCACACACACACAGGGACCGAGCGAGACTCATGAAGAGAGAGAGAGAGAGAGAGAGAGAGAGAGAGAGAGAGAGAGAGAGAGAGAGAGAGAGAGAGAGAGAGAGAGAGCGTTCACATTCAGGGAGAAAAGAATACTGAGATTATTTTTTTAATAGTTATATGCTGCGGTGTGCAGAACATATCCTCGATAATAATAATAATAATAATAATAATAATAATAATAATAATAATAATAATAATAATAATAAAATATCCCTCCCTCCGACCTTTTCCACCCCACTACATCCACCACACTACATCCACCACACTACATCCACCCGTACCCCACTACATCCACCCCACTACATCCATCACACTACATCCACAACACTACATCCACCCTACTACTACCTCCACCCCACTACATCCACCACACTACATCCACCACACTACATCCACCCGTACCCCACTACATCCACCCCACTACATCCATCACACTACATCCACCACACTACATCCATCACACTACATCCACCCGTACCCCACTACATCCACCCCACTACATCCATCCCACTACATCCACCACACTACATCCATCACACTAAATCCACCACACTACATCCACCACACTACATCCACCCGTACCCCACTACATCCACCCCACTACATCCATCACACTACATCCACCACACTACATCCACTCTACTACATCCACCCCACTACATCCACCACACTACATCCACCACACTACATCCACCACACTACATCCACCACACTACATCCACCACACTCAGTCCCACCCCAAGATAAGGACACAAAACAACTTCCGCCCCAGCCCCTGTATCCTACACTGGCCATCTCCTTCATTCCCGAGCCCCTGTATCCTACATTGACCATCTCCTTCATTCCCCAATCTCTGTATCCTACATTGACCACCTCCCTTATTCCCCAGCCCCTGTATCCTACACTGACCATCTCCCTCATTCCCCAGCCCCTGTATCCTACATTGACCATCTCCTTCATTCCCCAGCCCCTGTATCCTACATTGACCATCTCCTTCATTCCCCAGCCCTGTATCCTACATTGACCATCTCCTTCATTCCCCAGCCCCTGTATCCTACATTGACCATCTCCTTCATTCCCCAGCCCCTGTATCCTACATTGACCATCTCCTTCATTCCCCAACCCCTGTATCCTACACTGACCACCTTTCTCATTCCCCAATCCCTGTATCCTACACTGACCACCTCCCTCATTCCCCAACCCCTGTATCCTACACTGGACACCTCCCTCATTCCCCAGCCCCTGTATCCTACACTGACCACCTCCTTCATTCCCCAGCCCCTGTATCCTACACTGACCACCTCCTTCATTCCCCAACCCCTGTATCCTACACTGACCACCTCCCTCATTCCCCAACCCCTGTATCCTACACTGGACACCTCCCTCATTCCCCAATCCCTGTATCTTATACTGGACACCTCCCTCATTCCCCAGCCCCTGTATCCTACATTGACCACCTCCCTCATTCCCCAACCCCCTGTATCCTACACTGGACACCTCCCTCATTCCCCAATCCCTGTATCTTATACTGGACACCTCCCTAATTCCCCAGCCCCTGAATCTTATACAGGCCACCTCCCTCATTCCCCAACCCCTGTATCTTATACAGGCCACCTCCCTCATTCCCCAGACCCTGTATCTTATACTGGACACCTCCCTCATTCCCCAGCCCCTGTATCTTATACAGGCCACCTCCCTCATTCGCCAGCCCCTGTATCTTATACAGGCTACCTCCCTCATTCCCCAGCCGCTGTATCTTATACTGGACACCTCCCTCATTCGCCAGCCCCTGTATCTTATACAGGCCACCTCCTTCATTCCCCAGCCCCTGTATCTTATACAGGCCACCTCCCTCATTCGCCAGCCCCTGTATCTTATACAGGCCACCTCCCTCATTCCCCAGCCCCTGTATCTTATACAGGCCCTCCTCCCTCATTCCCCAACCCCTGATCTTATACAGGCCACCTCCCTCATTCCCCAGCCCCTGTATCTTATATAGGACACCTCCCTCATTCTCCAGCCCCTGTATTTTATACTGGACACCTCCCTCATTCCCCAGCCCCTGTATCTTATACTGGACACCTCCCTCATTCCCCAGCCCCTGTATCTTATACAGGCAACCTTCCTCATTCCCCAGCCGCTGTATCTTAGACAAGACACCTCCCTCATTCCCCAGCCCCTGTATCTTATACTGGACACCTCCCTCATTCCCCAACCCCTGTATCTTATACTGGACACCTCCGTCATTCCCCAGATCCTGTATCTTATACTGGCCACCTCCCTCATTCCCCAGCCCCTGTATCTTATACTGGACACCTCCTTCATTCCCCAACCCCTGTATCTTATACTGGACACCTCCTTCATTCCCCAATCCCTGTATCTTATACAGGCCTCCTCCCTCATTCCCCAACCCCTGATCTTATACAGGCCACCTTCCTCATTCCCCAGCCCCTGTATCTTATATAGGACACCTCCCTCATTCTCCAGCCCCTGTATTTTATACTGGACACCTCCCTCATTCCCCAGCCCCTGTATCTTATTCTGGACACATCCGTCATTCCCCAGCCCCTGTATCTTATACTGGCCACCTCCCTCATTCCCCAGCCCCTGTATCTTATACTGGACACCTCCTTCATTCCCCAACCCCTGTATCTTATACTGGACACCTCCTTCATTCCCCAGCCCCTGTATCTTATACTGGACACCTCCCTCATTCCCCAGACCCTGTATCTTATACTGGACACCTCCTTCATTCCCCAGCCCCTGTATCTTATATTGGACACCTCCTTCATTCCCCAGCCCCTGTATCTTATACTGGACACCTCCCTCATTCCCCAGACCCTGTATCTTATACTGACCACCTCCTTCATTTCCCAGCCCCAAGAAGCGTCACACAAGAGTTTATACACCCATAACACACTCGCGTGCACACACGAGCGTACTCGCAGCACGCACACACACAAACACACCCACATATGCACACACACACACTCGCGCACACACACACACTCACACACACACACACATACACGCAGAAATAATGCCCTTTTCATGGAAGTAACAAAAATGCCTAACCGACAAGCCGCTGCAGAATTGTGTGTAATTTGTAAGATATTGTGGGAAGATTTCCTAAACTGCGTCAAAAACGTCGATACTCCACAAATTATTCTGCACCACTTGATTGCAAAAGGAAAGACATATTCTTTCCCTCTTCTGCTTTCTTCCTCTGCTTTCAAATTCTCTTGGTGTTGTTGTTGTTATTGTTGTGGTGGTGGTGGCGGTGGTGGTAATGATTCTTCTTCTTCTTCTTAACTTATCAAACGTAAATTTTCAGTTTTATAAAAGCAGATGAATATTGTATATGAAAATTAGATTAGAAGTATTTTATAGTGTAATACAAACACTGCTGCTGCTGCTGCTCTCTCTCTCTCTCTCTCTCTCTCTCTCTTTCTTCTTCTTCTTTTTTTTCTTCTTCTTCACAAGCGCTGACATTGTACAGCTCTGAGGGTGTACCAACCTTCAAGTTCCCAATAACTCTGCGAACCTCGGGATTACAATGTAACTGTAATAAGAAAATGCGATAAAAACAAAAACAAAGGAAATAACAAATTGGAAAGAGGCAGAACACATATTTTAAAACAAAACATTTAAAGACAAAAACTGTATAATTGAGATAGAATCAGTATAAAGCATCAGAACACTCCAATTCCAAACAAAATAAAACAAATAAATAAATTAGTTAATTTATTTCTTTAAAATTATGTTTCGAAGATTAGTTCACTCGATTTGCATTATTTTGGTTTTACCTTGGAGGTAAAGTCTAAGTACATACCAAACGACCTAAATCCCTACATTAGTTTGGGAGAAAGTAGGATTAGAAATTAAAGAAAAACAAACACCATTTAAATTATGACATCACCACGATGACATCACCCAACATGCATATTTTGTCGTCTAGTAGGATTCACTATTTCCTAAATAAATACCAAGCTTCAAAGAAATCCCTCCATTAGTTTCAGAGAAACTTTACTGCACATGTCACCTCCGGACAGCTGGACGATGCTGGCGTGACGCCCAAAGCTAAAAACAACTAGTAGTTTCCCAACTGTACAGCTCGGAAAGTACTACAGGAACTTACTGTGTTTCAACACACTTGTGTGCCTCGGCGCACTGACTTCCCTTGCTGCAGTTGTTTATTTATTTACCATGGACAGCAAATGGAACACGCCAAGTTCAGTGGTACTTTTCAGCAAATAGCGCCCGGCTCATCACGTCTGCTATGCGGTTACAATGCAAGCTCCCCGCCAAAGTCATTTTCACCAAACATACAATACAACTATCCCAAATCCAACAAGTTGTTTACTTTTGGCCAAAACATACAACACAACTACCCCAAATCCAACAAGTTGTTTACTTTGGGCCAAAACATACAACACAACTACCCCACATCCAACACGTTCTTTACTTTTGGCCAAAACATACAAAACAACTACCCCAAATCCAACAAGTTGTTTACTTTGGGCCAAAACATACAACACAACTACCCCAAATCCAACAAGTTGTTTACTTTGGGCCAAAACATACAACACAACTACCCCACATCCAACACGTTCTTTACTTTTGGCCAAAACATACAAAACAACTACCCCAAATCCAACAAGTTGTTTACTTTGGGCCAAAACATACAACACAACTACCCCAAATCCAACACGTTCTTTACTTTTGGCCAAAACATACAACACAACTACCCCAAATCCAACAGGTTGTTTACTTTGGGCCAAAACATACAACACAACTACCCCAAATCCAACAAGTTGTTTACTCTGGGCCAAAACATACAACACAACTACCCCAAATCCAACAAGTTGTTTACTTTGGGCCAAAACGGGTTTACTTTCAAATTCGCATGACATTAAACAATGATACAGTGAGCTTTGTTATGACATTAAACAATGATACAGTGAGCTTTGTTATGACATTAAACAATGATACAGTGAGCTTTGTTATGGCATTAAACAATGATACATGAACTTTGTTATGATATTAAACAATGATACATGAGCTTTGTTATGACATTAAACAATGATACAGTGAGCTTTTTTATGATATTAAACAATGAGACAGTGAGCATTGTTATGACATTAAACAATGAGACATTGATCTTTGTTATGACATTAACGAATGATACAGTGAGCTTTGTTATGACATTAAACAATAATACAGTGAGCTTTGTTATGACATTAAACAATGAGACAGTGAGCTTTCGTTGCCTAAACCAACCGTTAAAGATTGAACTTTCCATGGTCCGTTTCAAGTCCAACTTAAAAACTCATCTCTTCCTTAAAAATATCCGATCTCGTCTCCCATCATTAGCATCATTTCTTCTTTTCTGATTCAAATCATCGCCATCACACCGCGCGCCCCCTTCCCCTCACTCCTTAGCTGCTCTCCTCCTCCCCCTCCCGCCCTCGTCTTTTATATTTTTTTCTTGTAAATATTCTGTTTCATGTTTGTATTATGTTTTTGCATAATTTATTAGTGTCTGGTTTTAGTTTAACTTATTTTTATATGTATTTCGATGTTAACGTCAAGAATAAATGCGTCAGAACTGTGCTTTGAACTGATGGCATTAGAAAAAAGCACTATATAAATACCTTTTTTTAAAACATAAACTGTGAGCATTCAGATGGAAAAAATAACATAAAATATATCATAGTATTGACACGGTTTATGGATCAACTCTGATGGGATGACCTTGCCTTTCCACAGCAGCTCAACAAAAGCTTTTCCTATTTTGAAGTTAGGTCAGCCGGACTAGCTATAAATAGCTTCGCCAATGCTTCATTTTACAGGAAGTGGGGTGCAGGCAAGCTATAAATAGCCCGCAGCATGCGAAACGCGGAGAAGAGGGGCCGGGTAGCTCAGTTGGTAAGAGCGTCTTGCTAGTAACCGAAAGGTCGCTGGTTCGAATCCCGGATTGGTCAACGTGTGGTCATATTATTTTCCCCTTTACCAACAACTGGCCCGCTGGTGTCAGTATAAATCGGTCCAGTAGTCACCTATATGCGAAAGTGTCGTGTGACTATAATCTACATACAAACAAACAAAAACGCGGAGGCACTGAAAAGTGCTGCTCACCTAGGAATTGAGCTGGTGTGTTTCTTTCAAGAACAAAAAGCGCTATAAAAATATGCTATAACTTTTTTCATTGAATAGTTGTCACAGATGTCACTGATGCCTATTTCACCAACTGTGTTATGTTGACACTCATGCCTACACTTGTTTGGAATGTTGGTTGTTTTGCTGCTGCTACTGCTTCGTTGTCTTCCTATCCCTCTCTTCTGCTTCTTCTTTTCCTTTTCTTGTTCTTCTTCTTCTTTTCTTCTTCTTGTCCTTTTTCTTGTTGTTGTGCTTCTTTTTCTTCCTACTTCTCCTTATCTTTTCTTCTTGTCCTTCTTTTTCTCTTGTTCTTCTTCCCACTCCTCCTTATCTTTTGTTTTTGTTCTTCTTTGATTCTTGAGTCGCCTTAAGGTGAAATATGTGCGAGTTATACGTTCTCGTATTATTATTATTATTATTATTATTATTATTATTATTATTATTATTATTATTATTATTATTATTATTATTGCTCAGCGGCAGAGCGCTCTTGTGGTATTCCTATGGCTTAGGTTTGAAAGCCATACTGGACAAGTGGCCACGTTTCACTGTCCATCTTAGAAGTATGATTACTGTGGTGGTTCAGTGTTGAATGAAGTCTCCACCTCTCTTTCTCTGCTATGGTTTATCCCATCTGCCATATCGCCAATGGTGGGTGTAGACGTCACACTTCCTTGTGATTTTTCTTGTTGATATTGTTATTGTTGTTGTTGTTGACGTTGTTGTTGTTGTTCTTGTTTTTGTTGCTCTTCTTCTTCTCTTCTTCCGTCCGTCCTACTTGGAGACAGTCTAGTTTTCATCTTTTCGTGCTTGTTGATATCAGACTATCAGATGCAGGTGCAGGCAAGTTATCACGGCAAAACGTGATGGTGGTAACATCAGCATGTCATTGGAGGTTTTCTTCAGCCTGTACGATACAACGAACGACAGGAATGACGCCCGCCAAGACAGGTACCGGATATTCTTCGCTTGGAACTGAGAAGTATGTTTAGGAAGAAGCTCTGCTGAAGTAGTAGTAGTAGTAGTGGTAGTAGTAGTGGTAGTGGTAATATCACATGACACGCATATGACATGCGCTCTCGTACTGTGTTTGTAGTAATAGTAGTAGTAGTAGTAGTAGTAGTAGTAGTAGTAGTAGTAGTAGTAGTAGTAGTAGTAGTAGTAGTAGTAGTAGTGGTGGTAGTAGTAGTGGTGGTGGTAATATCACATGACACGCATATGACATGCGCTCTCGTACTGTGCTTGTAGTAATAGTAGTAGTAGTAGTAGTAGTAGTAGTAGTAGTAGTAGTAGTAGTAGTAGTAGTAGTAGTATCACATGACACGCATATGACATGCGCTCTCGTACTGTGCTTTTACATGTTTCGTAGCAAGCGGAACCTCATACAAATTTGGAACATTGACGACATCTGATGCATGGGAGAGAATGCCATCCACGATAATCCAACCATCTAAGGTCATCGTTTATGCATAACAGTGAACACTTGATTAGGAGCAATCTCCTTACATAGACAGGGAGAGAGAGAGAGAGGAGGGGTGGGGAGGGGGTTGTTACACAATGATAAGAAAACTTGTTCGTTTAATTAAATGTTGATGCTTCATCAATACACAGAGAGGTAGAAACCTTTTTTTTAAATGACACCCTCAATAGGTGCAATTTGTAAAAACTACAAATCCATGACGAAACACGTAAAAAAAAGGGCAGTTCAACAACAAAACACTGTGATCATGTCTTGGGATTAAGCTGTTTAATCCTTCACTGACAAATAAATCCCCAGATTCAGGCCATTGGCACTCCAACGCCAATACAGTTGTGAAAAAAAAAAACAATAGCTAGGGCAACATGACCAGGAATAAGCATGAGGAGGTAGAGTAGGGGAGAGAGAGAGAGAATCGTAAGATAATTTTTTATTTAACCAAAATAGTAGAATAAGCAGTGGTCTGCTCTTTTAACATCTGGCCCTCACCCTAAAGAGGGACTAGTCTAAGTCTACTGAGCGAGCGTTGTGGCCAAGTGAGCTAAGGCGGGACTAACTTGCCTTGTCCACAAGCCAGAAACCAAAGGCGCCTGACAGGTGTGGGTTCGAGCCAGCATCTGTGCGTTATGTTTCTCCGAATATTATTTACTTTCGACTCGGGCAACGTCTCGGGGGTTTTCTCCGGGTATTCCGGTTTGCTCCCCCAGCAAAAATTTCAAAAATTCACAAATAATGTTAGGTAGGTAGGGTTTGGGCGCGCCACTGGCTGCTACTACGCCTTCCCCGGGGGAGGCGGCCCAGAGTTTCCCGATAAAGAGGGATAATAAACTGCAGCCAAAAAACAAAACACACACAAAAAAAAAAAACAAAAAAAAATGAAAACGATTAAATGTTTACAGATAAAGTTGAGTAAGGAACACAAGCATTGGAATAGGCAATAGGGGGTGGAGTTGCACATTAATTTTATATTCATATTTAACATTTATAGCATTCCTAAAATCATTTGGTTTGTAAGCAACTAAGCTTAAAGGACATTATACACATTAACTAGACCGTATGATTTTTTTTCTAAATAATTAAAGAAAGCAATATACATGTACGTTGCATAAAATCATCAGTAGCAAAGAACATAATTGAGTTTGTAGAAAAAAAAAAAACCACAAATGTCTTATTTCCTTACATGTAAAATGAAGGCAACTTTTATTTTGACTTCATAAAGTGGGAATCATATTTGCTCTTAAAAATATTAAGGTTGGTAAATTTGTCTCTGGAAGTTTGAGAGAGAGTTCCAGGGACTGCTACCTGAATAAATTAAACTATGCTTATACAGATAAATCCGAGAAAGATGAGTGTTCAATCTCATGTCTTGGTGTGAACTTCTCAAAGAGAATTTTGAGCATATGATTTCTTGTACAAACCCAGTAATAATGTTGTACATTAATGAATCCTTATTATAAGCCGAGAGAGAGACATAGAGAGATAGAGACACACACACAGAGACAGAGAGAGAGAGACTCCCTAAGTTCAAAAGAGTAAATTACCTCTTAAATCTCTTAAATTATTTCTTAACTACGAATAAATTGTAAACGTTGGAATTCAGGCTATTTGCGTTTAACACGGATTGAGGTTGTCAAGGATAGGGCAAAAGAAAGCAGAAGAAGAAGAAGAGAGAGGGAGAGGTGATAGAGGTGGTGGTGGCAGAACAGAGGTGATAGTGAGGTAACAAAACAAAATACAATAATGTCATGGGGTTCAGGGTGATAGTGAGGTAACATAACAAAATACAATAATGTCATGGGGTTCAGGGGGATAGTGAGGTAACATAACAAAATACAATGATGTCAAGGGGTTCAGGGTGATAGTGAGGTAACATAACAAAATACAATAATGTCATGGGGTTCAGGGTAATAGTGAGGTAACATAACAAAATACAATAATGTCATGGGGTTCAGGGTGATAGTGAGGTAACATAACAAAATACAATAATGTCATGGGGTTCAGGGTGATAGTGAGGTAACATAACAAAATACAATAATGTCATGGGGTTCAGGGTGATAGTGAGGTAACATAACAAAATACAATAATGTCATGGGGTTCAGGGTGATAGTGAGGTAACATAACAAAATACAATAATGTCATTGGGATCAGCTGTCGGACATTGCAATAGTACCACATAACATACCACATAACATACCACATAACATACCACATAACATACCACATAATTTTGTTCCTTGTTTTGTAAGTTTCCTTCTTACACTTGAGTCAACTTGCAAACCATTTGCGAAACACAACATCATCAGCATCATCAAGCATATGGTTCCACAATTCTCTTAATGATGATTCCATGGTTTTATCTAGAGAGATGATCATGATCTACACACAGCCCTACAATTTATTTTCTTGTATATTTATTTAACACAATAATACTGAGTGCTTGGACGTTACGGGGATTTCATACAATCACGGATGCATTCAGGCGTTCTTTTCTTCATTTATTTGTTTAGTTATCTCTCTATATAGTCCCCCTCCATGTGGAGTTGTCTATATAGTCCCCCTCCATGTGAAGTTGCCTATATAGTCCCCCTCCATGTGAAGTTGTCTATATAGTCCCTCTCCATGTGAAGTTGCCTATACAGTCCCCCTCCATGTGAAGTTGTCTATATAGTCCCTCTCCATGTGAAGTTGTCTATATAGTCCCTCTCCATGTGAAGTTGTCTATATAGTCCCTCTCCATGTGAAGTTGTCTATATAGTCCCTCTCCATGTGAAGTTGTCTATATAGTCCCTCTCCATGTGAAGTTGTCTATATAGTCCCTCTCCATGTAAAGTTGTCTATATAGTCCCTCTCCATGTGAAGTTGTCTATAGTCCCTCTCCATGTGAAGTTGTCTATATAGTCCCTCTCCATGTGAAGTTGTCTATATAGTCCCTCTCCATGTGAAGTTGTCTATATAGTCCCTCTCCATGTAAAGTTGTCTATATAGTCCCTCTCCATGTGAAGTTGTCTATAAAGTCCCTCTCCATGTGAAGTTGTCTATATAGTCCCTCTCCATGTGAAGTTGTCTATATAGTCCCTCTCCATGTGAAGTTGTCTATATAGTCCCTCTCCATGTAAAGTTGTCTATATAGTCCCCCTCCTTGTAAAGTTGTCTATATAGTCCCCCTCCATGTGAAGTTGTCTATATAGTCCCCCTCCTTGTGAAGTTGTCTATATAGTCCCCCTCCTTGTAAAGTTGTCTA